>JACEEZ010021621.1:189123-206623 GCA_016584305.1 Chionoecetes opilio
TATATATATATATATATATATATATATATATATATATATATATATATATATATATATATATATATAAACTTATCACTAGGGGAATGGGGGGAGATGAATTTCGGTACACCTTACCTTGACTTGAGATGAGAGGAGAATAATTCCTCGCGGTCTGCATAGTGGGGAGAAGGGAAAATATCGCGGGAAAGAAGGATGTTTGGATACTCATGAGAGACGTCCACGAAGGGGGTATGAACCGTCAAATGACTCCTATTAGATGGGGAGGAGAGGGATACTTTCTGAAGTAGTAAGTATAACAAAATCTCTTAATTTGATGAAGAAAATTTTATTGATAAGAACAGGTTAACGTTGTATATTAATCCTAACCCACAGCCACTGTCCGAACGGGTTTCCCACGGAAAGGGGTCGTTGTAGTCGAGAAGGAAATGTTGGAAGGTTTTTAATTCTAACGATCTGCTTTAATGATCTGCTTGTCTATGGTTAGACCGGGTCTCTATTCTTATTCATTTAAGTATCCTAAGAATCTAAGGGTACTGATCGATCTATCAGAGAGGGTTAGGGGAATACAGGGAGGTGTAATTGAGAAGCTACTTGTTTCCGCGAACTTAATATCTCACTTACTGTACCTCGTGGCGATTTCGTGCTGGGGGGGGGGGGGGGATAGGAATGAAGGAGGAAGAAAGAAAGAATAAAAAAAGCGAACAAAGGGGAGAGAGAAAAGAAAGAATTTGAAGGAAGTTATCCTTAAAAATAACCTTTTCACTTACACACTGTGCTTAGGCTACACTTAGTCTAGACTAAAGAACTAAATGGTTATTAAGGCCTTCCCATACCTCCTGTAAGATAATATAACTCGGAAGGCGTGTGTCGGTAATTCCAGCATTACACACGTTTATCCTCCAGGGGAATTAAATTTTTAACATCAAATTAAATACCTACTGACCCTCAGTCTCCTTTCGAAATCTTTGTCAAGAGGATGTGTGCAAATGGGACGTATTTATGGTTAATTTACTGGATATTCTACTATTCTGGAACGGGCATCTGTCGGTATATACCTCATGGGTATACCGAAAAGAGAGGTGCAAAAATTACACCCTATACAGGGTGTAACACGAGTTTATGCAAATATTGATACAGGTGAAAGAGCATGTAATTCTAATCACAAAATATTCTATAACCATATGCTTTTTGAAGCTTCCTTTAGACGTGAGATGAAGTTAGAAAAATTAGCGCGGCCAGTAATTTCACCATGGCAGGCGGCTGCCACTCGGTGACATTTTGAAAGATTTAATCATAATGTTTACTAGTAATGAATCATTATATTATCTTATAACAATACAATTGGTATTAATGGACATGTTATTACTAAATATGCAGTACATGAGAACAGCAGGGCTGTAATAAACAATACTGTAAAAGGCTAAGTGGCAATGCGTCGGGGCGGGGGAGGAAGGAGGGACTAGGCTGCGAGGCCTCACGCCGATCAGCTGAGTCACGTGTTCCATCCTACCCCTCCCTGACACGATGCCATGTAGCCTTGTACAGTATTGTTTCTTACAGCCCTGCTGTTCTCATGTACTGCATATTTAGTAATAACATGTCCATTAATACCAATTGTATTGTTATAAGATAATATAATGATTCATTACTAGTAAACATTATGATTAAATCTTTCAAAATGTCACCGAGTGGCAGCCGCCTGCCATGGTGAAATTACTGGCCGCGCTAATTTTTCTAACTTCATCTCACGTCTAAAGGAAGCTTCAAAAAGCATATGGTTATAGAATATTTTGTGATTAGAATTACATGCTCTTTCACCTGTATCAATATTTGCATAAACTCGTGTTACACCCTGTATTCAATGAGAGGAAAGGTATCCCAATCAACCTCCTACTTGGGTAATAACGTGGTCGTCAAACCTGACTCAATACCTGTATTCTCGTTGCTAGGAACGTCCCAGAGGCGCACGCCGGCTACACTCATGGTAAAAGTGTGTTGCCAGAACTTTCCTATGAAGAAGTTTATACCTGGTGCCTTTGTTATTTGAATGAAATTAATTTGGTTAGGATTTTTCCTTGATTTAAACTTGAATTGAGAATTGAAACTTGTCTTATGACTTCACTATTTGATTATAGTGTGAACACTTCTCGCTGCGGAGAGTACTGAAATGGGAATGAACTTAAGGGAAAGGGGTAGGGGTAGGGGTTAAGGGGAAAGGGTATGAGTTAAGGGGTAAGGGGAAGTGCTGCCACCAGCACAGGCAAGTAGTTCAATGGTTTACTTCCTGGGCATATTTTGAATAGATATATATATTTGATTTATCTTGGTAGTCGTGATTGATACGTGGAATTATACCGAGTAAGGCTGACTCTTTTGGAAGTGTGGGGAATTACTATCCTAACACAGAATAATCACCTGGGTTTTTTTTGCAATAAACACAAGAACTATATTTGAAACATCATCTTATTTATTCATCCTGAAGTATTATGTCTCTTGTTTGAGATCACAGACAAACATATAAGTTCTAATCCAACATAAGAAAGCTCTCCATCCCAACACAGGAAAGCTCTAATCTGATATAAGTAAACCTTTACACCCTGATACAGGAAGCTCTTCCCATTTGATGAAGGTAAGCTCTTGTGAGCATAACCTCCCTCACTGAATCTTACTAATGAATTATCCTTCACTTAGGTAACATACCGCTGAATACTTATAATTATACATGGAAAATATAAGGGGGGAATATAAGAGTAAGAATGTTGTTTGCGTTTCACTAAAAAACCATGTGACGGGCTTTTTGGGTCGACTGAGATGTCCGCCTGTAGGAGAGTGGGAGAGAGACTCCTTTAATAACACCTACAAGGATGGGGCAGGCCTCCTTTACGTTAGTGAAAACTAAACAACGGTGCCCATATTTGGAAATATAGATAAAAATATTATAACAAGGAAAGGGGGGGGGGGGAATAGGAGCGAAACGCCGTACGTCTTACCTGTAGGAGAGTGGGAGAGAGACTGCCTCCTCGCGGATGACTAAGGCGAGGCGGGAAGAAGAGGGGATGTTTGGATACCCTGAACTTGGCCTCTCCTGAAGAGCTTATAGACCCGGAATGACTAATTAAATAATGAAACAAGTGTACCTATGAAAGGGCTGCCTATAATACAGTCCTGTTACTTTGATATAGAAGAATTTAATATGTTTAATCTAATATCCGAGGAAAGTTTTATTTTCTTTCGTTCAAGCCTTCGAACGCGTCTTTTGGAGGGACGTGGTATGGAAGTTTGTATAGAAATTTGGTAGACTTTCAATTTAGCGAATAACTTTACTAACACATCCATTTATGAACGTAATCTGTCACTATTGTGTCTAGTTTGAAGGACATTAAGAATCTAGAAGTGTTCCTTGATCTGATAGGAGGGTGAGGGGAGGATGAAAAGTTTTGAACCTCTTAGTTATCGATGATCGCGAAATAAGTGTCCCACGAATGTTGACTCGCACCCGGAATGTCGGGGGGGGGGGTGAAAGGAAGGAAGGAAGGAAGAAAGAAGTGAGAATGAAAGAAGGAAGATAAATTACACGAGAAAACTAAAAGATTGAATTGCTTACGGGACATAACCCGGGAATTATATGATAAGAATTCCCATCCTATCTCTTCCAAATAACGGGCATTACAAAAGGACGAGAGCCTACCAAGTCCTGAAATATCCGCTACACCGCAAGCCGGGTTGACTGTAAAGTTGAGCAGCTGTACGACTATCTCGAATTAAAATACCCAGAAGTCTCTCACCGAACCAGGCTGAGCCCGTAAAAGTAGATAACACCGAACTCTAGAAATGAGAAGTCCCCTAGGTCAAACTGTTTTCAGCTAGTCCGATCCACACTCACCTCCTTGACTCAGTATTTAATTCTAACACATCTTAACCTGAAATTTCATTCAATCCTCCTCGATGAGCTTTCTAGGAGGTCTCCTTATGCGAGGGGCTAATTGTTCATCCACCGGATTGGGTTGCAAGGCACTTTCTATGGGTTCTACCAACCACTCTTCACTGCCGTGGTAAGGTTTCACTTGTTCGGCTGCTCTTTGCACTTTCTTTCCCGTGAACACGTTCTCTAGAACATACACACTCCCACCCAACAGTACTTCCATCACCCTATAAATCCCATCCCATTTCACATTTAGTTTACGGCATGTGCCGTAATTGTGGTCTCTTTTCTGGTCTTCATATTGTGGTCTCTTTTCTGACCCATACCAGTGCTCCCACCTCCACAACTTGGTTTTTCCGCTTTCTGTTGGCGACGTCTCTGTAACGACGCGACATTTTCTGGTGCGTCTCCCGGATTAGGGCGTGTGCCATGTCCATGTCGTCCTCCTCTCCATCAACGCCGGGTAAGGATGTCCCGACCAGTCTGGGGGCTTGGCGAGAGAAGATAGCGAAATATGGTTGTTGTCCCGTTGAGGTGTGCACCGCTTGATTCATGGTGATCTGGCACGGCTGCAGCAACGTGGGCCAGCGAAGAGGGTGACCTTGACACAGGGTCGAGAGGACTGACTTAAGAGTCCTGTGCATCCTCTCGGTCACTGAATTGCCTTGAGGGTGGTAGGGTGTCGTGTAGCAGAGAGTGATCATCTGGTGTCGTGTGCAGAACTGCCGGAAATCCTTACTGGTAAATTCTCCTCCATTGTCCAGGACGATGTTGCGGGGTGTCCCATAGTCGGCCAGGTATTTCCACATGGTCTTTATTATGTGTGTAGTGTGTTTGGTCTTAAGGGGGAAAAACCTAACGAATATACTGTAATGATCTACTACCGTCATAACATAGCGGTAACCTTGTGCTCCGGCTACCATATCAGTAAGGTCTATCCCTATCCTCTCTAATGGTTTATACACTGGGGGTAATTCCTTCCATTGTTGTTGTAATCCGCTATTTCCTTTGAATCTTTGACAAGTTACACAATTTTTGACATACTCACACACATCTACTTTAAGATTTGTCCAATAGTATAGTTCCTCGGCCTTCTTAATGAATTTCTTTTGTCCTAAATGGCCTGATAATTCATGCGCATGTTGGAGAGCTTGGATAGTCATACTACGAGGAATTATGAGACCATAGTGTAGGCTTCCATCTGTTTTCTCCCGGACATAGTACAGTATTTCATTGATTACTGCAAATTGATCTAGGGTGGCTTTCGGTAAGCGTTTCGTAGGAACTCGACCTCTCTCCAGATATTCCACTAATTCTTGCCACACGGGTTCTTCCCGTTGTCGTAGTTTGAATTGTTGTTGATTTAGCCCTAGCCAAGTAGCCTCGGGGTGACGGATTATCACCCTAACGGGACGTGACAGATGATCGGCGACGAAGTTATCCTTACCTTTCAGGTATTTAACCACATAGTTGTATTCGCGCACTTCGAGGATCCATCTGGTCATCCGGGGAGATTTAGTTTTTCTCTTGAATATACTTGTGAGAGGTTGGTGATCCGTGACTATCGAGAACTGTAAGCCCCAGAGATAGTGGTGGAAATTCCTACAGGTGAGAACTACAGCCAATGCTTCCTTATCGGTGGCTGAGTAACGGGTCTCGCAAGAATTAAATTTCTTGGAAAAATACCCTATTGGGCAGTTTGAACCATTTGATTGAATTTGACTTAGGACTCCTCCGACATGGGTGTTACTCGCGTCCGTCGTGAGGATGATAGGTTCATGTATTTGCGCCCTAACCAAGACAGGTGCGTTAATCAGACACGATTTGAGATGTTCGAACGCGTGTTGGCACTCATTCGTCCAGGCGAAAGTGACTTGAGTTCTAGTTAAGTTGGTGAGAGGAGCAGCAACTTTCGCAAATGAAGGAACATGTTTCCTGTAGAAACCACACATTCCTAAGAAACGTCGGACTTCCTTGACCGTTGTGGGAGCTTTCATTTTGGATACTGCTACCACATTTTTCAGATCCGGCTTACTTCCTTCTGCTGAGATTCGATGGCCTAGGAAGGTAACTTCTTTTAGTCCGAAAGTACATTTACTGAGGTTAAGTTTCACACCATTCGTGGTGAGGAGTTCGAAAAGTTGAGTAAGGCGCTCGAAAAGAAGAGGGAAAGTTGGAGCCCATAGGATTAAGTCGTTCAGATAGTTTTTGACCCATCCCTTCTGAAGAAGAGGAGTTAATACGAGGCCATTCGCCTGGAAAATATAGCAGGCGAGCAGTTTAGTCCGAACGGTAGACGTCGAAAACGATATAAGGTGACACCATCGCTGCAGGTGGTGAGATCACGGCTTTCGTCATCGAGTAATATCTGGAAGTATGCCTCGCGCATGTCTAGGGTAACATAATATTTTTGACCCGCGGCTTGTTCTACCAATTCCTCTAATCTTGGAAGTGGGTAGATGTCAGTGACGAGGTGTTTATTTATGTGTCGATAGTCTAAACACATTCTTTTACTACCATCCGGTTTATTTACCAAGACAATTGGTGACAACCATGCGGCCGTGGTCCGTTCTATGATATTTCGGTCTTCCATGTCTTGAAGCATATGTGAAATGAGCTCCTTTGCTTTCTCGGGATAGCGATACGTAGGTCCTCGACTGGGTTGAGGGTCAGCCACTTTAATGTGAACCGGAGGACCGCTGATGAGTCCTAATTCATTCTGGTCTAAGATGAAAAGAGGATAATTTTCTAGAATTACCTCGTGTAACTCTTTTTGTTCTGAAACCGTCAGGTGTTGCCATTTTTGTCCCTCTATTAATTCTTTCAGCCTTTGGGTTCGGGTTCCTTTTGGTTGTACTCTATCGTTTCCCGGTATTGGAAACCGGGAATCATTGGATGACATTGTGTATTTCATGAGTGGAGTTGATTTTTGCAGATGGAGGAATTTCTACCTTTTCGTATGAACCGAGGATAGTGCCTTTGCGAAAAACTTTTTCCTTCTTGGTATTATTCGTGTAAGGGAAGTAGATAGTGCTTTCTGATGTCACTTGTACTAAGTAGGGGTGACTATTCTTACTGACTCTTTCCTGAGGATAGATAAGTAGGTCAGAACCTGGGATCTCTTTTACGTTGACCGACATAAAAGTGGATTAGTAAGGGTTTATTTTTACCTGATTGAGAAGGCTTATTTGTGAGGATGCCTGTGACGGGCTCGCGAGTTCTACAGGGTTTCTGTGTACTCTTTCGATTTTGTTTCTCTTTCGGCGAATATGATTAACTGCATGAGGGCTACCACCCCAGCGCATCGCTCTACTTTTCCCGTCCCATGTGAGGGTGGCCTTTGTGAGTATGTCACAACCAAGAAGCACATCACCGATGAGATAAGAGTCTGGGACAACCGGGAACCATTTTTTACATTTTTGTTCGTCACCGATTTCAATTTCCTCCCATATCATACCGAGAATTTTCAACGGTGTGTCTGTGATTCCCACGAGGTGAGGAGGATTTCGTCGTAAATTTATTTCCCCTCCGATTCGTTTTGCGGTGCATTCTTTGATTAAAGTATAACCACTCCCCCTGTCTACTATGGCTTCTACTATTTTCCCGTTGATATTTACATGGATAGTGGGTGAAATATCGTCACCGTCTAGACATGATTGTTGCCTTGGGCTTTGGCCTTGGCTCGGGGTTTGAGTGTTATTTTCCGTACGTTCGCGGGCGCGTCCAGGACAACTACGATTTCCCCTCCGGCATCCGGATCTGCGACAATCGAAACAATGACCTAATGGAGGTTTTCTCTAGCATTCCTGCAGGGTATGTGTTTTCGTCTGACAATAGGCGCAATACTTGCGAGTGGGTGTTTCAAATTGTGGGGGTCTTTCGGTTTTCTCTTGGGCCAGACGGGTCTTAAGTTCTCGGACTTGTTGTCTTAGCTCCTCCACTTCGTCTTTGGTGGTCTCGGGGTTTGGGAAGTGTATGGACCTATTGGTTTCTTTCTCGTCTAGCACTTTTCCTTCTTTCTTATGTGCTGGGATCATGTTAACCCTTGGAGTGTGTCTCTCTTCGAGCAGTTGGCGTTCGTGCTCGAGACGGTCTATGATTTTTTTAAGGGGATATCCTTCATCCAGAAATCCTTCTAGTTTCTCTCGCGACGCGACTGGTAGGCCGTACCACAGTTTTCTCTTTATGGTCTTATCACGGTTGGGGAATTTTTCATTTGGGAATTTTGTCGCAATCACCGCATGTTGGCAAATAAAACGATGGGTGAAAACGATCCTGGAATCGCTCAGTTCCTGTTGAGTTGGACATCTATATAAACGACGTTGAAAAATGCAGGGTAGAATCATCAGCGTAGGAGTGGATAGGGCATTGAGTTAGACTTGAAAGATCATTAATGAATAGAAAGAGGTGATGGACCATCGATGGTCCTGTCACCATTGAAAGTAATAGGACAGAACCCTGGGGAACACCACTATTACCGTCTACCGTAGCCGCAATATATCAGTTTCAAAGAAATATAAGTTAAAGGTTCATAGAGAAGGATAGTAACCGAATGAGGCTAGTTTTGAAATAAAAGATGTACGCCAGACTCTATCAAAAGTTTTTGATATGTCGAGGGCAACAGCAATAGTTACAACGAAACCCCTATAGGAGGATGACCATGATTCAGTTTGGAAAGCTAGAAGATCACCAGAAGATCGCCCTTTACGGAAACCGTACTGAAGATCCGATAGAAGATTGTAAGCAGGTAGATGCTTAAGAATTTTCTTATCAAGTATCGATTCAAAAGGTTTAGAAAGGCAGGAATTCAAAGCAATAGGACGGTAGTTTGAAGGATTAAATCGGTCACCCTTCTTAGGAACAGGTTGAATGTGAGCAAACTTCCAGCAAGTAGGAAAGGTGAAAGTAGATAGACTAAGACGGAAAAGTTTGACCAGGCAGGGTGCAAGCACAGAAGCACAGTTTTTGAGAACAATAGAAGTGATTCCGTCAGGACTGTGAGCCTTCCGAGGATCAAGACCAGAAAAAGATTAGAAAAGATCATTACGATGGATCTTAATAACAGGCATAATATAGTCAGAGGGTGGAAGAGGAGGAACAAGGCCTTCATCAATCAGAGTGGAATTTTTTGTAAAGGTTTGAGCAAAGAGTTCAGCTTTAGAAATCTATGAAACAACTGTGGAGCCATCTGGGTGAAGCATAGGAGGGAAAGATGAAGAAGTAAATTTTGTTAGAGATGCTTTTAACTAGATAGTCAAGAGATGAGTTTGATTCAGAAAGATTTTGACATTTTCTATTGATGAAGGAGTTTTTGCTAAGTTGAGGAAATTTTTTGGCATGATTACGGGCATAAATATGAAGGGCGTGAGTTTCAGAAGTTATGGTACCGTCTGTGAACTGCCTCTATTTTGGACAGCATGAGATCAAGCAGAGTAAAACCAAGGTTTACGGGCTTTAGGAATAAAGAAAGTCTGTGGAATGTATGCCTCAATGCTAGTGACAATGACCTCAGTTATGCGCTCTGCACAAAGAGCTGAGTTGAAATGCCAGAAGCACCTCCGCTTAGGTGGGTACCGAGGCAGCATTTGAGCGATAGGACAGGTAACAGAAATAAGATTGTGATCAGAGGAGCCCAACGGAGGGAACAGTTTCACAGAATAAGCAGAAAGGTTAGAGGTTAGGAAAATATCAAGAATGTTGGGCGTGTCTCCAAGGCAGTCAGGAATACGGGTAGGGTGCTGTACCAGCTGTCTTGGAGGATAGAAAAGCTGTAGGCTTGTTCACGAGGTTAGTCAGTGAAAGAAGATGATAGCCAATGCTGGTGGTTAACATTGAAATTCCAAAAATGGAAATTTCTGCAAAAGGAAAATGAGATGAAATGTGCTCCACTTTGAATGTTAAAATGTCGAAGAAGTTTACATAGTCTGAGGAGTTAGGCGAGAGATATACAGCACAGAACATTTAGTAAGAGAGTGACATTGAAGTCGAAGCCATATGGTAGATAATTTTGAAGATGTTAGACCGCGGGCACGAGAGCAAGTGATGTCGTTACGTACATATACGCAACAGCCAGCTTTGGATTAAAAATTATAATAGAGAGAGTAGGAGGAAACATAAAAGGGAATGATGTTAGGGCTCACAGACACCTGGGTTTCGGTGAAGAAAATAAGATGAGGTCTAGAGGAGAGGTGGTGTTTCACAGATTGGAAGTTATATCTAAGACCACGAATCCACGATGTAAGCCTTGTAATTACAGCACCTATTGGTGTTTACCAATAAGTTGAGAGGATCGTACTCGAATTCTGCTGATTTAAAAAAGAAAAGATGCGATTTATTGAGAATATTTGTGTCAACTCGTTGGATTCAGACGCGACCAGAACCACCCGCTGGCTGACGTAAAGGGCATTCCTTTCCATTTAAATGGCCGCATATTTAAATAAAGGCTAGGCTCACCCTAGGGTCTCTGTATAAGATAAAGTTACTCTATCTCACCCTGCCAAGCCTACTTTTTTCTTTTGCCTTATATTTCTTTTTTTCTTTTTTTTATTATAGCGTTTTTTGCGTATTTTATGTTCTGATATAACATATAATAAACATATATATTATATATGTGTGTGTTATTTACACAAACATGCATATATATACATAAACAACAGGGGACCAGAAGCCTAAATGTTTGAAGAGTCCGACTAGGCGAGGAGGTAGTCAAAACGTGACCTGGAGTGACTTGAACTTGACCTGACCTCGCACTACTGACCTCCCAGGGTAGGCTAATGGATTATAAATGTAATTAAATATTTGCATTTAAATTCCTCTCTATTATCTGTATGGTGGTGTAGTGTGCAACATAATAGTGCAATTATCTCGAAACGTATTTTTTTACATAAAAAATATAATAATTTTGCGTGTAATTCAGTGATTTAAAAAAAATTGCTGCAAAATAACCCTGACACGGGTATCTACTAAATGCAGCATTGCTAGACCTTCCTTTCTTTTGATAAATTTATTACCGATTTTTCAATAACAATTTTCTACCAGAATAAAAATCCTCATTTTACTTTTGTCGTTGAATATTTATGTTTTCAGCTAGGTTTATTGGAATGCTGCATTACGTACTTGAAGGTGTATTTTTTAATCTATGGATGAAAGGGAATTGCCATACTCTTCATAGATTTGAAACCATTACACTATTTTGAAGATCTCACGAATTTACCGATTTTTTTTGCGCATAAACTACAGAAACGATATCGATTAAATTACAGGTATAATAGCATCATATAGCCATGCATTTTGTGTAAAAATATTATAGACACAGTTGAAAAACTAAGGTCAGGAGGACCGAAATACCGATAGTCGTGACCGCATCTGAGTACGGTCCTCTTAAATTATCTTGAACCCCCAAAATAACAATTCCAATTGATTTGTCACCTCAAAAACTGTGGAATACATAAGTAACTCTTGTTTTTAGTCTTGTTGGTTGAAAAATGGCATTGTATTCAGTTTTTACTCACGTCCGCCAGCCACAATCTTTAATATCTGTTTACGGGTACTAGCAACCAGAAATCGCTTGACTAACAATGCTTTTCTTGAAGTTTAGACATCATAGTAACTGCAAAAAAAGTTATGGCAGGTATAAAGAAGGGGGGGATTCTCGTAGCCGAGTCATTAAGGGTTGCGGGGGGAGGGGCGAGAGCGGGGGGGGCGGGGGGGCGGGAACCCCTATACACCTGTAAACAAACTAACAAGCAAAAAATAAACATATTAATAATTTGTATATAAACAAGCAAAATTAATATCCGACAAAAATTAGCCCTAGATTAATTAAAAACGCATCGAAATTTATCAGAAAAAATAGTTTCGTCTTCGAAATAGGTGAATGGTCACTTATCACCATTTTACCGTTTCTTGTTTTATCGTGCAAAATTGTGTTATCAAGTGATGGGAAAGAATGTGGAGTTGTAGGATTAACATTTGCAGTGACTGCACAGTAAATTTTTTGCTCGTTCTTTTAGAATAATGCTTGTAAAGTAGGCACATATGAGGGCAAGTTTTTCTACAATTTCCCCCTAAATGATTAATGATCAATGTGATGTGTGTGTGACGTCTTCTAACATGTCTTCCCATAAAACAGGAGCTCAAAAACGCAATGAAAAACAAAACCGTAGTGAAAATGAAAAACGAGGGCTGCAGACACTCTTTCAAGTTGGTCACTGTTGGTGTGACAAGGCCAAGGGAACGAGATGAAGCTGATACAAATATAAATGTAGATTTAGAAGAAGAGGTAAATGTGGATTTGGAACAAAAGATGGATGAAGCAATTGTGGATTTTGGAAACAGGGCAGATGAGCCAATTTAACCTAATGTGGATGTGGAACAAAAGGTGGATGAGAAAACTGTGGATTTGGGAATGGGAGGGGTAAGAAAAATGAGGATTTGGAAAAATGAGTGCGCATGTCAGTTTTGAAACAGTGAGGCAATGGGTGCAGCGTCTGCAGAAACTGGTGAAGAGAAGGCTGTATGAAGTAACACTGAACTTGACATTGACCTTCCTCGCAACTGAGTGTCCTTCTCAATTAGACATAGAAAATTACGTTGTCAGAGGTCACATTGGCTATCCTTAAACATTTCCTTAATACATGAATAACAAAGTGTTTCCAGAAAGCATCCAAAATTTTTGAAATGTTAACATAGTAAGAACATAAGAACATGATAAAATAAGGAAGCTACAAGAGACCGTGAGACCTACACATGGTAGTTCCTGCTACTTAACACTACCTACATCCACTTTTCATCCCCATCCATGCAACTGGCTAACCTCCTTTTAAAACTCCCTATTGACTCCGCACTAACTACCTGATGACTAAGTCCATTCCAATCATTTACCACCCTATTTGTGAACCAGTTTCTCCTTATTTCTATTTTATATCTACGTTTTACCAGTTTGAATCCGTTACTTCTTGTTCTACCCTGATTACTAGCCGTAAGAACTGTTCCTACCTCTCCTATATTGTATCCCTTTAACCACTTAAAAACTTCTATCAGATCGCCCCTTATATATAATCTACGCCTCTCGAGTGAGTGTAAATTTAATAGCTTCAATTTCTTCTCATAACTAAAGTTACGCATCACCTGTATCATTTTGGTCATCTCCCTCAGCTATGTTGTTTGTTGTTTGTTTGTTTTGTTTAGAGGATAATGCCTCAGAGCCATAGTGATCTACCGCTGCTGCATATTAGTGTTGGCCGAAGCCACCACCCCGGGGGGGGTGGGGGGTTACAAACCCACGGCTGGCACCCGGTACCCATTCACTGCTGGGTGGACAGGGGCTAGGGATTTAAGAAAGACCACCCATCTATCTTTCGCTCCGCCCGGGGGTCGAACCCGGGACTTCTCGGTTGTAAGCCGAGCGTGCTAACCACTACACTACAGAGTTCCCAAAGTATGTGCCAAAGTAATTTTGGGACAGGACTTCATGGAGTTGCATAAAGCGGTGGAATTTAACCTACACGGCCCTAAGTCAAAACTAAAGGTTTGTGGAGTTGCTACTATGTTTGTTAAGCCTCCTTCCCTATTCCCTAACCTAACTGCCGATTGTAAGCCTTTCTCTACGCCTACTCGCAGGTTCTGTAAGTCTGATGAGGCATTTATCCCAGATGAAGTGAAAACTTTACTGTCAGATGGAATAATAGAAAAAGGTCAGTCTCCTTGGCGGGCCCAAGTCCTAGTAACCAAGGATGAAAGACATAAACGTCGCATGGTGGTAGATTATTCCAGGATCATTAATCGCTTCACACAACTAGACGCTTATCCCCTTCCTCGTATTAACGAAATGGTACATAACCTAGCCAAGTACAAAGTGTTTAGTAAACTAGATTTGAAAAGTGCATACTACCAAATCCCCCTCAGGGATGATGAGAAACTGGACACAGCTTTTGAGGCTGACGGACAACTGTACCATTACAACCGGGTTCCTTTTGGTCTTACCAACTCTGTTACTGTTTTCCAACGAGTCAGTAATACCATTTTATCTAATCATAACCTAGAATCTACATATGCCTACATAGATGATGCTATAGTATGTGGTTATACACAGAAGGATCATGATCATAACCTTGCACGTTTTAGGGAAATTGCTTCGAAATATAATCTTACCTTGAATGAAGCATAATGTCAGTATGGATTAAGGGAGTTTTGCTACCTAGGCTACCAAATTTCTGAAGGAAATCTCTCTCCAGATCCTGAACGCTTGAAACCTCTCAGGGATTTGCCAGTCCCTTCGGATTCAGCCTCCATGAAACAGACTTTGGGTCTTCTGTCATATTACTCTCAATGGATTCCTAACTACTCGAACCGTATTCAACCTCTTTTGAAAGCCAACACTTTCTGCTTAAATAATACAGCCGTTGAGTGTTTCGAGGCACTGGAAGAAGAAATTTGCCGTGCTTCAGCGGCTGCTTTAGACTAGAATTTATCTCTATAAGTGGAAACAGATGCTTCTGTTACCTCTTTGGCTGCTACACTCTCCCAACTCGGTAAACCAGTGGCTTTCTTCTCAAGAACTCTGACTCCTTCCGAAAGACTATCAACCAGCTATAGAGAGGGAGGCTACGTCAATCATTGAAGCAGTGAGGAAGTGGAGACTGTTTATCAAAAGCAGGAGATTCATTATAGTGACTGACCAACAGGCAGTGTCATTTATGTTCAGTATTAAACACTCTTCCAAGATCAAGAATGATAAGATCATGCGATGGCGTTTAGAACTCTCTGAATACTTGTTTTGATATTCATTATCGCCCTGGTCTCGATAATGTTCCTTGCGACACACTGTCTCGTGCTTGTGCCATTGCTTCTGCCTCCTCTCCTGCTTCTCTTGAGGATATTCATGCTTTACTCTGTCACTCTGAAATTACTCGATTATTCCACTTCGTCAGAACTAAGAGTCTACCTTTCTCATTGGATGATATTAAAAGAGTCTGTTCCCAATGTTCTGTTTGTTCTGAGTTGAAACCTAGATTTTTCAGACCACCTAAAACTAACCTAATTCATGCCATGCATCCATTTGACAGATTATCAGTTGATTTTATAGGTCCTAAGTCTTCCTATACCCGGAGCAAGTATATCTTGCTAGTCATTCTTGCTAGTCATTGACGAACATTCTAGATTTCCTTTCGCTTTTCCATGTCCAGACATGTCAGCTCTAACTGTAATCTCATGTTTTCATAAACTGTTTTAATTATTTGGCTGTCCTTCCTCTATCCATTCAGACAGGGGGCCACAATTTATGTCTAGAGAAGTGTCTCATTATCTCATGGAGCAAGGTGTTGTTATGACTCATTCTACTTCCTACCACCCCCAGGGGAACGGCCAATGTGAGAGAGAAAATGGAACCATATTTCCGGCTGTGCTATTAGCTTTAAGAACCCGTAAACTTCATGATAATCAATAGGAGCTTGTACTTAATCATGTCCTGCACTGTATTAGATCCCTTCTCTGCACTGCTACTAATCAGACTCCACATTAAAGATTATTCTCTTCTCATAGAAAGTCCTCTAATGGTTTTTCTCTACCATCATGGCTGTCCTCCCCTGGACCGTTCCTTGTACGCAGATTTGTCTGTAACTCTAAGTCAGACCCTTTAGTAGAACCTGTCGATCTTTTGAGTGCCACTCCTCATTACGCAAAGATTCGTTATCCTGACGGGAGGGAATCAACTGTATCCACCAGGGATCTCGCACCTTCCCCTAAGGACCCGACCATTCTCACAAGACCTCTCCCTGGCCCCATGGGAACCAAGTTGATGACCTGACTACTATTCATGGCACTAAGGACTCTGTCAAAACTTCGAAAATCCCTGAGATAGACGGAGACTGTTCCCCCTCCAGCCCTGAAACAGCTGCTCAGCCAGAGGTCGTCGGGGGATTGGAGCCGAGAGAAACGAAGGTGGAACGACACAGGGGGGAGGAGTCGCTTTGCCGATCGACGAGGCCCAGGAAACCCATCGATAGGCTAACCTATTCATAATGTTTAATAGGTTAACTTGTAAATATCGAGACCCTGGTAGGATGACTAAATATTACTGGAATGGTTGTATGTATAACATTACACTACATACTTTAATTATATAGAACATGGGGAGAATGTGGTGATTCAAAAGCTTCATAGTTATGAATCATCCAGTTTTCATTGTCTCATTGTTTCATTGTTTCGTTGGTTCGTTCCGTATGTGTAGTTTGAGCTCGCAAACCCTTGTATATCAGTTGATTACTAGCGTCTTCATGGTTCGCACCTCTGCTGCAATCTCTTGCTGAATAAAGCCTTATTATGACGAAGGCTTGAACTTTTATAATCTCACCACATTTAGGTCACCCCTATCGGTACGCTTCCGCAGTGTAGGTGCTAGCACGCCTAGCTACGAATACGCGGGTCATAGTTCGAATCTCAGCCAGGTCAGTCGGCGTGCAGCCCAACTAGCTGTTCATCCTTCCTTTTGGTGTTGGTCGATAAATGGGTACCTGGGGAAGGTAACGGTGGTAAACTGGATGTCGCACTAGCCTTGTGTCCCAGGGTTGCGGGTTCTCACCCACCACAGGCTCAAATGCTATTACAACGGAGACGGGCACCGAGCCCACGCGCAGCTTAGCGTATGCCCCCATCTTTACCTTACCTATTGGTACAGTGGTTCCGATCTCGCTTGTGAGAGATAGTCTTCTAGGTAGGTTGGTTCGAACCCCACCACAGCTAATAGAAAAAAGGGAATAATTTATTTCATAAATTATGATTACCACCGTATCAGGTCGTCTGTGGAGGACATACTGATTGGATTTCAGAAAATAACTGTGGACCAAGTGCAGTGTAAGTAAGTAATTAAGTAAGTAAGTAAGTAAGTAAATTTATTGCCATCAAATATTACAATATAAACTGAGATTGATATTATATAGTGTTGAGGCACAGTCTGTCGAGCGTTAGCTCCCTGACAGACGGATTTATATATATAGATACAATATGTATTAAGGTCCGTCCACACTAGCGGGCAATGCCCGCGGGCACAAGCGAGCAGTTTGCCTGTTGACGGGCTCACCGCTTGTGCCCGCAGGTAAACGAATAAAATGCCCGTGATGGTAGGTGAGCGATTTCACCAGGCACTGCCTGCCGCGCCCTGCAGTGCGTCGCTGCCAGACATACGAGGTTACATGTGGAGCTTTGGAGTGGAGAAGTGGAGCCACTTCTTTTTCTCCACTTAGTCCTTTTTATTTTTCAGACACATAGCAATGATTATGGTACACAGTGCCGCCAAGGGTGCACACTCCCCGTGACGGGCACTGCTCGGCGGGCTTTGCCCGCTAGTGTGGACGGAGCTTTACAGGCAACCCTTAATAACAGTTATTTTTACATTGATCAGTTATTGTTACCTAGTAATAATACTAAAATAATAACAACAATAATAACTAAGATATTTACACAGTGTAACACTCTGTTCGGTCACACTCAACCTTCTATGGACCATTACATTGCTTTGCAATACAGCTCGGTGCAGTTAGGTCGACGCTGCTTTGTACATCCCCCCTTGACCAGACTGTC
>JACEEZ010021621.1:211623-221623 GCA_016584305.1 Chionoecetes opilio
CTCAAGATGGACATCTCTGCCGCCGAGGACTTTCTTCTCCGGGGAGCGCACTTGGCCGCCGCCACCACCCTTCAGGAAGTAGCGGATGGCCAGCCACAGAACATCGTGTTGGAGAAGTGGGAGCCTAGCAGGAGAGGTGTTCTCCTTGGCTTCCCACTGCCTTCCCCCTGGACCCTGTGGTGGAGCACCCGCTCGTGGAGGATGCTGAGCGGTGCACCTTCAACGCCGGCCACGGACGTCTACTGCCCACTCGGCAGGTCAAGCTGACAGTGCGAGAACGTCTCCCCGCCACCCTTGACCTTGGATGCTGGGGAAGCTACACGGTACGCAAGTATGTGCAGGAACCTGTCCGCTGCTTCCGCTGCCAGGCCTTTGGACACTACCAAGACCAGTTTCCACGGCGGCGAGAGCTCTGCAGCGTCTGCAGTGGAGAGCACGCCACCAGGGACTGCATCCGCCGCCTTCGGGAGGGCGGTGAACGTCCCGTGCCGCGTTGCCCCAACTGTAGCGCTGGACACCATGCCTGGAACCTCCGATGCCCTGCCAGGCTCAGAAGGATCCCTGGCTCCGCAGTCCCACGACAGCAGACAGACGAGACGAGGATCCGCCCTGCCCACCGCCTCCAGCCCCTGCACCAAGGAATGAGGACACCGCCACACCCGAGACGAGGAGGCGCCCCAGACGAAGGAGAAGGACGAGGCCCGAGAGCGATCCCCCCACTCCGCCCCAGGTGGATGTGGAGGATGACGCCACGGCCCCCCATGGCGACGCCAGACCTGCCCCCGCTGGAACCCGCGGCGTGCGGCGGGGAGTCACAGCAATGCCATGCTGTGACGCCCAGCCGTGATGCCGCGAGCCAATGTGGGCCCGTGGAGCAGCAGCCTGTCGATGACGCCCCAGCGGTGACCAGCCGGGACGTCGCGACCCAGTGTGAGCCCGTGGTGGAACAGACGCCGCCCATGGAGGAGCTGCAGCCGTCGACATGTGACGCTGCAACCCAGTCCTGCCCCGCTCAGGTCGATGTGGGGTCCCAGATGGAGCACAAGGTGTACACTCCTGATAAGAAGGGCCTGTGGGACCTTCTACTGGAGTACGAACACCTGCTCAAGCAGGAAAGAGAGCTGAAGTTGGCTCGCGTATCGCACGAGCCGGCCCTCGGCTACATGATGCGTGCGGTGAAGAGTGGTGGCATGGAGTATGCCGCTGCATTGCACCGCAGCTTTGGCCTTACCCTGCCGGGTGACAGGGGTGCCCGCCCACCGTTCGACGATCGCAGTGGTGAGGTAACTGGGGTTTGGGTGAAGTTCCACACCGGTAGATCAGGGAAGAGTAGAAAGTGTAAAAAATGAAATCAATAGTTAATTTGACCACTGTTTGCCATGTCAACAACTCACGGCCAGCTCCTCCATGAGTTGCATTGATTGTATACGACTTTATTTTTATTATGTTTTTATGTAATATTTTGTTTGTTCATTTACTATGTTATTTTTACTGTATATACAATCAATAAAAAAATACATACGTTTCATCGTATGACCAGTGACGCAGGTGACTCACCGTCACCACGCCTCCACGCGACCCTCCCGTAGCTTGACGGGATACTCTCCTCACCGGCGGGCTGATGCCCGCTTTGTACTTTTTGCTGCTGCATTATGTGTATTTATGTACATGCTTGTACTGTATATATATATATATATATGCTGTATGTTATAATTGTACAATAAGCCTTTACAAATCAAGAGACAAAAAAATCACGTCGCGAGGAAGCCGCCGGCGGGGTTAGACGGGGCCGCTCCGTGAGTCCCGCTCTGCACGCCGCGTGACCATTACCGACCCACCATGTCCTCGCCGCAACGAGTGACCGCGCCTGTGCCGACACCCGGACTTGTGACTGTGAACACGCCAGTGAAAATGGCCCCGACCACGCCAGTGCCTGCACCTGCGAGTTCTTTCAAGCCAGGGGTGGGGAAGAGAGCTTTGGATCGCTCCTCTTCGTTGTCCCCACCCAAATACTCGACGCCTAAAAAGGCCGCCCGTAGTCTCGAGCGCGAGCTCGCTAGCGCCGACGAGGCCCACGACGACACTGACGAGAGTGCGCCACTCGTCATCGACATGTCCTACAGGAGCAGGGATTTGCAGGAGGCCGCGCAGGGCAAGGACTGGACCACCGTGGTTAACGGTCGTGCCGCCCGGCCCAAGTTCAAGCTGGGAAGCCTGGGGGACTACGCCAGCGCCTACCTGGCCATCACGGCACTCGAGGACGAGAACCCGACCCTGAGGATGGAGGTGAGGCCCAATCTCTCCGGAGAATATATCCTCACCCCCAAGGACGAGGAGTCTGCATGTGGCGCTCCTGCGGCGCCTCGCTGAGGAGGGCAATAGGGTGCTCCTCTTTGACCCTAGTGTGAGGAGGCACAAGGTAGTGCTGGAGCGCTACCCTGTTGACTTCCCCCTCGATGCGGTGAAGGCGCACCCCCACGTGGTGTCCGCCACACGGCTGCGTGGGTGGGACAACATCGCCACGAGGCAGGTGATGATTGTCCACGAGGGGCCGCCACCTGCCAAGCTGACCCTGCGTTCCTAGGGCACCTACACCTTACGCCCCTACCGGAGCGAGCCCGTGAGGTGCTACAAGTGCCAGCGCTTCAATCACCTGCAAGTTAAGTGCGAGCACTCCGTCAGGTGTGGAGTGTGCAGCCTAAACCATCCGACGGAGGATTGCATTGGCCGCCACAAGGCCAAGGAGGCCACCACCGCAAAGTGTCCGAATTGCGGGAGGAAACACCACGCCTGGAACCCCCATACCAGTGTCCTGAGAGGCTTCGCAGGATGCCTCAGCCTCGCCTACAGCAAGCAGCTCCAGGCACCACGGTGGCGGCAACACCGCCATCATGAAACACGTGGACAACCACAGCAACAGCGGCAACACCGCTTCATCCCTGCTCCTCTACCAATAAGGCCAGCCTGGGTCAAGCAGCCTCCCCCCACAGTCCCCAGGGACCCCGCCCCAGGCTGCGAGTCGGACGAAAAGGAAAGCGAAAGGCAGCCACCAGTAGCAGTGGAAGAGGCAGCCACCATCACCCCCGTCGCTAATCCCCCCCCACTGCCACTCCCTCACAGGGAAACTGTGACCAGGCCCCGCCTACCACGCAGGAGCCGCCTTCAAGGTCACCCGCCCAGCCAGCCACCTACAGCGCCGCCCGCAGCGCCGGCGAGAGCCGAGGGACGTCGCACTGCCCCATGCGACCCCCTTCGCTACGCCAACATTGCCGTCAGCGAGGAGACTCGCACAACTGTTGACTGCATCATCGTTCGCATGATGCAGGCTATGAGGAGGCTCCTCCGCCGCCCGGAGCTCACTCCCGCCACCCCGGAAGACGTTGACGCGCTCCTCCTCGAGGAAATGAACTTCGCCATCACTGTCGGCGGCCGTCAGCAACGACCACCACAGAGGGATCCGCCCAGCCTGCAGATGGGGGGCTGCTGAGTGGGCGTGAAGTCAGGGCCGCCCTCATGGTCCGCCACACCCCGAGAGACGTGATGTTGGAGGTGTTGCGTGCAACACCCCCTCCCCGCTGATACACACCCTGCCGCCCCCGGCCGGGTGACCAGTGACGCAGGTGACTCACCGTCACCACGCCTCCACGCGACCCTCCAGTAGCTTAACGGGATAATCTCCTCACCGGCGGGCTCATGCCCGCTTTGTACTTTTTTGCTGCTGTACTATGTGTATTTCTGTACATGCTTGTACTGTATATATATGTGCTGTAAGTTTTAATTGTACAATAAACCTTTACAAATAAAAAAAATCAAGAGACAAAAATCAATTGATTGTAGGGTTGCCAAAGCTGGTACTGACGTACCAGATTTGGTACTTTTGGGTGCGCCAAGTGGCAAGTAGTACATTTGGTAAGACTTTCAGGAAAATGCTGAATTTCTGGTACTATTCTATAAGAAGCTCATAGACATCAGTAAGGAGATAATTTCCTAGCGAAGTGGCAACGTCGCAACAGACTCGAGTATAGGATACACGTATGTGATACGGAGGGAGGGACATGTATAGGACACGCAGGGTTGCCAGGTCGTGGACTTTGTTCCCACCCAATCCCATCCCAGAACCAGCCCAAAAACCGCGACCTCGGTCTCAAAAAACCGCGACGAAACTGCCAAAAAAAAAAATTCTGTTGTGTATGTTTGATGCTCAAGACGACTGACAGGAGTATAACAAATAGGGGAAAAAATATTTGACAAGTAATGTATCTATATTAGCATACATACGTACCCATTGATGCCTTACATGCTATGATATATGTTTTTTGTGGACATTTATATATCAGGTATATCAACATACTCCTGATCATCAGCATTGGAATAAATGTCCTTTGTAATAAGTGACAGCATTTCCTCTGTGGGGTTAAACTCATTGCAACACATGTTATTTCTATGCATGAATGCACGGACATGTCATATATTTTCTAAACTCTTGTGTTGCAAGTCACTCACGCAAGCTAATGTATGTCCTCCTCTGATCACGGCAGCTGTAGTAGTAGAGAGTAAACTGTTTGACAGCCTCTCTGAGTCTCTCTCCTTATACTTTGAATTTAGAGAGAGGCTGAATGAAGGGTGGACCTTGGAAGGTGTGGCATGACCCAGGCCAATTCATTGTCCCTAGGGATGTCAGTAGGGTGTGACCCCCATGAGAGGTCACGGCTGAGGTCCTAATCAGGTCAAAGTCCGGTCGTGATAATCATTTTTGAGGATAATTGTCCACTTGACCGGGTGAAAATGTGTCATGTGCTTTCGAAGCCAATGAACCCAAAAATCCGCAAGCCTAAGTTAAAACAACCCAAAAAACCGCAACCCGCGACCATCGTTTTTTTCCCCCCAACTTCTATTAAAAAGAGCCCAATTGGGCGGGTAAACCGCGGACCTGGCAACCCTGAGGACACGTATGTGATACGGAGGGAGGGACACGTATAGGACACGTATGTGATACGGAGGGAGGGACACGTATAGGACACGTGTGTGATACGGAGGGAGGGAGGTTTTCGTCACGTCTCAGTCAGTCTGTTTCAGTCTCACGGAGGAATTATCATGGGAACCCCAGTGTATATGTATGCAGAGAGGAAAGTGCTGATGCCTTTGATCAATGTCATAGGACATGAATTTAGGAATATGGAAATGTTTGATTTCTATTTGATTTCCCATTCAAGTAAGTTTTTCGCATTTTCCAACCTGCATTCATGATATAGTACGTACTACAGGTATAGTACAAACTTTAAGCCGCGGTCACACGACAGCTTTTTTCGGCAATATGCAGCCAGGAAGACATTGCCGGGTCAAACTCGGCTAAAATTCCCGATTTTGAGTGAAGACCAACATGTCGGTCTTTCTCGGCAAGAAAATTGCCGAAATTCCTTCCACCAACGGATATTATTTGACATTCATTTTTAATGCACGCTCTAGTTCAATATACAGAAGCTAAAATAAACAACTACATAGTGGCAAGAACCGATTACAATACGAATTGTGAAGTCTTGTACTTTTTTTTTTAACATTTTGAAGGATATAATACACATTGAAGATTTCATGAGTTAGGGATGGTTTTCTATTTTCTTTGTTGGCTGTCTACCTATTTAGGGGATACTGAACTGGACCAACTTATTGTTGATCACTGACGCGCTTCCATACACAATAGGGTACGCCGTATAACAAATATTCTTTTTCTCAACTTTGGCATGCAAATTTCCTATGTAAAATGGAATTCTAAGACGATTTTATCTGTTTCCATTTTTGCATTTGAGCAATTCTTACTATGCAAAATCGCACTTTTATATTGCACCCTTATCGAATAATGCTTAAATGAGTAAGCAGTGTCCGGTTGGTCCTGTGTATTGCATCATGCACCAATATGAGTTCCAAATGACTAGCGTGGTAAGCTCTTTCTGATCAGTTGGTTCATCAGGCACTACATCACAGTGTCACAGCCTCTACGTTGGCCTAGAACGTGTCCATCATGTCCTTCTTAGACCTGAAGCAGGGCATGGTCTCCCGGTGGTGGGCCCGAGCCCGGATGAACCTGTCTCTGGCCTGCTGCCCCACCACTGCTGCCGCAGCCTCTGTCACCTGCTTCACGACTCTTTCGGTGCTCTGAGTGTGGATAGAGAACTCCGGAACCTCGTACGGCTTGACCAGGATCTCCTGGATCTGATCCCCGGACAGTGAACAGGTGAATGCCGGCTCGTGCACCTGGCCAGGCTGCCAGCTGATCAGTGTCTGCAAGCTGGTGGCTGACAAGTTCAGCTTGGGTGTGATGCGAGGTCTTACACTGGTGTCCCCATACTCCTCGCCAGCCCTCAGCTTCAAAATCTGGGTCACGGCGAACCTGCGGTCGTCCTCACTCTGACTCGCCATCAGCGAGAGGAGGACACATTCTGAGTGTGCGAACCATGCTCCTGTCCGCACATAGAAGGTCACATCTGTTTGGACCTTCTTGGGCTGCGACCTCATCACTCTGAGCTGCGCGAGGATGTGCTTGGGGCCGTCCTCTAGTCTGTGGTGAACCTTGATGTCGTAGTAGAGTTTGAAGTACACCTGCAGGCAGTACTTGACTAGGATTTCCAGGGTGTTCAGTTCTTTGCCAGTCAGTCCATGCTTTCTGGTCCACATGTACACGAGCGACTGGGCTGTGGTGAGCCATCTGGAGTGGGACACCTTGCCACACTTGATCTCCTGCAGCTCGGACGGGAGAACGCCCCGCTTCACAGCCTGGACCAGCTGGTAGGAGACCTGCTGGTCAGTGGACATGTTGACCAGGATATACTCCGGTATCTCCGTGAGATCTTCACCGCCTGGCACTCCTCTGAACTCTGCGTTGTACTGCATCTCAATCACGCTGGACAGCAGACTGCACACTGGACCCGTGAAGCCAGTGTCAGATGAGGTAGGCCCGTCGATGCTGGTGATAAGGTGGCGCAGGGGCAACTCGTTTGTGTGCAACACGCATATACTCCAGAAGAGCTTGCGTCCCAGCATCTTCTCCAAATGGGCGTGAGTACCACCCTTCCACCCCGTGTTGGCCCTAGTTGAGTCACCTTGCAGTACGATCAGTGAGTCGGTGGAGTCGTATGTCACCAGCAGATCATAGAGAGCCTGAGCCACCTTGAACGCCGGCTTCTCAGGTGGCACCGGGTCCTCTGGTACAAAGTGCCAAAGGTACCTTCCAGATGGCTCCTCTGTCACTGACACATGTTCCTTCCTGATCAACCTTGAGTGCAGTTTCCCATAGCTGTCGGGCACCATCGCCCTGGTCTTGTCCTTCCTCCCATCGTAACCCAATCCAACTATTTTGGTACCCTGGTTAGGGTACGCCGTATAACAAAAAAAAAAATTCTCAACC
This sequence comes from Chionoecetes opilio, assembly GCA_016584305.1. Classification (NCBI taxonomy): domain Eukaryota; kingdom Metazoa; phylum Arthropoda; class Malacostraca; order Decapoda; family Majidae; genus Chionoecetes; species Chionoecetes opilio. The sequence continues at coordinate 219,023 of JACEEZ010021621.1, forward strand.
TTGGCATGCCAATTTCCTATGTAAAATGGAATTCTAAGACGATTTTATCTGGTTCCATTTTCGCATTTGAGCAAATCTTACTATGCAAAATCGCACTTTAAGCTATGTTTTGCATATAAATATAAAAGTCCATTTTTGCATAGCAAGAAGTGCTCAAACCAAAACGTTGAAGAGGACAAACTACCCTTAAAATTCAATTTTACATAAGAAAACACCCTGCCAAGTTCGAAATAATCTAGATTTCACTTTTCATTGGACCTACGGCGTACCCTAAATTACACAAGAATCCATTCCAATCATTCATCACCCTATTTGTGAACCAGTTTCTCCCTATTTATCCCTATTTTTCCAAAGACACTTCTTCAGATACGGCTTGAGAAGCCGAAATTGGCATTAACTCGGGCTACCTCTGTGAAAGTCCGTGTGAACAAAACACGGCAATAAATTGCTTCGGCTGAATATTGCCGGCTAAATATTTTCAAAAAAAGCTGTCGTGTGACCGTGGCTTTATACTAGCCTCTTGAATAATTTGCCTCGGGTAAATGTAAGTCAGCAAGCAAGACCCTTGCACTATGCTTAGATAGCCTGAATCTAGACGTAAATTCCAACTCAGTCTCGCTCAGGAACAAATCTAGGCTGTCTTTCTGTCTTAAGGCCAGTTCCCACTATCCCGCTTCTACGGCCGCCGTTGCCGTACACCGCCCAACAATGACGTCGTCATCATCACCGCTTGAGCGGTATTTGTGGTAACTGGGCACAGTTTGCACCTCCGCTCGAGCGGACACCGCCGAGCGGGAGAGATGACTTGATTTTAACTTTGTACGGCAGCCGTATAGCGGTACGGTGGTGCGGTAGACTTTTTGTGACGTCATTGTGACGTCATTGTTGTTCATTGTTGTTGTACGGCGGCCGTACAAGCTGGCTAGTGGGAACCGACCTTTAAACAGTTTGTCTTGGCAGTCTGATCCTTTCTGCTTTGGCTGGATCAAGCACTTCTATGTCTTCAAAATCTGGCAGTGCGTCCTGTAGGATAAGGAAATATTCCACTGTTATCATGTCCGTAGGATTACATATTATTACGTATGTATAGCGTACGACAATGTAAAACCTTACGTCTGGCAGCGACAATATAGCTCGCTGCCATCGTCAGTAGCAGAGTATAGGGAAATATTCCACTGCTGTCATGTCCGTAGGATTACATATTATTACGTATGTATAGCGTACGACAATGTAAGACCTTACGTCTGGCAGCGACAATATAGCTCGCTGCCATCGTCAGTAGCAGAGTAGCGTAGGATCGAGATACACTGAGGCCATACACGCTGTGCCCCCATCCTGTACTCCTGTAGAAGAATAAGAAATAAGAACCTACGAGAAGCTTCCTAAGGACTTTCACTTATCCCTAGATTACGCAGATAAGGTGATACATGGTCTCGACACACGTCCATAATCTGGAAAATATATGAAACATATTATAATCTAACATTCATCTAAATATAGTGTAAGTGACTTTAAATCAGAGAAAATAAATCGCCCAAAAATAAGTATCAGATAAATTCAAACATATTAAAACTATTCATGACAAAGTTTCGTTCTCAAAAACAGTAATGCCCACAAATGAAAATTTTGTTAGGTTAGTGAACTAGCAAGGGGGGTTCGGGGGGGGGGGGCACAGGCCCCCAGTTATATCAGGAGGGTATTGTTCACTAGGGAGTATTGGTTGAAACTGCATATTTACCCTTCTTATTGTAACAAAAGTTATAACTCATTCAATTTCATCTGATTAACCAAATAAATGAAAGGTATTATATTTTACACTAGGACCAGAATTTCCTACACAATTGGGAGTACGGTTTGTTTACCTTATTGTATTCTAGGAAACTCTCTCTCAATGAGCTTTCATCTTAAATAATTACTTGTAGAGATATAATATAACATGCTATTTATCGGGAGGAGAGAGACAAGTGCTTATGTGCGCCTCACTCTTCTTCCTCTTGTGACCTGCATCGCCTCTGTTCTTTCCTTGCCGCGGACACTTTTTAAAGAGGATTTGGCTTTAGTTAGGAGGTTAAAACGTGGGGTTAGGTTAGTGAGTGTAAAGGTAGGGTTAGGTTAGTTAATTTGCCTATCTCCTATAGGTTACAGGGAGTTTCGTACACAAGTTGTTTCGTACCTAGGTTTTGTCAGTTGTTTCGTACACTGATTTTGAGTTTTTCGTACATATGTGATGTCGTATCGTAACTCTAGTAGTAAAGTTCAACTCTGAGCTGAGTGTACGAAACGACTATGGTTTCATGGGCTAAATGCAAGAATGCTCGTCAAATCCCGGCAGGTGGAGATTCCCGACCGTCGTATCTCCACCGGTGGGATATACAAGAATTGTTTTCAAATGTCCGGCCAGTGGAGATTTGGGCAGGCGTACCAACACAAGCGAGTCCAAGGCGGCATCAGTATTTTGACTGTTTTACACCTATCTAATTCCTTTTACTAGCCTAATTTATCATTTTTGCCATTAAAATAATAGCTTTGTTAGTGTTCGTCACTTATCTGAGGCGTTGATGAAGAAAAAATGGGCCTGAGTGATACTTGTGCGTACATTTG
>JACEEZ010021621.1:226623-254123 GCA_016584305.1 Chionoecetes opilio
AACAAGATGCTCACGGAACAAGGAATGCGTGTGTATGTGTGTGTGTGTGTGTGTGTGTGTGTGTGTGTGTGTGTGTGTGTGTGTGTGTGTGTGTGTGTGTGTGTGTGTGTGTGTGTGTGTGTGTGTGTGTGTGTGTGTGTGTGTGTGTGTGTGTGTGTGTGTGTGTGTATTAACTTAGTTGTATTTTACAGGGCCTAAGCTACACACTGGTCCCGTCACCATATCTACATTATTTTTGCTTCCTTAGTGCTTAGTGTTGGCCGAAGCCACCACCTCGGAAGACGGGTCATAATCTCCGGCTAACAACCGGTACCATGGAGGTAGTATGCCCGGTAGTATGCATACTACCTCCATGCCCGGTGTGACGGTATAAGTTCCTTGCATCTACGTCACGATTGTAGCCAAATGCCGCCCGTCGGCGCTCTGATTTTCTTTGTGGAGGACCAACAGCTGATCGGCGAGGCTGAAGAAGTCAACAAATATGTTATATTCAGTATATTTTCAGAAGTTGCCGGAGGTTGCAACAAATAGATATAAAGAAAAGATATCTGTAATAGAGAATAGATCCCTATATTGTAGATAAGGCTAATTTTTACAGTGATGTGGGGAAATGGCCTTGCGTGTCCTTTATGGATATCGTGAATTATTTGGTGTTTACCACAGGTTTTGCCACTCAAGAGGAAATGAGGGGCAGAGGGCAATGAAGAGCCTCTTGTCCTCTTTACCTACCCTTTACTTAATTGCAACATAATGACTCATACTGATATGATTGATAGTTGGTGGATCATCTCAACACATAAAACTTGTGCCACAGTAACCTTGTCATAGCCCCCTATTCACTTTGATAAAAATATTTAGTACTACTGGACAAAATATGATCGAGGGTATATCATGCCTCTTTTTATATCGAGATATATCACAAGAAATTATCACTGCATACACGTAGAAGTGTCTGGACCATTCGAGCGAATACATTTCCGGTAAAATTTCGGTAGTGGGCTTTCAACGATTTCGAGGCCAAAACTTAGTTTTCCTGAATAATTTTGATGTGTATTAAATGAATCTGGCACTCGTTTTTGTCGAAAATAAAGTTTTATTTACATGTGTGGGGGATCCCCGCTTCGCAAACCTTGCTCCGCTTCTCACTGCCGTAGTATTGATGGAAACTTTATTTGGAAACAATGTTTCTCAACTGTTTCCAAAGGTTGAAAACAATGTTTCCTAAATTTTTCCTGTCCAGACTTCAGTAACTGTTGTTCTCAGGATGTCTGTGAGTGAGGAGGATGCTGCAGCTGCCTCTGCGTTTTACGTTATAATGCACTCACTTTTTCTTTTAATCAACGTTCACACACACACGCACACACACACACACACACACAAAGGCGTAACAGCTATAGGCGTCCTGTTTCTATAAGTAATACCGTCAGGACATTCCAGGTAGAGGGGAGTGAGGTTAGGTCAGGTTCCACAGGTGTTCCCCAGGTGTTACACCCTTCCCACTTCTGCCCTGTACTACCTCTTATCATCACCTACGTAAATATTACTTCTATTGTTTTCATTATTATTGATGCTTGAATTAATATCTCTTTAAATTACTGCCATCGTTACTATTTCATTGCCATTATCTATAAGCATATAACCAGTAATATTACAGGAACAACCACGTGTAGGTCTCACGGCCTCGTGTAGCTTCCTCTGCACGCACACACACACACGCAAGCACACGCACTCGCAATACACACACACACGCAAGCACACGCAACACACACATACACAAACACACCTGCATACATATGCACACGCAACACACACACGCAAGCACACGCAACACACATACACACACACATCTGGACGCATACGCACACGCAACACACACGCAAGCACACGCAACACACACACATACACACACACACTTGGGTCCTCCGAATAGTCCTCCGCTCGAAAAGTCATTCGCTGGAATGGTCCTCCGCTTGAAAATTGCTTCGCTCGAAAGATCGTGTATTTCACGGAGATACTTCATTTTGGTGTCTGATAGGTCAGCTCTTGCCAGGTTAGCTAACCCCTTCTTTCGGCGTTTAAGTGATAATTGTTCTCTTTTCCCTTTATATCTCTTGTCAAACGCGGGCAGTCTAAAGAAGGACTTCTCGGGGAACTGAATTGACTTGTAGGAACATCTAAAAGCTCCACAAAATGATGGCATCTTCACTAGTCACTGTGGTAAACATAGCTTGTGGAGTTTGTTATTCCTCCACAATCGCATCTTCGGCGTCTGCCGTCTGCGCGGCTAGGGCTGTGACGTCACGTGCAAGGAACCTATAGAAGATCCGCCGTGCCGGTTGGCTAAGCGCATGCGCAGAACTCGGTGCATGTAAACAAACAGACGACGCGACCTCTCACTCGGACCAAATATCACGCTCTAGGGCGGTATAGATGGCCCGACAGTTATGGAAGATCCGTAGCACAGCTATTATATATTATGGGGTAAATTTGAGTCTTACTAAAATAGGGCGCAATATATGTACAAGACGAAGCTGTTCACCATATATTAATCAAAATATTAAGGTATTATGCATTTTATGGCGTATTTCAAATTATTCTTGAGTGACAGAAGACACTCTACCTCAATTTTCACGAATTTAAAGCCAAATCTTGGGTTACTTTTCAATCATTTCTGTATACAGTATACCAAAGACTACTAGTATACACATCACCCAATAATATAAATGTTCTGAGTGATCCTGCCTTACTACACGTACTTACCTTATTCCTTACTACACGTAATTCCTACACGTAAATTCCTTACTACACGTAGCCTACTTCATTTGCTGTCAAACCTGGGTAAGGCTTCTCAGTGACTAATGTGTAATGAATTATGTCCGTCTTAACTTTAAATTCAGCCATTCATGATCGAATGTCGGTGTTATTGTATAAGAATCCATCTTGCATGAAGAGCTGTCAAGACCAAATATAACGCGTCGTCTGCTTGTTTGCAAAACAGAGTTCTGCGCATGCGCTGGACCAACCGGCACGGCGGATCGTCTGTACCGTCATACCGGTACCCATTCACTGCTGGGTGGTTAGGGGCTCGGATTTTAAGGAGACCGCCCATCTTACTCCGCTCCGCCCGGGGATCGAACCCGGGACTTCTCGGTTGTGAACCGAGCGTGCTAACCACTACACTTCGGATTCCCTGGAGTGTGTGTGTGTGTGTGTGTGTGTGTACTAGGATTGAGCCGGCCTCGAGACACCATTCTACGACTTCTCTTCCGCTTGATGTTTTGGCAGGAAGACATAAGGGGCAAAATCAAACCTTCCCTGTGCCAATCCACCACCTCAAGGAAGACCTTACCATACACTCTCCATATGCGCCTGCGTCTCCTGTCTGTTCGCCTCATCGACATAATTCATACTTTGATATGTTTTGATTGGATTAAGTGATGGCTATGCGATTCTGTATGCATATAATGTATTAACTAATTTATCCAATCAGTTAGTTAGCTAGTTAGTCGATTTGTTTGTTAGTTACCTGTTTAAGTATTCTCCCATGCAGGCTACACAGTTCCGTAATGGATTTCGACTCGTTAATGGAAAAAAAAAACTCTGCCCGAGACTAACACTGCTGATCAATGACCTCGCTTTAACTACAAACTCACCTACTGATATTATATACTACAATTAAATGTGCATAACTTTTATCGAGGGTTTAAGTATCCTTATTGTGGTAGCAGAAAGAATGTGAGTAGTGTTTTTTCAGGTTTACAGTGGAAAACGCCACACACACACACACACACACACACACACACACAGACACACACGTTCTGGTACATCAAATATAGGAATACGCTATTGAGAATGAATTTTGACAACACATATCACACAACCCATATTATTATCATTAAGTGATATCAATAATAATGATACTAAGAATGACATTAATAATATTAGTTATAATATTAATTATTATTATTATTAATATCATTATTATTATTATAATAATAATAATAATAATAATAATAATAATAATAATAATAATAATAGTATTGATAATAATAATGATAATAATAATAATAATAATAATAATAATAATATTAATAATAATAAGAAGAAGAAGAAGAAGAAAACGAAGAAAAAAATGTCAAAGACAAAGAAAGAAAAAGATGATGGAACAAAAGAAGAACGATACATATCACATGAAAAGGGAGAGAAGTATCAAAGAAATTATTTGGTCCTAATGGAAAATGGGAGATTGAAATATACAAACAACACCCTTATAGAGAAGAGAGAGAGGGAGAGATATATTGATATTGATGTATTGATATATTTTATTTGGCATTACATATACAATTATACATACACCGTGCAGGTGAAATTTGTCAGTACTTGATTCCCGAATCCATTGAGCAGTGCTCTTAGAGGACCCATGCAGGATATATGATTGTGAGCTGACTAAAAAAAATATCTTGACTAAACACCCAAACAATTAAAGTATACATATGAAATATTACACAAGCATAAATAATAATATCAATATATAATAAATCCAATTACCCAATGAAATAATAACACTAAATGAACGTTCACATAAATATACGTGAATATGTAGACATACATATACAGTGACATCGTATACAGTGAACATGTAAACATACATTTAGAATCTAATGCATATAAAACCTAATATAGACTTTGCCTTAAACGAATTTTTGTTGCTAACAGATCTCAATTTTTTAGAAGCTGGTTCCACAGATGCGCCCCTCTATACAAAATACATTGTTGGGCATGGCTAGTCCGGAAACGAGAAATGAAGAGTTCGTTAGCATGTCTAGTATTTATATCATGCTTTTTAAATTGAAAGCCACTGTTGTTACAATATATGAATAGAGAGTTAAACACAAATAAACAAGTTTGTAAATTTATAATGTCGCAAATCTTTAAAAATTTGTGTTCACTGAAAAATTCGTTTGTGTGATTGTAACGGCCGAGAAAGAAGATGGTTCTTCGAAACTTTTTTTGCATAATGAAGAGACTATCTATTAATGTTTTGTTTGGCCCACCCCATAGAGATGCACAATATAACAGATGAGGGTAAACTATTGATACATATATTTGTTTCAGGGTGTCAATGCTACATTGTTCACGAATCTTGTACATTATGCCTGTGGCCTAAGAGATTTTGGCTTGTATTAAATATATTTGTGTTGTCCATTTAAGGTTATTGTCAAAGAATACACCTAAAAATTTAACTTCATTAACAGCATTTAAGGTCTGATTACCGAACTTAATGATAATGTCATGTTGTTGCATCATATTGGAACAAGAAACTAAATAATGAGTCTTTTTGAGGTTTAGAGTTAATTAATTTGTTACTTTGGATCCAATGTAGCACATGTGTGAGTTCAGTGTTTAATATGTCAGCTATACTATTAAGATTACTGCCTTGAATATACAAGTTGGTGTCACAGAAGAAATACAGAATGAATTTGAGTACATTACTGCAGCGTGTTATGTCATTATTATTAAATTAAAACAAAATAGGAACTAATGAATCCCTGAGGGACTCCAGACATTATTTGTTTTAGTGATGATGTTGAATTTTTGTAAACAGTATATTGTTTCCTATGACTCAGGTAGCTCTCGAACCATTTATAGGCTTGTCCACGCACACCATGATATTTTTATTTTTGCAGTAGTATGTGATGGGAGATAGTATCAAAAACCTTTGACAAATCACAAAAAACAGTTACATGATATAATTTTGAGTATATTGCATTGTAAATGTGTTGACAAAGATTTTGAATGGCAAGTTATGTTGAAAATTTAGGTCTAAATCCAAACTGGGACTCTGATAGCAATGAATGTTGAGTAAGGAAACTCATTAGTCTTGTTATAATAATTTTCTCAACATTTTTACTAAACATTGATAACACTGACACGGGTAGGAGAATCGGTAGGAATTGGAATCGGAATCGGTAGGAGAGTGATTATCACCTCTTTTTTTTTTTTAAATATCAGTACTACCCTATCAATCTGTAATTTGTGTGGAAATATGCCATCTGTAAAAGATTTATTTATCATATAACTTAAGTTTCCAATATGAATCTATATGATTTTGGGGAGGTGGTAGCGGAGTGGTTAGCGTCTCCGACTGGCGTTCTCGGTGACCCGAGTTTGATCCCCGAAGAAAACCAAAACCTTTCTGCACCGTCGAGTGGCCTAAGAACACCCACATGCCCTGCTTATCAACTCTACCTTCGTTTTCGAGTGCATCGGAGGACACAGGGGGGCGGCATGAGCCTCTAATCACAGGCGTCACTATAAGAATCCTGCCTGCGCCACCACGGGCGATGACCAACCATCAGAGCCCTCAAGTGAACCTCCAGAGCCTACCATCCGAGCCCTGGGTCACCACTGCCTACTGGCGCTATAGGCACAAATGTAAAAAAAAAAAAAAAAAAAAAAAAAAAAAAATATGAGGTGAGATCTCATTACAGCAATCTTTAATTATCTTTATGTCTATTTTATCGTGACCAAAAAAGGTTTTATTCACACTTTTTATTACTTTGGATTCTTCATCATGTCTGAGAGAGAAAAAAAAATACGCTTAATTCTAACACACTATCCCAGCCTCACAATCTTTCCCGACGTCGACCACAATCTACAAAATAGAAAACAATTGTCATTAACACCAAGACCATAAGAACCAGCCAGGCTTTACGTGTCTAAATCTCGCAGGGCAGCAACAGAGACCAGAGGGACATACGATAACAAAAATTATACCTTCATTCCAGATATAGAAAAAAAAGTTACAGAAGACGATTTGCAAATGAAAATGTTATAGCCCTTCACAGGTGGGTATGGTATATAAGGCATTAGGGCGTATAAAAAAAGAAAAAGAAGAAAATAAGGGTGTTAGGGAGGATGATTAGGAAAGGAAGGGTAGGGACAAGAGAGGGGATAGTTGGAGGGTGTGTGGCCGTAACAGTAGTCGATTCCTTCCCACCCCATCACCTTGTTTACCAGTCATTTGAGTCAGTGTGGGGAAAGATGGCAATTACCCCATGAAAAGAAGGATTAATTTATGAAGCTGGAGGGAGGGTGAGGGTGAGGGTCGGGTGGGGCGAGGAAGGGGTCTGTGTAGAGGGGCTGGAGCGAGCGGACAACACCTGCAACTGGTTTTTTTCTTTTTCTTTGGGGGGGGGGGGGGCGAGGCTGCACACGGGCTAGCAAGGAGCCCGTCAGAGAACTGCGATATTCCATAACAGAGGTGGCACAACACAGAGGCTATCAGGCGATGATGGCAGGGGTTGTGCGGTGATCAGATAGGCAGCACGAGGCTACCGGGCAAAACGAAGGGCGGCGGCCGGCGAGTGACAGCGGGCCCACCAACAGCTGGCTTCCCTCGCTGTAACGAGTAACACGAGCTAATAGTGGTAAGGGCGCTCATACTTCAAGGGGGGAAGGTACGTACGGCTGAGGTCTCCAGTTAGCTTTTGCAGAGTTTGTCGTTTTCCTTGCAGTCTTCATCTTCTTCCTCCTCCTCCCCATCCTTGGTTTTGTTCCTGTTCTTGTTCATATTATTCTTGCTTCTTCCTCCATCTCTTTTTCTTCTTCTTCTTGTTCTTGCTATTATCATTATATTTCTCCTTCTTCTTCTTCTTCTTCATCTTCTGCTTCTACTTCTTCTATTTTCATTCTTCTTCTTGCATAAGAACATAAAAAAATAAGGAAGCTACAAGAGGCCGTGAGTTCTACACGAGGTAGTTCCTTTCGTCTTCTTCTCCTTGCTCCTATAGCTTTTATTAAATCTATATGATTTATTTTCTCATAAACCTGCCTCTTTTCTGCACATTACATGCGGTATTCAATAGAGAAGCAGATAGGGAAAAAAAAAAAAATATTGGATGCATCTCTGCTTTCTTCTCATTTCGTATGATGTATAAAGCTCGCGAGGCAGGAACTTTAATTTCTACGCCTTTCCTATGTACTTATGATAATCATGATGATGATATAAATAGTATTTATACTATTATTATTATTATTATTAAAATAACGATAATTCACACTTACGCACCAAATAGACAGGCATAACCAAACACCAATACTAGCGATGACCACACCAGCCCCTGCCCACCAACGTGTGTCCACTACGAATCGGGCACAAAAGGCTTTTTCCAAAGGTGTTGCTTCACATAACATCCCATATACGTAAGAGCCATGGTAGTCAGAGAAATAGAGAATATCATTAAGGATAATTTTCCATTCAAGTGCCAGCAAGCCAAGCTTGTCAAAAAAGGCATATCATGGGGACACATAATAATCTTCGGAGTTCCCTTTTATACTTACATTCTACTGTTGTACTACCCTATATAGACCCTCCTCCTCAAGCGGATTTGCCTGTAACTAACTAAATCTTCACATGCCACCAACCTCCTCGTACATCTGAAGAAGAAAAAAAAATCAAAGGGTAGGTCAGCACCGCCACTTTCACAGTTCCTCACCCATTGCTCAGGATGCGAGAGGGGAACGCAGCTAAGTACGATTACCAGCCGCATCGTCATTCCAAAACACAACTAAGGAATATGATTAGTAGTGGCAACAAGAGTCAGTAATAGTAGCAGAACTAGTAGTATCATCATTATCATTATCATTATCATGATTATTAGCATTGTCATTAGAATTACTATTATTGTTGTTGTCATTATTATTTTATTTTTTTCTGTTATCATTTTGATTATCATTACTATCATTATCATTATCGTTTATCAGTCAGAGTCAGTCGCTTATGCCCCAAGGCATAAGCGAACTAAGCGGATGATTAGGGCCCCCACGGCCATCAGCCCACAAGAGCGCTTGCAATGTCCCACTACATAAGAGAGCTTGACATTTTTTATATGAAATATTATCTTATGTCAATGGTGGTAATCATTCAAAGACGCAATATCATGTCAGCAGCAAAATTAATATTACAGGTTGTATCAATTCACGCAGCCTCTGTCAGAGTTTACACGTTTATTTTCATAGATGCACATAGATGCAACTGATGTTCACTGTACGATGCAAGCACATGCCACTCACTAGACGATTCAAGCCAGTATATGGAAGAAGCGTTAGATAAAAAGAATTACAAATAAATTTCACAAAAAATGACATATCCTCCTGGTATACAGGGGGATATGTCCTTTATGTCCACTTTTGCACATTGCAATGTTTTTCAAAACCAAAGGCGACTAAGATCGTAACATTTTTACAATATATATATATATATATATATATATATATATATATATATATATATATATATATATATTGTCTGCTGGTTTATTGTGTTACTGTTTACGACACAATAACCAGCATACCACTTAGTATTGTATCACTTTAAATACTGTAATGAAGTGCAAATTAACACCAGACCACACCAGATCATTCTTGAGAGTTTTCTATCTTTTAAGAAGAAAAAAAACATGGAAGGGTAAAAACCTGCCAGGCTGACGTTAGTATGATGTATCTAACACAGATGCAACTAATGAAATTGATAAAAGGTGTGTTAGATTTACAGTATCTGCATAATCAAATATTGATCATATTGATCATAGTCAATAGTGTTGGCGGTGGGGGATGGGGGGGGGGCTAAAATCAAATTCTGCTTTGGGCCCCATAAAGTCTTGAGCTCTGTTATCAGTAGTGTAGCAGTAGTGACAATGATCTATATTCGAGAATCAGTAGCGCGCGCGCGTGTGTGTGTGTGTGTGTGTGTGTGTGTGTGTGTGTGTGTGTGTGTGTGGTGTGTGTGTGTGTGTGTGTGTGTGTGTGTGTGTGTGTGTGTGTGTGTGTGTGTGGTGTGTGTGTGTGTGTGTGTGTGTGTGTGTGTGTGTGTGTGTGTGTGTGTGTGTGTGTGTGTGTGTGTGTGTGTGTGTGTGTGTGTGTGTGTGTGGTGTGTGTGTGTGTGTGTGTGTGTGTGTGTGTGTGTGTGTGTGTGTGGTGTGGTGTGTGTGTGTGTGTGTGGTGTGTGTGTGTGTGTGTGGTGTGTGTGTGTGTGTGTGTGTGTGTGTTGTGTGTGTGTGTGTGTGTGGTGTGTGTGTGTGTGTGTGTGTGTGGTGTGTGTGTGAGAGAGAGAGAGAGAGAGAGAGAGAGAGAGAGAGAGAGAGAGAGAGAGAGAGAGAGAGAGAGAGAGAGAGAGAGAGAGAGAGAGGGGGGGTCACCCACGCTCTTGATCAAGCGCTGGACACGCGATCACCAGCTGTTACTTTTCCGGAATAAAACTTAGCTCATAGAGACCGATATCTGCGTAATGTTGAGACTAGATAAACCACACACCCCTTCACCTTCCTCAAAGGGGACAGTAACTGCCCGCCTTTGTTAGTGAAAAGTCCCTTGAGGAAAAATTGAACGCGAGACCACAGAGTCGAGCGTCACGATCTTAACCACCTACCCATTCGTTCATGTGTGCATGTGTGTATTCACCCCAAGATCTGTAGAAACAGAGGTGGCTACTCGCGAGGTATTTACATCAAGAATTTTGAAAAAAACTTGGTCCATCTTGATTTGATTCTGTCCTCGCGCGCGCTTTGGAGCATGTTTTCGGACTTGAAATGGTCGATATTCAACATTGCTCCAGAGGTGTTTTCGATATTCAAGTGCAACTTGAATAAAATGGCGTCTTCCTCCGCATCTTTACAAGTCTCCCACTACGGACATTATCTCCCTCGAAATGCAAGTACCGTGTAAGATTAGGGCATTAAACAAATAGAAGGAAGTGTGTTAGGTGTGGCAGGAGAAGCACATAGCCTCACCCCCAGCTTTGAGGAGCTCCGCACTGATATTACAAACACCAGCTGCCTTTCCACCCCTCAACTTTGCTACAGCCTCTCTGACTTCGTCAAGAAAGGGTGCGGTTTCGTCAATGGGAGGATCGGCATCCACTGCCTGTAACCCAGTGGTGTGAAGCTGCTCAGTTGGAGGAACTTCAAGAAGTCTTCAAGAAGAACTGAAGAGTCTTCGGCAGGGGCAAAAAAATACTACCTGCAACGGATGTGTTAGAATTAGACTTCGAGTTAGTAGAGGAGATTATCTGAGGTGCAGTAAGGTTATTTTATGTTACAAACGGAGGTACTCTGAGGTGATTACAGTTATCCCTCAATTCAAGAGTTAAATCCTCAAACAAAAGGTTAACTTCCCTGTACTGTCATTTCCTGCTTCCTCAGAGAGTAGGAGTACATCTGCTATCTATCTACAATAATATAAGCGAAAGTGTGTGTGTGTGTATGTGTGTCTGTGTGTGTGTGTGTGTGGTATAGGTTCCCCCCCCCGTGGCGGAATCCCATCATATAACACATTTTTGGAATCAGGTTGACCAGGGGAAGGTTTTAAGCCCACTTATGAGATGATCCGATCACTTTTTTTTCTTTTTTTTTAGCAGCCTATTAGCGAGAATTGTGAAAAAAAAGTGGGTTGCGAGAATTGAGGAAACCTTGATGTAGGGTGATGGGTAATGGGTGAGTGAATGGGTGGGGTGATGGGTAATGGGTGTGGGGTGATGGGTGAGTGAATGGGTGGGGGGTGATGGGTGATGGGTGAGGGAATAGATGGGGGGTGATGGGTAATGGGTGAGTGAATGGGTGTGTGGTGATGGGTAATGGGTGAGTGAATGGGTGGGGGGTGATGGGTAATGGGTGAGTGAATGAGTGGGGGGTGATGGGTAATGGGTGAGTGAATGGGTTGGGGGTGATGTGAATGGGTTGGCGTTAATACATACATTTCTACATTCATGATTTCAGAAAAGTTAGGAGGGGTTATTTGGAGAGTCTGTGTTTGGTGGGCCGAAGGCCCACCAAACACAAGTGGTGAGCCGAAGGCCCACCAATAGCCCTCCGCAGGAGCTAGCCAAAAAGTCCGCCCGGAGGGCGGCTTTGCGGCTAGTACTATATATACTAGCAAATAATTCATTCACATTCTAACTTTTGTTTAAGAGTCAATAAATTCATAAGTAAAACTTTAATTAAGTTAACTATTATCTCCCATCTCCTGGCTTTTAAGGCAATTCCAGAAGGAGAATTGAATATATATTTATTACATATAAGGGAAGCTAACAAATTATTAAGAATTACAAAAATTATGAAATATTAGCGGTAAGCATATTTAAAACATCTATAGAAAAATAACTAACAAATTAATTACTTGGAATTCTTTCACATGGCTATTTAAGCAAAAACAAATGTGAAAATACATATCTCACCACTAAGTGTTATTTATGTAAACGAGTGGCGTTTTTAAAGTATGTCTCTTGTAAGGTCAGCTAGATGTTGTATACTCACTAACATTGTGTTAGAGTCAGCACAGGCGAGTCCTTCCGTACTGCTGAATCAGAAGGGGTTCCTCCAAGGGCGTTGTTACAGATGAGAAGAATGCTGACTAGACAGGCTGGGTGGCTGGCTGGCTGTAAGGCTGAGTGGCGGAGTGGCTGTCTGGCTGACTGGCTGGCTGGCTGGCTGGCTGGCTGCTGGCTGTGAGGCTGGCTGGCTGTTGACAAGGAGTTTGCTGAATTGGAAGAATCGGCTAGTTGTACCTCTCGTCTTGTCTTCATTATAAAAATTCAAATCTTGTCTTCCCGTCTGTGCCATGATAAAAACTTGTACGTCTTGTCCTCATCCTCTTGATAACCTCTTATTCCACGCGTCCTCGTCCTCGTTCTTGTCCTCTTAAAAAAAATATGTAGTCCCAGAGCAATTAATGCAAGAGAATCTTGTCCTCCTGTCTATATATAGAATTTGTGGTGGATGGAGCAGTGAGCAGTGAGGAAGTGCTGACTCGCTTCTGCGAGGTCAGGTTTTGACACAGCATGATTGAGCAATCTTCTCACTCCCTTATCCTCTCGCTTGTCTCTCTCCCAAGCTTCCTTTGTTTACTTGTTCACTTGCTCATGGTATATTCCACCTCTTCACGTGTATTAATTATTCATTATTTTACGGTACTGTATATTATTGGTTGTTCGTATCCCAAGCTGTTCATCATTTATGTTAGCCTTTTAAGTAACCTTTATGTTACGGGTAACGGATGTCACAGCTATTAAGATATCCCACCGCTTGCCAGCATTTATGTTACCCTTATCTGTGTGATGTTACAGGTAACTGGGGTCAACCCAAGTAAGAATACTTACAACTGTTGGTGACACAGTAGGGGTTGATTGCCTCAGAAGTGTAGAGTTGATGGGTAGGCGTATACCGTCCTAGCCAGACACTTCAGATGGTAGTTGAATAAAAGTGGTCGAGCGGTTGTTTTATAAAGGCTTGTTAATCAGTAAGTACCAGAGAATAATTACAATAGATATATATACATATCTGTACACTGTGAAGGTTTATACATTAATAATGTCACGCTGTTCGTTAAGTAACGGCCAATGAAACTAATGTCTAATAGACAGAGCCGGGAACAGTTAATGACGTGACAAGGTACTCTCACACCTCCTGGGTGTGGAGTACAAACAGACACTCTGAAAGGTGTCGTGAGTAGGAGCGCCCTGTAACGCGTCTCCTCGTAATCTCTGTGTTCTGTGTTCTGTTTTTCCTCCGGCCTGTTGCAGCATATAAGGAAGGGAGGACGGAAGTGGCAGGTTCCGGTGTTCATGTCTCTCAGGCCTGTTGCTCTCTCGTAAGCGTCATCATCCTTGGGCAGAGCGCTGAGATGACACGCACACAACTTGTGCGTGCAGTCCGGAACCAGGGGTGAGGTGTGTCTACGTGTTGCATCAAGACACCGGGTTGACTGTCCACGTCATTCTTATGGGCCATGGCGTGATACTTCGTCAACGTAACCTCATCAAAAGGTGTCAGCATTCAGCATCCGCTAGGCGACACTCAGACACTCGGACATCCTGTCTTAGTATAGATTAACACATAAATATATAACCAGTACGCTAATAGTTTGACAATATATACGTTTTACCCAAGATCAGAATTGGTATACGTGTACTATATTGTCAAACAACTATTCACCCAGGGAACAGTGTTTCAGTATACGGGTAGGGTATTGTTCTAGGCAAAGGCACATTCACTTGAAATTTTCTATGCTCTGCTTTGATTACTACTCTGCATTCAATGTTTCCACCATATTTTACCCAAAAAATCAGAATTGGCATACATTGTTAATTAAACAACTATTCACCCAGGGAGCAGTGTTTCAGTATACGAGTAGGGTAGTATTCTAGGCAAAGACATTTTACTAAGACAACTACTCTAAATTCAATGTTACCACCATGTTTTACCCAGGATCAGAATTGGTATACATTGTCAAACAACTATTCACCCAGGGAGTAGTGTTTCAGTGCGTATTTGTGCAGTGTAGCTACTCGGGCAAAAGGTAGCTGGTGAGATCGCTACACCGGGCGGCGGGAGATAACTCAACGCGTGACGTCACGGTATTTAAGAGAAGAACGTTCCACCACTTGAAATCGCGCCACCCGTGCTCCTACTTGTAGTAGTATATATACTTTGTGACCATGGAGGTAGGATGAGAGGAGAGGGCGAGGCGCGGAAAAGGTGACGTCATTCTGGTCAGCCGAGGGCCATACACTGCACAGTATTGGCAGAAAGCAGGTGACAGCAGCCGCTCCCTTGCCCATCCCTGACCTGACTATATACCACAGTATATCATTAGTAGTACAGCTACTCAGTGAATCAGTTGCTAGTTAATTGAGATTTTGTCTGCCTGCAGGAACAAATCAGTAATTTTGAGGGATGTGAGGCGACTGTAAATTTCATTATGATGTTTAACACTGTTATTGACATAATGAATTCTTAACAAAATTGAATGCAAGTGGCTACAAGTGTTCAATTCTAAAGGAAAATTCATATAAGGTAAAACAACAAATTGTGAAAGCAGAACGTATCATGGATCACTTAAATTACCTGATGGATTGGAGATTCTGAAGTCAAATCGAAAAACAGGCTTTCTTGGATTTCTTTTTTGTATACGTTTATATACGTTTTGTTACGCGTTTTGCTTGAGTTTTCAGATCCTACATGAAAACTTAATTGCATATAATGGTTCAACACTTGTTTTAATGACGTATAAATTTAATCAAGACCATACAGACCTGTTATTTGGGAAAGTAAGGCATATGGGAGGATGCAATCATAACCCCACAGTCAGACAGTTTTCTGCTGCCTATAAGAAGTTACTGGTACATAATGATATGCCTCTATATCTATCACTGCCATGTTGCATGACAGAGTTAGAGTAAGGAGTCGCCAAATATACACAAAACTAATTCACTTCACTGGCCAGTAGCATACACACACACACACTCTCTCTCTCTCTCTCTCTCTCTCTCTCTCTCTCTCTCTCTCTCTCTCTCTCTCTCTCTCTCTCTCTCTCTCTCTCTCTCTCTCTCTCTCTCTCTCTTTTTTTTCTTTTTAAAATTTTATTTAAACAACTTACATCATGGTTGACATGGGGCTACAAATTGATAAGGAGGTTGATGAAGGCATTAAGTGGCAGAAGCTAAAGAAGTCCCCTGTCCCGGGGACATCTATCCGAAAGCTATGCCTTGTAAGATAATAACTATGCGGTAAGCAAGTACACAGTATTGCAGGCTGAGGGACACTATCCGTCACAGGCACTTGTCAGGCGCACTATTGATACGTACACTGTATGTATGTCACTGTGTCTACTAAGTGTCAATGTGTGTCATTATGTGTATGTCACTGTGTCACTGTGTGTCACAAATGACACGACACTGTATCACGCCTTACGGTCACTAAGGCGGATGTAAGCGGCACCATCTGTGGGCCGCCACCTTCACCTGCTGGGTGTTCATGGCCACGACATCCACCTCAACCGTGAAGGCGTTCCACAGTGTCGCCGTGGCCCAAGTAAAGGCTCGCTGGCCCATCACGGTGTGGGTCCTCGGGGCCTCGAGGAGGAGATCAGCTGACACTACCGTCCTCGTAGCGCGCACAGACCTCCTCCACGGGACCCGAAGTCCTGCAAGGTGAGAAGAGTGCTGCACCTGGGCCTTGTGCAACACTGTGAGGGCACCGACTCTCCTCCGGTGCCCCAGACTATCAAGCTGGGAGCGAGGATCATCTCGCCACTGCTCCTGCTGTAGTCGTTGTTGTTGTTGTTGCTGGTGTTGTTGGAGCTGCAGCTGATGCTGTTGTTGTATTCGTCGCTGCTGCTGCCGCTACTGTTGCCTCGGGCGACATTCCATGTGATGTTGGTCGGCGGTTTGGTGTATGAGGCGCTCAGCACGTCTCTCCACTTTGTCCAGCAGTGTCAGGTGGCACTGGGCACTACTCATCCAGGTGAGAGGACTATACTCCATGACGGGCCTCACTTGGGCCTTGTACAGCCGCATGAGGCCATCAGCGTCGAGCAGGTGCCTTACTCGGCGCAGGAGAGTCACCCTCAGTGAGGCTCGACTCGCCACTGTCTCCAGGTGGCGGTCAAAGCTGAGCTTGGAGTCAACCTCCACCCCCAGGATGTTGATGGAGTCCTTGATGGCAAGGGTATCGTCCCCAAACTTCAGCTTCCCCTCGAGAAGCCTGGAGTCCTCCCTCGAACGTGATATAACCATGGCCTGGGTCTTCTCGGCAGCAAACTGGACTTGCCACCGTCTTCCCCAGGCCGTAATGTCAACAAGTTGACGGCATCTATCACGTTCGCAGTCTCCTCTCTGGTGTAGGAGTGGGACACGGTGCAGTCGTCAGCATATGCACACGCCACAGGCGTGCTGAGAGAGTCTGTCTGTCTGTCTGTCTGTCTGTCTGTCTGTCTGTCTGTCTGTCTGTCTGTCTGTCTGTCTGTCTGTCTGTCTGTCTGTCTGTCTGTCTGTCTGTCTGTCTGTCTGTCTGTCTGTCTGTCTGTCTGTCTGTCTGTCTGTCTGTCTGTCTGTCTGTCGTCTGTCTGTCTGTCTGTCTGTTGTCTCTGTCTGTCTGTCTGTCTGTCTGTCTGTCTGTCTGTTCTGTCCTGTCTGTCTTGTCGTCTGTCTGTCTGTCTGTCTGTCTGTCTGTCTGTCTGTCTGTCTGTCTGTCTGTCTGTCTGTCTGTCTGTCTGTCTGGTCTGTCTGTCTGTCTGTCTGTCTGTTGTCTGTCTGTCTGTCTGTCTGTCTGTCTGTCGTCTGTTGTCTGTCTGTCTGCTGTCTGTCTGTCTGTCTGGTCTGTCTGTCTGTTGTCTGTCTGTCTGTCCTGTCGTCTCTGTCTGTCTGTCGTCTGTCTGTCTGTCTGTCTGTCTGCTCTTTTCTGTCTGTCTGTCTGTCTCTTCTCTCTCTCTCTCTCTCTCTCTTCTCTCTCTCTCTCTCTCTCTCTCTCTCTCTCTCTCTCTCTCTCTCTCTCTCTCTCTCTCTCTCTCTCTCTCTCTCCATGCACTGTACATATAATAATTTAAGTAATATAATTTTCGTACGTAATATTTATATATGTAATAAATATACGTACGTTATATAAAATAATACATATGCGTAATACCTATCTAACCTCCAAGATGCGTGCAGCGAGGACATTGAGATCTTGGAAAATTTTACATACCTTGGTAGCGCAGTCCATAATGACGGCGGGTCACGTCAAGAAGTCTTACGGCGGATTGGCATAGCCCACGGTGTTATAGACTCGCTCAGCACGAGTATTTGGCTTTGTCGGTACCTATGAAGGATGACAAAGATCCGGATCTTCAAGTCGCTTGTGATCCCTGTCTTACTCTATGGTTGTGAGACATGGACACTAAATAGCGACTTGAAGAGGCGAATCGATACCTTTGGTTATAAGTGTCTTCGCAGAATCATCGGGTAACGCTAGGATGATTATGTGTCAAATAAGCGATTGCACCGTGAGACTGAATCGAGACCTATTACCTGCATAGTCCGTCAGTGCCAACTACGGCTATATGGGCATGTGGCACGCTACCCTGAAACCGATCCTTCCCATCGGGCTGTATTTGTAAGAGACAATCCGGCGTGGAGGAGGCCAAGGATGCGCCCACAGGCTCGTGGCTGGGACAAGTTGATGTTTTCTGTCGAGAGTTGCTTGGTATGGGGAGGGAGCCTGCATGGGGACTCGCGCGTGGTGACCCCCGGGAGTGTCTTCGTAGGGTGGGCGAGGCGACGCGCCCCCCGGCATATGCCCCCAATGATTGATTGAGAGCAATCCACCCCCTTTTTAAGCTGCCTGTGGTCCTCCTTCTTAACTCTGAGAAGGTAGATGCCGTGATATCAAGACTGCTGTTCGAGGTCACGAAGCAGGCTGTCTTGGATACCTCAGAAGGCGGCAGCCCAGATGAAGACGAAGCGGATGATTTTTCAAAGGTGAGACTTATTGATTTTATCGAGATATACTGCATCTTCAGTTCAGTTGTGACAGTTCATTACTCCAAGTCATTATATTAGCAATCTTGAGCGTCATGTTGATAAATTATTGTCATATTTACGATACACAGATGCAATAATATATATTTTTTTAAATCTAAGCACTTTTTATATCTAAGTAACATTATTTTTTTCTGACTCCGATTACTTAAAATTTTTCTTAATATATATACTACAAATGTATCTATTATTTCCAGGCTTTGATGAGCCCAGGACCCACAGTTACAGAGGGCACCAACTCTATCCGCCTCTCCACCAAGATGAAGAAACAGCTTAAGAGTTGGTGTTCAGAGAAGCAGAGGAACAAGCTGCTGGAGCAGGCCATGTTTCCCGCCCTTTCCCATGCCGCCTGGGTAGATGTGTTCGTTAAGTACAACACGGCCATACCCAGCATTGCAGTTGTGGAGAGACTGTTCTCCCAGGGGTCGGACATCATGAAGGCCAAGCGAGCGAGTATATGACCTCCGATAATTTTCAGAGATTGATCTTCATGAAGGGGAACATGGACCTGCTCAAGATGGAACTATCACCAGAGGACTCTGAATGAGGAGTCTGAGGGTCTGATATCATATCAATGAAATATAGTTTGGAGTGTAGTGTATTTATACTTATTATTACCCCTTAGTGTGCACTTAAGTTGATATACTGAGTGAGTTGTCACAATGAGGGGAAGGTAAAATGTGAGCTATAACATCTGTGGAGCGCTGAGGGGTAGGTCTGAAAAAAATACTAATATATATATATTATATATATATATATATATATATATATATATATATATATATATACAGTATATATATTGTAAAGGCCCGATTATTGAATCCTACAATTGGCATGACACTCCGGGATAACAGAAACTTTATAAATTGAAACATGAATTTAATTACTTAGAACACAAATAACATCAAACACCACTCCACACGTAAACTAGAGATTCCCAGACCGGTCTGTCAGGGTAGGTAGAGTATCACACTACACAGCCTCTTGCCAACACAGGCCCTGAACCGCACTCGTCCTGGTCATAATGGTAGGGAAGAGGACACACGCCTCTAGCCACCTCCACCAGGGATATAGAGCGTACCGTAACCGACCAGGGATGACAACACATCACAGCCACACGGAATACCAGTCAGCACGGCAGTTTGGAGTATCTCAACATCAAACCACACAGAACGCCTCTCTGCCTGGCCCTTGACAGGAGTCGGGTTCTGTTTGTATATACACTCACACAATAAGCCTAAATAATATCACCAGAAATAATAACATTTAACAATAAACCCAACACAAGCAGTAAAGCAAGTGTTATTATACAAATAATATCATCCATAAGAATCAACACATAAACAACATATCACAACACAATAGAAAACACTGGTACAATACCTTATGGCAGTAGTTGTAGGGGAGTCGAGTCCACCTCGGTTGAGAGACGAGAATGAACTGACATACCTTGGTGAGTCCGAACCGAAGTAAACTCACGTTACTCCCAACCGAAGCTTCGCGACTCCCGAATCCAACATGAGTACCTGCTCGAACAAATACTCAAGTACCTTAGAAACTATATAATTACCCAATTATTCTTAGTTACATAACAAATGGGTAGAACCCCAACACTCAATATAATATATAGGATAAACAGTGAACAGTGTTACCTAAATTACCCAATTATTCACACATCTCCCCCCAACAAGTATCTAACCAAAGTTAGATGCAAAAAAACTATTTCCCAGATCTGCTCAAAAGATCAGCACCCACATTATCTTTACCATCAGGAGTTACAGCAAACTCACTCCCAGAATCTTCTGATTCAGCTTTTTCATCTAGAACACAAAATTGAACAGTCATAGTAGGGGCATAATAATCATCAATTACAGGGACCTCATCAATAACTTGACTCTGAAATACTTGAGCTCTACGATGATACTTTTTCAACAGGTTAGCATGGTACAGTTTGTGTTTCCCTCCCTCATCAATCAGATAGTTTACTTTATTCCTCTGCTCCATAACTTTGCAAGGACCTTTCCATGACAAGAGAAGCTCACTTGAACTATCAGGGAGAAGAACTAGATCTTCATCAACAGGCTTAAAGTTACGATCCTTCGACTTGAGATCAAAATAAGACTTATATCTAGCTGCACTTACATCAGCATTTTGAGCCGCAATTTTAGCACATTCATCTAGCTTATCTCTAAGTTCAATTACATATTTAAATGAAGATCTATTGTCCTCACTAAATTCTTTATCTTCCCACAAATCTCTGAGTACTGATAAAGGTCCTCTAACTATCCTACCATACAATAAATCAAAAGGAGAAAATCCAGTTATGTCACTTGGCATCTCACGGAGAGCAAACAAAGTAGGGACAAGGTAACGATGCCATTCTCTGGGTTTATCGGAACATAGTTTACGCAGAGAAGCTTTCAAAGTAGCATGCAACCTTTCTACTCTACAGTTACCACTGGGGTGATAAGGGGTGGTGAACAAAGGTTTAACACCCAACAACTTATGAAGTTCACCCATTAGTTGAGAAGTGAATTGTGTACCACGATCGGATAACACTTCTTTAGGTATTCCAACTCATGAGAAAATTAGCATTAATGCTTCAGCTACTGAAATAGTCAATTTCTTTCAGAGGTAAGGCTTCCATAAAACCTGTGGCAAAGTCTATAAGGGTAAGGATATACCTGTGTCCGTCAGAGGAAGGAGGAGTCAGAGGTCCGAAAAGGTCAATTGCAACCCTAGAGAAAGGTTCAGTAATGATTAGCATTGGCTTTAAAGGAACAGGTTGCACTCTACCTTTGAAAGACATTCGTTGACATTTATCACATGATTCACAGTAATCACGAATATCTACTCCTATACTTGGCCAATAAAAGTTTTCCTTAACCCGCATCACAGTCTTTCGGTGTGAAAAGTGTCCGGCCAGAGGACTTTCATGGGCAACTGGCATCACTATCTTTCTACAGTCTGCTGGTACAACTAGTGAACGCTTCCCGATCTTCTCACGGAAATTACTTTTCACACAAGTACGATATAGCAAGCCATCTATACTCTCAAATTTGAAAATACTTCCATCACGTAACAACATATCTTCACCCAACTTATCTCGAGCTGAAGACAATGATTGACAAGTGGACTGTAGTCTAGCAAATTCGACTGGAGTTATTTTTAAAGGCGCTATCTCTGCCAAAACTAAAGGATGAACTCGCTTCATCCGAGAGAATCTAGTTTGAACAGCTTGAGACTTGTGACTGGTTACTTCAAGAGACTTATCTTCAGATTTAGGCTTTTCTACTTTATTTGGATCTCGCACACCAGCAACATTACTGATCAGTACACTGCAAAAGTTGATAGGGGTACGTACAACATCAGCCCAACCATCATAATATGGATATTTAATATAGCACCTAACCTGGCGAAATGAATTGATTCGACCCAGATAGTTTGCTAGCTCAACCTGTTTGCACTCGGTTACATCAATATCTGGTAGAGTTTCCTCAGATACTACAATACATGAACACCCAGTATCTCTCAGAATAGTGGACATCATTGATCCATTGATAGTACCTGAGGCAAGAAAACTTGATGCATTAGTTTCTTCAAAGCAGAAACCCACTGTATGTTTAAAGGATTCAGATTTTGTTTAAAAGCTAAGGGATTCCGTGGACAACGAGGTCTAATGTGTCCAATTTCACCACAACCATGACATTTAAGGTGTCTTATACCACTTTCCTTCAACTCTTTGGAATTCTTTGAACTTTCTAAAGCTGCTAATTTAAAAGCACCATTTTTCTTACCTTTATCAGGTCCACCATTGGACTTTGGGTATGCACCGTGAGCTGTCGACCAGTTATCAGCTAACTTAACAGCTTCTTGTAAAGTAGTCACACAATGTTCTTTGAGGTACATACGTAAATCTGGTAACAGGGAAGTAATAAACTGATCAAGGATTACAAAATTCCAAAATTTTAGCACGAAATAATGATACTTCGAATAACATGGAGGAAAAATATGTTACCGGTCCCTGGCCCATTAAAGAAAAAGCTGCCGGTCTGCCATGTTACATACTTTGAGAATCACTCACTACTCTACTATCATTACTACTGGGCTGGGTTCTGTAGCGGTCAACCCCCGCACCCTCCCTACTGAACGATTCTGAACGTTTCACAATATACATTGCTTTCCAAGATGGCGGCTGCCGAAATTTATCTCTGTGACTATTCTTATTCTCGCAGAATAACTTGTTGATGACCCTGTATTTGATGCAGCAGAAGTAATAGCTGCAGGAAATTAAATATTAAGGAGTCAAGAAGAGGAGAGAGCAG
Source organism: Chionoecetes opilio (assembly GCA_016584305.1). NCBI lineage: Eukaryota > Metazoa > Arthropoda > Malacostraca > Decapoda > Majidae > Chionoecetes > Chionoecetes opilio. The sequence goes on from JACEEZ010021621.1 coordinate 249,301, forward strand.
AGGAGAGGCTTTCTTTGCCCTTTGTTTACCTACCCTTATTCAGTGGCGGAACAAAGGGTGTGCGAATAGGGGGCCACTCGGAGGAGCACATGTAAATATGGGGGGCACCATAGTTTTCATATATATATATATAATATATATATATATATATATATATATATATATATATCTCACCACTCGGCCTGCAAAGTGTTCTCTCTCCCAGGAGTTGAGGAATTTCTTTTAGGATTACCCCATTAATTATTTCTACGCACGTTGGACTAAACTCTGCTTTATCTGGTGACTATGTTTATGTGTATGTAACTAAGAACATTCCTTTAATTTTGTGTTTGTTATTATTAAGTGTTTAGTTCTTTAAGTTAGTAATAAGTCAATATTAAATTACATTAAATCTTAAATTTGTTTAAATTCCTTAAAAGTAATTACTCACTAAATGTGAGATTGTGAGGACTTAGTTTCACCTTAGACTTCATATAACGTAAATTTCTAATTTGCAAAACCTCACAATTGGGGGCCTGCCCGGGATTTTCTTTTTCACTATTCTTAATTGATTGTTAATTGCTTAGTACTTTGAATGTTCTTGGTTATATATAAAAGTTGTTCTTGTTGGTGGTGGTCCACAATTTTATCCATATTTACCAGGTGAATATAATTTCCTAAGTGTGGTTATTTTTCTTAAATTATTTCCCGACATATAAACTTAATATCACAGTTGACCACTGTTATAGTAACGTTAATCACCTGCTAAATCAGTGTTACTAATTGATGGTTGTTGCTCTCATTTAACCCTTCTGACTTAGTAACTTTGTTGTATAGTTATTAGAGGATACTAACCCCTATGTTTTAAGCCGAACGAGACTCTTCTTTCCATACCAAAGGTAATTTACCAGGTATCGAGCCACAGTCGCTCATTTTTTATATTGCTCACTAGTAACAATTGTTAACGTAGAGAGCAGCAACTCTTTATAAGTGTGACCAGCCACGACTCGCATGTTTGAAGTCCACAGCGAGTGTCTTTCAGAGCGTATTTGTAGGGAATACTGCTAGACCATTTTTTGCTAATCTTGGCACACTATAATTGAAGTTTTTTTTTTTTAAGTCTAAATTTTGTGAAGATTACTTGGTTCAATAATCTGGGGGATTTTCACTGAGTAACTTTATTTAACTACTATTATTATAATGGAGGGTTAATCATTATAGTCACTTCACTGTTAGACTTACAAAGTTTCATACCTTATCTTGATTATGATCTGGTCTCCTCACTTCTCAACCTAGAATTCGCACTGAGAAACACTTCCTAGACTTTTGAGTATACACAAGATCACTACTAGGTTACCAGATCGGAACTTTCCTTTAGCAATGTCTGATTTAAATATTCCTGAGTTTGTGCTGACACCTTCTATGGAACTGTTGGAAGTTTCTGATCCACTCAAGGATGAACTGAAATATATTGCAACACACTTCCAGATTCCCTTTCATACAGACATCACTAAAGATCACTTGAAACAAACTATCATTGATCACCTAAGGACAGACTGTTTGCCTCGTCAGGCTGAAAGTATCATGGATTCTTCTCTTAGGCAGGAATCTGACAAATTCAAACTAGATTCTCAGAAGTTTGAAACAGAAAGAGAGAATATAAGGTCTGAATTAGAAAAAGAGAACAAAAGGTTGGCACTAGAGACTAGAAAGTTAGAATTTGAGGAAAAAAGGTTAGAACAAGAAAGAATAGAAAGAGAATTAGAAAGAGAAAGAGAGGACAGACGGTTTGAAAGAGAAAGAGAGGACAGACGGTTTCAAAGAGAAAGAGAGGACAGATGGTTTGAAAGAGAAAGAGAGAACAAACGATTAGAACTAGAAAGACAAAGGGAACATGACTTGCACCAGGGTACTTCTTCTAATGACAAGGATTCAACTGAATCTAACAAATTAGCAAAAATGTCTTCATTAGTCCCTGCCTTCTGTGAATTGGATCCTGAGTCAAATTTTAGAGTGTTTGAAAGAACAGCTTCACACCTTAAATGGCCCAAGAAACATTGGACTTGGCTCTTACAGACTAACTTGACAGGAAAAGTAGCACAAGTCTATACTAACTTGGTAGACATTAGTGACTATGACACAGTAAAAGATTACATTTTGGCATCTTATTCCATTACCACAGAAGGTTACAGGCAAGCATTCCGGAACATCACTAAGCCAAGTAATGTCACTTATTCTGAGTTTGCCTCAGATCAAATCAGAGCTTTACAAAGATGGCTCAAATCTGCTTCAGTTGATAACTTTGATGATTTCCTAAACTTGATAGCATTAGAAGAATTTATGAGGAAAGTTCCACACCCAGTTATGTTGTATTTACAAGATAAACAAGAGAAAAATCTCTTAAAAGCTGCTCAGTTGGCAGATAATTATTCCTTAGTCCATCGTGCCTTTACAGGGGAAAAGAAAGCCTTCACAGGAGAGAAGAAAATTTTGCAAACCAATGTACAGTCTTCTGCACGTCCCAATTTTGCATATCAGGATAGAACTTTTGGACAGAGTAAACCTTTATTTTGTCACTTTCGCAAGAAACAGGGCCATACTATCAAATATTGTAAGGACCCTAGATGTAAATTATCAGTTCATTACAAGGGTACTGAATTTACAAAACCTGTTGCATCAATGAATTATCTAAACAACTTTGCTCAATGTGAACCCTCAATAGATCCTTTCAAGCATTTTCGATCAGAAGGAACTGTTTCACTTGGGAAGGATTCACTACAACATCCTGTGCACATAGTAAGAGACAGCTTCAGCTCAAACTGTGTTAGTCCAAAAGGCTTTGCCTGGCGTTCACCAGAAGTACACTGGTGAGAAAGTTATCCTTCAATCAATATCTGGTACTTTAGAAATAAAACTAGCTGAAATACAAATAAACTGTACACTTCTCCAAGGCACAGTGGTAGTGGGAGTAACTGAATCAGAATTACCTATCCCCAAGGCAACACTCCTTCTGGGAAATGACTTTGCCGGTGAGTTGGTGGTGCCTAGATTAAAAATTAAGGATACACCCTTGCCTGATTCTGCTTATAATACAAATGATTATTTTCCTGAACTGTTTCCCATTTGTGCTTTTACCAGATCCCAAGCTAAGACAAATGTTAATAACACTCCCCTTGATTCTTCTCTACATCAAACTGTTTTTGACCTAACATCTCAAGTTATGAGTAAAGAAAAGCTAATTGAGGCTCAAAAGAATGACCCCACCTTGTTAAATCTTCACACTAAAGCCATACGTAAAGAAGAGATTGTTGATTCTCCTTCTTTCTATTACCAGAATGATTTACTGATACGATTCTATAGACCTCCCACAGTATCTGTACAAGACACCTGGAGCGAACACCATCAAATTGTACTTCCTATATCCATCAGGAAATCCGTTATGGAGATTGCTCATGAAGGATTTGGTGGACACCTCGGCATTCGGAAAACTCATGGTAAAATTCTTAATGAATTATTTTGGCCAGGCATAAAGAAAGATCTCAAAAATTTGTAAATCATGTCACACATGTCAAGTAATGGGAAAGCCAAATATATAGATTCCTCCATATCCATTACAACAAATTCCAGTTCCTTCAGAACCCTTTCAAAAGATAATTGTAGACTGTGTAGGACCCTTGCCTAAGACTAAGAAAGGAAATCAATATATACTAACAGTAATGTGCCCCACTACCAGATATCCAGAAGCTTTCCCTCTTAAAAATATTTCTTCAAAAAATATTGCTAACCATCTCACACGCATGTTTACCAGCTATGGTATTCCTCAAGAGGTGCAAAGTGACCAAGGCACCAACTTCACCAGCAATCTCTTCTCCAGTGTGCTTGCAGAATTGGGTATCAAACAAACTCTGTCCACTGCTTATCATCCCGAGTCACAAGGAGCCTTGGAGCGATGGCACCAAACATTCATGTCCATGCTCCATAAACGTTGCTGTGAAAGTCAGGAATGTTAGGATGAAGGTTTGCCATTCATGCTTTTTGCCATACGAGAAGCCCCTCAGGACTCTTTAGGTTTCTCACCTTTTGAAATGTTATATGGCAGGAAAGTTAGAGGACCATTAAGACTTGTAAAAGAAAAATGGTTAAGCCCTCAGTCTGACCAATCTATTTATGTTGCTGAGTACTTAAATAATCTTAAAGCCACCCTGAGTACAGTACGTAAAATTGCCAGAGTAAATTTTTCCAAGGCACAAAGTAACATGAAAACTCAGTATGACAAACATGCTCAGAGCAGAGAATTCAACCCTGGTGACACAGTTCCTGCTTTTATTCCCATTCCTGGCTCTCCACTATCAGCTAAATACCATGGACCCTATGTTGTAAAGAAAAAACTCAACAAAGTAAATTACATCATAACCACTCCTGACCGAAGGAAGTCTAATCAATACATTCAGTGTCTTCAAAACAAGGCGCCGGACGGCGCAATTACCGGTCTACTCGCAAACTTGCGCCGCCTACTTTCCAAAAAATTATATGAAAGGAGTGAATTTGACCCTGATAAACAGCCAAAATGCATATTTTAACACCTTCAAAGGTGTGGGCCTCCGGGGGCCGCCTAGGCCCGCGGGCCCCCGGCCTATCAAGCAGCGCCTCGCTTCGCTCGGCTTTCAATCAATCTCCACCTCCTACTTTCTTCATTCCAACTCCTACTTTAAAAGAAAATGAAAACACTGACATTCATGTAAATTTACTAAGACCGTATTTAACTATAGTCAGACCACCTCAAGTTGGTGGAGCGGGTGGAGCGGCTCAAGTCCGCGGTGGTGCCACATCACCCCACTACTCCC
>JACEEZ010021621.1:271623-286623 GCA_016584305.1 Chionoecetes opilio
GAGTTTCGCGGGTAGTTACAGAGACACCGAACTAAATTATAATAAAAATATTTTTTCTTGGCCTACAATAGGTGCTTGCTCTAATGGAGATAGTTTTATTTTGCGCAAAAAAAAAAATGAAAAAAAAAATGAAACTTAACCTAACCTTATAGGTTTTAATGAAACCTAACCTAACTGTAAGGGTTTTAATGAAACCTAACCTAACCATAGAGGTTTTAATGAAACCTACCCTAACATTAACCACAAAGTATACATTTTTTTAATCTTTTTTTTATGGGTTTGCGCAAAATAAAACTTCATTAGAACAAGCACCTATTGTAGGCCAAGAAAAAATTGTCGGTGTCTCGGAAAACGACCGCGAAGTCCTCGTCCATTATAACCGGTAGTCCTTGACGTATCTCTCGCTATGGAAAGCGGTGATCATGTGGTTGGCGATGGCCTGTCAGGCATCTGCCTTGCTCTTCGCCGATCATCTCGGCATGGAAAATTCCCCTTGCAGGACATAGGACATTTTTCCTTGCTTGAAAGAGCTGGCCAAGGATGAAAGTCTCGTCCAGTCGTCCTGAAAACAATTATCTTTCCTCGTTGATAGAGCGAAGACCATGTCAATGTTTGTGTCTTTTGAACGGAACGTTGCATATCTGGTACAATTATCCTTATAGATGAATTCATTCGTTGTAGTCTTCAGCAATTATCATAGAAATATTAATCTTCTGTTTTTCGATATTTTTATACCTTTCTGATGACTCTTAGTAGTGATATTTCATGAAATCCAAATTGGACTCTTGCTAAATGTAGCGCTCAGCGCTTCGTCCTAAGCCGCCGTCTTAGGACGCGTCTTAGACTTTCCTCGAACCTTAGGACGCAGGGTTAGGACGAATCCTAGGACGAATCCTAAATCTTTATAAGTATGGGCCCAGTACCCTAATGTGCGGTCTACCAAGATCCCACCTGATCTGACCTGACCTGACTAGGGGGCCTACCGCATAGCTGTATTTTCATGTGCAGTTTGACAAGACCACACCTGACCTGACCTGACCTGACCTGAGTACCGGGACCCTACTCAACCTTATAAAATGGGGATCAACGAAGTAATGTCTCAGTATCCTCCTAAAATTCAAGACGAGAACATCAGTCTGACACACTTAACACTCTACAATGATGTTGAAAGAATTCTACAGGTGTGTCATCTAGACAGAAAAAACAGTGGTTACGTTTTTACGTGAAAGCAATCATCGTGTGTTGATAATTTATTTGTTTTCTTATGATACTCTACTGTATAATAGACAATGTTTTGTTTATATGGTGTTAATTAATTACTTACTACAGTTTTGTTTTTCTATACTCTACTGTACAGTAGACAATATCATACAGCAATAGTAAGTTGCAGCCTGAAGTGTATGTGTGTAGAGTGTAAGTAGAGAGTAAGAAGTGTAGACCGCACGCTATCGTACAAGTCGCAGAAGTGGTTAGGCGCTCTAAAATAGTTTAAAGGTGCATGACACAAACACTGACGGCTGAAGGCATAATACTAAGCCTGAGAGGCACCTGTCAGAACAACAATATTTCGGTTCCGCTGCAACATGAAAATGATTATGATTGCATTTCATGGAATTCCAATACTAACACTCAACGCAAGACAACTATTCATTGCGTGTGATGAAATGTGAAAAAATATTGACTATGAGACTCAGTAGCGATCGGTGTAAAAGAGAATATACAGAAAAAACAAAAACAGAGCTGAGTACTCACACCGTGGAATGAGGTTAGTGAGATAATGAGTGGAAGGAGGTAACACTATGACATAGGAAGCGCCTCTGCTTGTTGGTGGATGTGGTGGAGTCACCAGGGTATATCACTTAACTAAGAAGCAGTAAATGGTGACGATATATGAAATGACAAGACTGAAAACCTTCTAACAATGGTTTGGGCACATCTTCCTGATTCTTGACATACAGAGATAAGGAAACACTCTGGACGTGCAGGTGATCCCTATCAAGCCGAGGAAGCACCACCAGGAACGAAGACTTTTGTGACGGTGTTGTGCCGACGGTGTTGTGCCGTCAATCGGCCCTCGTCGTAAATCGGCCCGCGGACGCTCATCTAATCTAACCTAAACCAAACCTAAACATAGCCTATATATAACCTAGCCTAACCTAAAACTAAACGTAACATAACACTAACGTCGCCTAATAGAGATTAGTTTATATTTAGGTTAGGTTTAGGTTAAGTTTAGGTTGGGTTAGGTTTAGGATAGGTTTGGGTTAGGTTTTTTAGACTTATTTAGGTTAAATAAGCGTCCGCGGGCCGATTTACGACGAGGGCCAATTTGAGCACAATTCCAGCAGTGACCACAAAGCACCACAGGCAAGCGGTGCGAAAGAGATAGCATACCATGAGCAGTGGCTTTTATTTGAGCACCTCGACACATCACCGACGGCACCTCTCACACAGTAACGTCAGATGTAAAGGAAACAAAGTGCTAGAGCGATAGAAACCCATTTTAACCCTTAAGCTGGTTGCTCAACAAAATTGTTGAGGCACATTCAGCCATTATAAAAACAAATTAAATGCAGGTTCTGAATGAAGTATCCTTGTTCAGGCTGCTCAACAGCATTATAGATGTTAACCTAGTGTATAAGTTTCCCAATATATGGCTTTGCGTTGAGGATATGACTCATTGTAAAAAAGGGAACACGGCCAGGTGGACTCTGTAGATTTTCTTTGTGTTTCTCTCTTCATCTTAGTGTGATATAGGTAAGTAATCATTCTTTTCTTGTTCATATTTTGACATTTAAATGTCGGTGACAATAATGAGTAGTAATTGTGTTTGAATAATGATGACTATGGTATAATACCAGCACTCTAAATGTTAGTCAACAATTTTGTTGAGCGGCCCAGTTACGGTACAATTTGTGGGTAAGTGGGGCGGCTCAACAAAATTGTTGAGTCATGTTGATAATTCATAAAATTGACAATATATAGTCTTCCACAGACAGCAAGATAGAACCAAAATCATTATATGGGACCAGACACAAGAACCTATAGGCTGTAATTCTAAATAATGCTGATAATTCTGATGATGGCCTGGACGATGATGATGATGTTGATGATTCAGATTTCAATCCTTTTTTGGGTGAAAGTAATGAAGATGAGAGCATATAAAGAAGATGATTATCAAATTATACGTACTCATGAACAAGAAAGTGCTGCTATTCAACAGCCTCAGAAGCCATATGCCAAAAATCGTATTGTAAGTAGGGAAAATTTGGTTGTCAAAAATCCTAATCCTGAAATTCCCAAAGATCATTTCGCGAGAACGACTCTGGAGAAGGAGGGATACTGATAATCTCTATCCACAAGAGACTGAATATACCATGCCATATTGATATTCAAACACCTTAAATACCATTACTTTTCTCTATTCTTTACCCCTAAAATGGTTAGCCACATAGTGCACCAGACAAATTTGTACTCCGTGCAAAAGTTGTCCAACAGCATCAAAACAGATGAAGACGAAATCCAAAAATGTCTTGCAGTGCTACTTTACATGGGCTTATGCAAATTACCAGCAGTTTATGATTACTGGAGTGCTCAGCTGCGTTACTCCCTAGTTGCTGATATCATGAGTTCTAAGCGATTAAAATTCCTCAAACGGTACATACATTTCACAGATAATGAATGATATTCAGAATAGTGAAGATAAATTATGTAAGGTGAGGCCACTGTTTGAAATGTTTCATGAAGAGTGCAAGAAGACAAAATGCAGCAAATAGCATATTATTGATGAAGACTGGCTCCTTATAAAGGTAGAAAGCAGAAAAACTACGACAGTATATGAAAATTTAGCCCCAAAGTGGGGTTACAAAATCTGTTGCAGGTGATGTTCTTCTGGAATCATTCATGATCTGCTCTAATACCAAGGCAAAACTACGTTATGTACTGATATGTACTGATTTGGACGAAAAAAAAAAAAAAACTATTTATTGGCGAAAATGTTGGATCTTTCAATATCAACATAGGGTCTTTCAATATCAACTATAAGGAATTGCCTCATAATTATTTGACTTCTCATTTATTTATAGTGATAGTGTTTTAATGCTCAATTATGTATTTTGGGATTAACAAATATTTATATAGATTTTTTGTGAAAAGAGAAGGAATTTTTTTTCTTCAAAAACGAATCTGCATTTCCATATGTCGTTGTTTCATTACTTAAACAAAGAAAAATACAACATCAGCTTATGGAGATATCAAATACCTAAAAACAACTTAGTTTTCTTATGTTAGTTGCAAATATAAATAAAAAATATTGAGTAAGTAACCATTACTGGGCAGCTCAACAAAATTGTAGAGGTTCACAACATAAGAACTATGGTGTATTCAAAAAAACGTTCCTAGTGAAAGTTGTTTCTTACTTATCAAAATAAAGGAAAATGTCATTAAATATTTTTTTTCTAAACAAACTCTATAAGTGCCCATTAAAGGGTTTAAGGAACAATTAAGTCGGTATATTATAAACTAATACAGTCAGATAAGTAACAACGACATTATACTTGTGATTGATGTTCATATCTTCTCAAACAGTCATTTTTCATAATCTGTAACACATCTTTCATAATTTGTATTGCGTAATAGAAACACGTACCGGTAAAAGATAAGTGAGAAAAAAAGATAAGCATGATGTAGTGCCTTGAAGATCTCCCCAGACACTGAAGGTGATGTATTACTACCAGTAAGACGCCTTAATCGGCGAAGGACGAGCTAGTCCGCAGAAACCCGCCGCACGTGCGCATGTGCGGCGTCACCCGGAGTTTGACCTGTGTGACATTGCTAAGTGTGTGGTCTCAAACCACACACCAAATTTCAACTTAATCGGTACAGCCGTTTCTCAGCTATAGCAAGATAACGTTGTCTGAAACCCCTCACGCGGCACGCGCCACGCGCCATGCTGACCCCTCACGTGAGACAAAACATGTCAAGCACACATAGGTATTGAATGGGGCTATCAGATGGCGAAGACCGCTTGTCAATCGGAAGCGGGATTCCAAAGATAGAAGCTCCTGAAAAAGCGTGATGGTCGGTCGGTCGGTCGGGTCGGGTCGGCCGCTTATATGTGAGAAAAATCCCGTATCCAGTGAGGACTCGCGAGCGCTTCGTAATAAAATGTCCCGGTAGACCGCACGCTATAGTGCAAATGTCCCGGTAGACCGCACGCTTTAGTAGCACCACCATGGAGGTAGTATGGGTGGAGATGCCCTGACCCGCGCGGTCTGTGTTGTCTGGTGCAAAGTAACTTTACCAAGTAAACCCACTTCGTATACGAAAAAAATATCTGGCCGCGCACCTGGCAACTCAGGTCAGATAGTGACGTAGAAGGAGGACCCAGAGTTTAGTTGCTTCGCTGATCTGGGCGAGAGCGGTTGGAAGTCTCCCGCTGCAGGTCCACTGAGGTCACTTCATTCAATGTAGTGTTCTCAAAATGCCGAATATTTGTGCTAAGGAGAAAGATAGGGGGAAGAGGGAGAGGTGAGGGTTAATGAGGTCACATCTTGTTGGAGGGAGGCGGGGAGAGAGAGAGGCAAAGGTGTGGGTCTTCATTTTCCTGTACTCAATACATGAAATACATTTTGTTTTAGAAACAGATAGATATCGAGATAAGCTAGAGAGAGAGAGAGAGAGAGAGAGAGAGAGAGAGAAGGAGAGAGAGAGAGAGAGGAGAGAGAGAGAAGAGAGAGGAGAAGAGGAAGAAGAGAGAGAGAGGAGAGAGAGAGAGAGGAGAGAGAGAGAGAGAGAGGAGAGAGAGAGAAAAGAAGGAGAGAGAGAGAGGAGAGAGAGGAGAGAGAGAGAGAGAGAGAGAGAGGAGAGAGAAGAGAGGAGAGAGAGAGAGAGAGAGAGAGAGAGAGAGAGGGGAGAGAGAGAGAGAGGGAGGAGATGAGGAGAGAGAGAGAGAGAGAGAGAGGAGAGAGAGAGAGAGGAGAAGAGAGAGAGAAGGAGAGAGAGAGAGAGAGAGAGAGAGAAGAGAGAGAAGAGAGAGAGAGAGAGGAGGGAGAGAAGCGAGAGACGAGAGAGAGAGAGGAGGAGAGCGAGAGAGAGAGAGAGAGAGAGAGAGAGAGAGAGAGGAGGTGCTGTGTGGTGTGGAGAGAGAGAGGGAGGGAAGGAGAAAGATAGGGGAAGAGAGAGAGGTGAGGTTTAATGAGGTCACATTTAGTTTGAGGGAGGTGGGGAGAGAGGAGAGAGGCAAATTAAATTCTTGAAAGGTATGCAAGTACTCATCACGTCTTTCTTACAGGTAATGGAGTAGAACTTGGATGAGAGAGATGATGAATATTGAAACGCTCAAGCTCCCTTTACACATTCCATAAATTATAATCGAACACGATAGCGCCACCAATTTGATTACTGGGGCTATCGTGAAATTTGACCACGATAAACGCCGATCACGAGAGACCTGAACAATGTCAAGATGTCTATTAGTATGTACATGAGTCGTAAGATGGTCACGATGGAGTAGATAGATAGCAGTAAGACTCCGTATTCTTAGGGTTATCGTGACGCCTCCTTCCTAGGGCAATGTGCACATTATTAGCTCTATCGTGACTCATGCTTGTGTTTATCGTGACGGATAATGCAATTATTGAGGGCTATCGTGACACACCCATGGTTTTTATCATGACACCTCGTCGCGATAGACATCGACGATCACGTATGTCACGAAGCTGCTACATGTAGGCATTTTCGGACGTTCACCGTCCTGGTTCAGTCCAGTCCGGGCCGGTCAGGGTGGATGATGGTCGCGAAATACATCGAGTGGCCCCGTCCCATTCGTCGTTCCTATTGGTGGGGGATCGAGTGGCGGTCCTCCGGGCAGAAATGCAAATAGTGTTGTTGACATCCCAAGATGTTTCAGCAAATTGCGAATATTGTAATCTTTTTGTTGAAATTACTTTAGTCTTATGGTGGCCATCATGGTGTTTATGTTCTTATCAGCAGCACGAGAAGCTCCTGGTCGTCATCCCGCTGACTGTAGTGCACATGCGCCAGTTCTCCCACACTGGTCCAAGGTGGTCCTGCTATCTGGGCTGCACCGGACTGGACTGGGCTAAACCGTTCCAGACTGCCTCGCAAAAACAGTGGCCGCCCGGGACTAACCCAGTCCAGACCGGGCCAGAGCGGCCGCGAAAACGCGCTTATAGATAACGATAGCGCTGCGTTGGGTACAAAAATCGGGGAGCACTGGGGGTACAAAAATCGGGATGTGTGAAGGGCTTTAGGTAGAATAAACGCGAGCACATGAATATATGGTGCTCCCCAGTGATGTTCCCCAGGGTTCTGTCCTATCACCCACTCTCTTTCTATTATTCATTAATGATCTTCTAAGTCTAACTCAAAGCCCTATCCACTCCTACGCTGATGATTCTACCCTGCATTTTTCAACGTCGTTTCAACGTCCAACTCAACAGGAACTAAGTGACTCACGGAGAGATGCCACCGAGCGCCTAACTTCTGATCTTTCTATAATTTCTAATTGGGCAAAGCAAACCTTGTTTTGTTCAATGCCTCAAAAACCCAATTTCTTCACCTATCTACTCGACAAAACCTACCAGATAACTATCCCCTCTTCTTCAATGACACTCAACTGTCTCCTTCTTCTACAATGAACATTCTAGGACTATCCTTTACTAAAAATCTGAACTGGAAATCTCACATCTCATCTCTTGCTAAAACAGCTTCTAAGAAGGTAAGTTTCCTGTGCCGTCTGCGTCCTTTTTTTTCTCCCTCCCAATTGCTTGCTCTCTACAGGGGCCTTATCCGCCCATGTATGGAGTATGTCGCACATGTTTGGGGAGGATCCACTCATACAGCTCTCCTAAACAGGGTCGAGTCAAAAGCTTTTCGTCTCATCAACTCCTCTCCTCTGACTGACTGTCTTCAATCTTTAAATCACCGACGCAATGTTGCTTCTCTTGCTCTCTTCTACCGTTATTTTCATGCTCACTGCTCTTCTGAACTTGCTAACTGCATGCCTCCCCCCCTCCCGCGGCCTCGCTGCACAAGACTTTCTACTCATTCTCATCCCTATTCTGACCATCTTCTTAATGCAAGAGTTAATCAGTATCTTTACTCCTTCATCCCTTTCACTGGTAAACTCTGGAACTCTCTTCCTGTTTCTATTTTTTCACTTTCCTATGACTTAAATCTTTTCAAAAGAAGAGTAACAAGACACCTCCCGAACTAAATTGGCTCACCCCTCTTTTATATTTTATTCTCTTACTGTCTTCTTTATAGGGACTGGCAACTAAGCTGGCTTTGTGTTACCCATTTTTGTTGTGCCCTTGGCCAGTTCCTTGTGATGTAAAAAAAAAAAAAAAAAAAATATGAGTCTCCCATCCCTCCCTCCGTTTTCTTCATCCACTCCACGTATTTTTTTCCCATTTTCTTGATCCTACTCCGATGACGCTGCCCTTAAGCTCCGCCCTTTGCGCGTGGGTTTACTTGGTAAAGCTACTTTGGTCTGGTGAAGCCACCGCTCTCCCCCGTCCGCCATACTGTTGTGGGATATGTCACGCACTGGGTGACTGGATACAGCATGGTAGACAGGCAGTTAAATATTACCTCAAATCTTGCATTAAATATAATAGATATGAAGGCAGACTAGTCACCTATCCACTCACCCTTGAACTTCCCGCTGATAGAAAGCTCCTAAAACCATTTGAGGTCACAGGTGATGACTATACAGGGGATATAATAATTTCAGGAGAAACCTCTCCTCCCAATAATTTTATGTCTGCTTATTCACTTGTACCTCTACCAGGGCTGCTAATTTAAAAGTAGCTAAAGATATAAGTGCCGAAACTTTTATTCAAGTGTTCCGGCGATTTATGGCCTGGGGTCATGTCACCTGAAGCAGACCTTAAGTATTCGCCGGCCCCCAGTTGTAGAAACTATCCACCAACCACCCTTTCAATTAGTAGAGTGGTAGTTTGTCCCCCCCCCCCCTTGTGAAGGAGGTATTGTTCGCTCACTATAGGGGTAGAGTAGATATGTGTGTGTGTATATATATATATATATATATTTTTTTTTTTTTTTTTTTTTTTTTTTTTTTAAGAATTTCGTCAGTTATCGACGCAGCTGAGATGGATCTCCACTGTACCCAGACAGCTCTTTCTCCTCCTTGGAGGAGAGAGAGCTGTCTGCTAGTGCTTATAGTGTTGGCCGAAGCCAGCACCCCGAGGGGCGGGTGACAAACCCCCGGCTAACACCCGGTACCCATTCACTGCTGGGTGGACAGGGGCTCGGGTTTTCAGGAAACAGCCCAACTGTTTCCGCTCCGCCCGGGGATCGAACCCGGAACTTCTCTGTTGTGAACCGAGCGTGCTACCCCTACACTACACTATATATAAATTGTAATGGTGTTGGGTAAATTAAGGCAATTTAAGTTATGTAAAAGTATTGGGATAGGATAAATGAACATTCCCAGTGGTATTGACCGTTGCCATCTTGATTAGAAAGACTATTTTGGGTGTAAGCAGCCGTCATAATATTCGCACCTATAATACGTGGATACGTAGCTAGGTATTCGTGGCGGCACCCTGCTGCCCGCGATTAGAGTTAGTACACTCCAGACTCTCCCGAGAGCAACATCTCTTGCTAAATGTATATACCACTTGTATATATAAGTTAAACCAATGGACGTATTGAATTCAACACTGCAAAAATCTCGCCGCGTCTATTAAGCCTGATAGCTACCTTGACGCTTCAAACCAAAGCACATTAACTCCGCCGTTCACCTTCGGCCTGATCACGGCCTGGCCACCCCGAGTGCAATGGGCATGCAGTATTGATAAAGTCCTTCAACCCAACAACCCTCCTATCTACCGATAAGTATCCTAGATAGTGCTAGCTGGGGTATTTTGTCGGGATAAGATAGGCATGGGTTTTCTGAAGGTAAGAATTGTGGTTAAACATATTTTTGTGCAATAAATTTCCATACTCTTATTCAGTCATGCTGACCGTTATTTAATCACTGCGCGGTAACTTCACGGACCAACTGGTTGTCATTGCAACGCATAGAAAATGGGAGGTAGTTTCATTACTTTTTTTCAACAATGATCACTCCAGTTTGTTAGTACATCACTCGGATAGAAAAAGAAGACGTCATCATTAACATTATCAATGTAGTGCAACTCACTGTCAGGGAGACAAAATTGTTGAGGGCTGCAGCACTGTCAAGCAACCGTGACGATTCGTGTCCGGCCATAACACCAGCAGCCATCCTCTATAAACCTTAAAAACAGCTCAGATGTTCACAGGTTAACATCAACAATGATGACAGATGATGCAGAAACACTTCATTGATCTCTTCTGATCATGATTCTCACAGTAGATCTCCAGGGAACTTAATAAATCGTAAATAATTACAGAGCCTTCTCAGTGGAAGCCGTTTGCTTTGATGGTGGCGTCACCTACCAGTAGTAGTAGTAGTAGTAGTGGTACTTTTATTATCATAAGCTTCGCATAGTAGGCAATTTTACACATAAATAATTTCCTATTGGTATTAATTTGTTTTCATTTACAATGCAAGCGGATTGTGCTGCATACATTATACTGCAAGATGTGTGTATAACACCACCTTCAGATTGTTCATACACTGACTAGTAGTAGTAGTAGTAGTAGCAGCAGTGGTACTTTTATTATCATTAGCTTTCTAATAAAAGGCAACTTTACACATAAGTCATTTCCTTTTGGTATTATGATTTTTTTCATTTACAATGCAAGCGGATTGTGTTCTGCATAGATTATACTGCAAGGTGTAGCACCACCTTCAGATTGTGCATACACTGACTAAGCTGGTCGTCATAAAGCTTCTGATATAAAACACACTGCGTCGAGGGTTTTGCACTTCAGTGCTTTTCATTTATCAAGAAGTCTGCAGGAAGGTTATTCAAACATATGAGATGCTGATGGAATATCACACAGAGCATCGCGCCAATTTTGTTTGTGCTGCTGGCATGATCACTGCATTATATTGAGAAAATAAAGTAACAATAGCGTGACATCGTACTTTTCCTTTAATATATTTCTTTGCTAAACAAATTTACTAATGTTTAAGGATACCTTACTGTCTTTTATGCTTTATTTTGGTTTGCGTTGGTTTCTTATGAATGATGTGCCCTCCCTCCGGTAATGTAATTTTTGGGCATATTTCATCTTTTGAATTATTATGGTCTTCGTGTTTAGCTTCCTATAGTAGTAACAAATGCTTGTGGGCCCTTCGGACCCATGTATTGATGTTTGTAGTAATAGTAGTATACAAGTGTTGTGGGCCCTTCGGACCCATGTATTGATGTTTGTAGTAGTAGTATATATTAGACAACAATGTGAGTGCCAATTCCACTCGTGTTGTTGCTGTCGTTGGTCACTGGTTCCTCGGGGTACACCACCTACCACCACCGTAGCCTGCCTCAGTGCCTCACCCTAGCCTCACGCCTGTCTCACTCCAGCCCCACGCCTGTCTCACCCCAGCCCCACACCTGCCTCACCCCAGCCCCACGCCCGTCTCACCCCAGCCCCACCCCTGCCTCACCCCAGCCTCACGCCTGTCTCACCCCAGCCCCACGCATGCCTCACCCCAGCTCTACACCTGTCTCATCCCACCTCCTCGCCTGTCTCACCCCAGCTTCACACCTGTCTCACCCCAGCCCCATGCCTGCCTCAACCCAGCCCCACGCCTGTCCTGCAAGCACACAGACACACAGACACACACACACACACACACACACCGCAGGGCCACGCAGGCACACACACATGCATACACACACACACACACACAAACACGCACACACACACACACACGCACACACACACACACACACACACACACACACACACACACACACACTCACACACACGCACACAAACGGTAGGGCCATGAGTCTACGGAGTTAGTGAAATGCGGCAAGATTCTCCCGCAGAGTGTATTCATGTAGTCTAATCTTTGAAAAGTGTTTTTAGCCCAAAACCACCCTTCAAAAGGATTCAATCGACATTGGACCAAGCATCTTACCCCCTAAGATTTATTTGCAATTTGTTGAGCCTACTCTCATCAAAATTGAATTTACAGTTTCGGCTAACCAAAACAGACAGACAGACAGACAGACAGACAGACAGACAGACACACGGCTACTCCTATAGTATATTAGATGATAGTAGTAGTGATAGCAATGATGATAATGATAATGATGAAAATTATCAATCATAACGATAATGAAAATGATAATGATAATTAAAATGATAATGCTACCGTAGATAACAGTAGTCACCAGCTGCAATAATGTCGCCAGCCGCCAAATATTACGAATTATAGCATCACTACTGATTTGTATGTGCCACTGAAGATGATACACAGTAGTTTATATCATGACTGTATAATCTACCCTGTTTCAGCGTTTTTTTTATGATTTGTATCTGCAAGTAGCTATATACGGTTTCAAATTTCCCTACTCGTTTCTTTTTTCGGGCGACGACGACGGCGGGAGGACACTCTAAACATAAGCACTAGATGGCGACTTTAATGTAGCCCGTTATCAACGTCACCACTCTGTTTATTTTTGTAATTTGTTCATTTATAGCCATAATATGACACGGATGAAGACACAAAATGACACAGACTCTCCAGATAGCCCCTTCTAACTTTTCTGAAATCATGGATGTAGAAATGTAAGTATTAACGCCACCAGACGTCTGTAAATAAAGCAAAAACGTTGTCCTGGCGACTTTAGTGTTATCTACGGTAAGGCATAATGCATTGTAAAAAATAATAAGAGTGATTATGATAATAATGAGATGATAGAAATGATGATGATGCTGATGATGATGATAGTAATGATAATAATAATGATAAAATATTATAATAATAACAATAATTATCATTATAATAACTATGATAATATTAATAATTATAATAATAAACAATATTAATAATAATAAAGATAATAATAATAGATAATAATATTATTATTTATGATAATAATAAAAATATATCATTATAATAACTATGATAATAATAATAATTATTATTATTATAATAATAATAATTATAGTAATTATGATAATACTACTACTAATAATGATAATAATAATAACAATATGACTAATACCCATAGCCATAATATGAAAAAATGACAATAATAGTAATAATAATAATAAAATGATAACAATAATAACAGCAAAATTATTAGTCATATCAATAATAACAATAACATAAATAGTAGGGTACGCCGTAGGTCCAATGAAAAGTGAAATATAGATTATTTCGAATTTGGCAGGGTGTTTTCTTATGTAAAATTGAATTTTAAAGGTGGCTTGTCCTCTTCAACTTTTTGGTTTGAGCCCTTCTTGCTATGCAAAAATGGACTTTTATATTTATATGCAAAACATAGCTTAGCTCACAGAAAAGCCACTTAAGTTAGAGATTCGATAAATTTCACTGATGACAAAGTTGTAGAGCGCTAAAAACACTATCGGAAGTATGCCCTCGATATTGCCGTAAGACCTACATTAAGTCCGCCAGACGCCGGAAAGCTCATTCTCATACAAAATCGCCTCGTTTTTCGGGTAAAAACCTTTTTCCTGGCAACTGGATTTTCCACGTTATTATTTACCCAATGTAGGTGGTTTCAGGGCTGGATACTGTTTAAGGTCTAAGGTCCTATCACCAAACTCCAAAAGTCACAAAAAAACAGCGTACGTCGGTCAAACATGTACGGTCGAAGTCCAGCTCCGCATCCAAGCATCCGGTTCGACGTTCCGCCCACTGCTGCTGCTACCTTGGCTTCTGGATTCCTCCAGGACATTATCGCTGACGGCCACCTCTCTCCAGACATGTCGTACCTGGTCTGCGATCCTAACAAGCTGAGGAGGGCCAGGCAGGATGCCATGGCATCGGCCAGGGACCTTGACCAGAGGAAGCACCAGGGTACCAAAATAGTTGGATTGGGTTACGATGGGAGGAAGGACAAGACCAGGGCGATGGTGCCCGACAGCTATGTGAAACTGCACCCAAGGTTGATCAGGCCGGAGCATGTGTCAGTGACAGAGGAGCCATTTGGAAGGTACCTTTGGCACTTTGTACCAGAGGACCCGGTGCCACCTGAGAAGCCTGCGTTCAAGGTGGCTCAGGCTCTCCATGATCTGGTGACATACGACTCCACCGACTCACTGATCGTACTGCAAGGTGACTCAACTAGGGCCAACACGGGGTGGAAGGGTGGTACTCACGCCCATTTGGAGAAGATGCTGGGACGCAAGCTCTTCTGGAGTATATGCGTGTTGCACACAAACGAGTTGCCCCTGCGCCACCTTATTACCAGCATCGACGGGCCTACCTCATCTGACACTGGCTTCACGGGTCCAGTGTGCAGTCTGCTGTCCAGCGTGAATGAGATGCAGTACAACACAGAGTTCAGTGGAGTGCCAGGCGGTGAAGATCTCGCAGAGATACCGGAGTATATCCTGGTCAACATGTCCACTGACCAGCAGGTCCAGGCTGTGAAGCGGGGCGTTCTCCCGTCCGAGCTGCAGGAGATGAAGTGTGGCAAGGTGTCCCACTCCAGATGGCTCACCACAGCCCAGTCGCTCGTGTACATGACGACCAGAAAGCATGGACTGACTGGCAAAGAACTGAACACCCTGGAAATCCTAGTCAAATACTGCCTGCAGGTGTACTTCAAACTCTACTACGACATCAAGGTTCACCACAGACTAGAAGACGGCCCCAAGCACATCCTCACGCAGCTCAGAGTGATGAGGTCGCAGCCCAAGAAGGTCCAACAGCTGTGACCTTCTTACGTGCGGACAGGAGCATGGTTCGCACACTCAGAATGTGTCCTCCTCTTGCTGATGGCGAGTCAGAGTGAGGACGACCGCAGGTTCGCCGTGACCCAGATTTTGAAGCTGAGGGCTGGCGAGAAGTATGGGGACACTAGTGTAAGACCTCGC
>JACEEZ010021621.1:291623-339123 GCA_016584305.1 Chionoecetes opilio
GTGGGTTGGTCCTCGCACTCAGGCTTCACAACAATAACAATGGCGGATCTTTTTACAAGTTATGAACTCTTCTCGAGAGAAATTGGTGCTACCTTGCGACTAATTTTGCTTGTACAACAGTTACAAGGAAAGGAAAAGAGGGAATGTGAAGAAGGCTATGACTAGCAAGGAGAGAGCAGTTCAGTGTTTCCCGTAGACTGCTTCAGGAGCTTGCTTTGGAAGAGGATTGATTGCTTGCCTTTGTGACTATATATCCGGGTGTTATACCCGACTATATACCCGTGCTGTTTGTCCAGGCGTATATCCACCGCCTATAACCATCTCCGTTATAAGAACATCAGAAAAGGAAGCAACAAGAGGTCGTGTAGGTCTCACAGCCTCTTGTAGCTTCCTTATGTTCTTATGTTCTTATGACGGAGATGGTTATAGGCGGTGGATGCGCCAGGACAAGCAGCACAGGTATATAGTCGATTATAACAGGCGGTTATATAGTCACAGAGACAAGCAAGCAATCAATCAACCAATCAATCAATCACCCAGGGCATACGCACTGGTGGCGCGTCGCCTCGCCCACCCCAGCTGACTACCAAAACAAACTAGAACTGAGTTTTTGGCTCTAGGTCATGAATAATTAAAATTTTCTTCCATAATTAACAGCACTGCACTACTAAGCCTGAAGCTTCTTTAATAAACACTTATTTTATGTAATTCCCATTCGGAAGTCAAGTATAGTGCATAATGAATAAATAAAGTGACGAAGAGGTAAACATCTGACACCATGTTTGAAATACCTCCCACAGGTGGGTGATTGGTCCCGAAATTTCCGTGAGGCATGTTTTCCTCCGACTCGGTGACTGGTAGTGGGCGCAACCTCCCGCTACCTCCAACTTTTCCGTGAAGTGGGAGGAAAATGTGCTAGTGTGATACGATACCCCCTTAAGACTACAACAGACCACCGTGACCCACGCACTTGCCTGACCCGCTCGTCACCACAGCAACCAACATGACCTCCCAACCACACCGTCCGCCTGACCAGCCACAACCTCTGTTCCTGTTCCTGTAATATGCCGGTGTGACGGTACAGAAGATCCGCCGTGCCGGTTGGTCCAGCGCATGCGCAGAACTCGGTGCATGTAAACAAACAGACGACGGGGGCTGTCATTCGGACCAAATAGCACGCTCTAAGGCGTATGGATGGCCCGACTTTTATGGAAGATTCGTAGCACAGTTTTTATATATTATGGGGTAAATTTGAGTTTTATTAAAATAGGGCGCAAGATAGATACAAGACGAAGCTGTTCACCATTTATAAATCAACATATCAATTTATTATGCATTTTTTGGCGTATTCCAAATGATCCTGGAGTGACAGAAGACGCTATCCTTGCGATATGGTATGGTTATAATTATTTCGAGGCTTCTATAGTGAGAAATAACACAAATGTATTTGAGCCATGTTCATGATTTTTCACAATTGGAGCAGTCAACAACTCCCGTCATTCTAGTACAAACTCGTACGCGGGACCAAATTTGTGTCTCCGGGACGGAAGCAGTTCTGTACAAGTTGCCTATTCTACATTATTCTTATATTTAGTTACGAACTACCAAGCATCCAGCAGCTTCTGTCAAGTACTCTGTTTTATATGTATTTTGGTTTACACAATATGGATTTTTTTTTTTACCATTAATAGACACAATGTAATAGAATTCTTGTTGGGAAAAAACACGCCAAAAAAAATCCACTGACGATGACTTAAGATGGACTGATCGAAATGAGACATATATAGAAATATTGTAAATAAGTCTACGTACAGCAAAGTGAAACCAAGCAGAATAAATGATAATATCTATTTATCGTATTAAAATTATACTCAAATCATGCAATGGAAACCTCTCCCACCCTGCACCCTGTGCACGTGGCCTGCCTCAGTTTTGCGACACGTACGATAATTATCGTACATGTACGATAAATTTACCTCTGGTTGCCTCCATATCAGTGGTGTAGCTAGGTATTTATCATTGGGGGGGCACCTGGGGGGGCACAGCTGACTATGGGGAGGCACTAGATGAGCCGAACAAGCCCATACAGCTGGGGAGTTTGATGGGGATTGGGGACTTACTTTCACTTACAGTGGCAAGACGCCCCACCCCCCTTGCATATTTTGCATTCTGACCAATATCAAGAGTATATCTGATGTCGTATGGACTATGGAAGGTTACTAGATTTTATTCTAGGAGCGTGTGTATGTTTACTGTAGGTGTAGGGTATCATCCAGTTGCTGATGGAGAATGAAATAAAGCAGACATGACCAAAAATTAAATACATGTATTACCACTTATACAAAATGGAAATAACATAATTGATACTGAAAATAAAGAAAAAGGCAGAAGTTTTAAAGCAGCAGGCAAAGAAATATGTTTTTTTTCCCACTGAGAAAGTGAGAATACCTCACTTAAGCAAAATTCTTCTGTTCTTGTGGTTCTCAGCAAACTTATCAACAAATACTTATAAATCAAGGCTTTTAACTCGCCTGCTTTTAATTGACAACGCAGCAAGATTACCTAATCTCTCATTGCCCATTGTATTTCTCAGTGTAGTTTTGATTAATTTCAGAGCAGAAAAGCTTCTCTCTGCTGAAGCTGAAGACACAGGTAATACTACATAAATTTTGGCCAGTCTGTAGAACTCAGGAAATGTCACTTCATCACCAAGAATGACCAAGAATTCTCACTAAATCTAACAGTGATTTGGGCTTTTCATTGTCACTTACATCCTTATAGCGTCATTCTAACATGTGTTTTGCAGAGTGCAGCTCATGGTTAAGATCTTCCTCATTAGCACGAAATGCATGAATAAGTCCAGACATTTTCTCAAAAGATAAGAACTCAGTAGCTACTTTGTGGATTCAGTGCCTGTAATGCTTTCATAAGTTCACATGCTTCATTACTGAAGCGCCTTGTCATTTATGTTAACATATGATCTAGAATAGGATAGAAGTTAATTCGTGTTGAATCCTTAACACTGAAATCAGAGTGTGTGCTCCCTGACTGTTTTCCAATAGAATCAGTAACAACAAAATCCTGGTGGGTGGTGACCACTGGGAGTATTTAAATAAAACTATAGATAACGAAATATTTATACACATGTGTAAAAACCGATATATATTCATCCCTTGACGTATATGGCCACATCAACATAACTTCACAAAATATGTTATTACCTCATTATAAGGCACGAAACCAACTTTAAATGAATTATAAGAATATGTACATAAGAATTTTATGAACAACCACTCGTATATGAACAATCTCCGAGGTCCACAAAAGAAATTCGGAAATGAAAATTCTGGCGGTAAGTAGTACTATTTCCTTAACCAAAACGCCTCCATTGTGTAGACAGTTTCCGTTTCCTTGGTGATCTACACATTCTACACTCTGAAGTATCAAAACCATGAGCTGCTGAGTTTCTCTCAACTTCATCCCACAAGGCATCGGCAGTGGTCGCTGCCGTACAAGGCCACGAATGATCGGTCACTGACTTTGTGTTGTTATGTCGGTCCAGAGAACGCGTATAAGACACGTACAATAGGGAGATACGTACCAACACAAGGTATTATAGAAAATTTGTAATGGTAACTGGTGTAATTTAGTTATGTTCGTTGGTGTTAAAAGTGATCAATAGAAAGTATATGCATTCAACTCAGACTCAGAGGCATGTTTCTTTCTTTCAAGCAGAGGAAAAATATGTATTGTATTTGAGGTCGAGGGTAAGTCATCAGTAGAAATCTATAATAATATAAGCGAAAGTGTGTGTGTGTGTGTGTGTGTGTATATGTGTGTCTGTGTGTGTGTGTGTGTGTGTGTGTGTGTGTGTGTGTGTGTGTGTGTGTGTGTGTGTGTGTGTGTGTGTGTGTGTGGTATAGGTTCCGCCCCCCGTGGCGGAATCCCATCATATAGCACATTTTTGGAACCAGGTTGACCAGGGGAAGGTTTTAAGCCCACTTATGAGATGATCCGATCACTTTTTTCTTTTTCTTTTTTAGCAGCTTATTAGCGATAATTGTGAAAAATAAGTGGGTTGCGAGAATTGAGGAAACCTTGATGCAGGGTGATGGATAATGGGTGAGTGAATGGGTGGGGTGATGGGTAATGGGTGTGGGGTGATGGATGAGTGAATGGGTGGGGGGTGATGAGTGATGGGTGAGGGAATAGATGGGGGGTGATGGGTAATGGGTGAGTGAATGGGTGTGTGGTGATGGGTAATGGGTGAGTGAATGGGTGGGGGGTGATGGGTAATGGGTGAGTGAATGGGTGGGGGGTGATAGGTAATGGGTGAGTGAATGGGTTGGGGGTGATGTGAATGGGTTGGCGTTAATACATACATTTCTACATCCATGATTTCAGGAAAGTTAGAAGGGGCTATCTGGAGAGTTTGTGTCTGGTGGGCCGGAGGCCCACCAATAGCCCTCCGCAGGAGCTAGCCAAAAAGTCCGCCCGGAGGGCGGCTTTGCGGCTAGTTATTCATAATACTCCATGCGTGCTCCCTCAGTCCTACCTAGTGGAACACGGTTCCCACACCACACGGCAGCCGTGGCCAGTGGGTGGGCACCTGGGGGGGCACCGGCTTCTCGTGGGTGGGCACGTGCCCACCCATGCCCCCCCGTAGCTACGCCACTGCTCCATATGAAGCTGAGAGCCTCTCTCACATTCAAAGGCACTTATTCTTGGCATTGTCCACCCTCTCTTGTTAAACAGGTATATAGGAAAACTTGTGCATTGTCTATTGGTGGCAGGTGATGGGTGATGAACGTGTGTTATGGGAGCTGTCACGGAAGTTGTGGTACTTAAACTGATATGTTTTATTTTCTTAATCTGTCTCTCAATAATAAATGGTACATGGAAAAAAACTACAAAAATATATCTTTATTTTTGGAAGTAAATATTAATCATGTTTGACTTAATACAGTAACTATATTTCCGCCTGGTACTTGGTAATGGCAGGACGACTGTACAGATTCCGAGATTATCATCGAGTTGTTGGACGTTCCAATTATGATGATGCGAATAACAACAAATACTCACCATTCAGGCAGGGATGATGTAATCGTTTCCTTACTACACGTACTTCATTTGCAGTTAAACCTGGGTAAGGCTTCCAGTGACTAATGTGTAGTGAATTTTGTCTATCTTAACTTTAAATTCAGCCATTTTTGATCAAATGTCGGCGTTATTGTAAGAATCCATCTTGCATGAAGAGCTGTCAGGATAAAATATAATGCGTCGTCTGTTTGTTTACAAAATAGAGTTCTGCGCATGCGCTGAACCAACCGGCACGGCGGATCTTCTGTATCGTCACATCGGTATATAGCACTAGTTCACGCTATACCTGGTATTTTTTTTTTTTTTTTTTTTACATCACGAAGAACTGGCCAAGGGCACAACAAAAATGGGTAACACAAAGCCCGCTTAGTTGCCAGTCCCTATAAAGAAGACAGTAAGAGAATAAAATAAAAACAGAGGGGTAGGCCAATTTAGTTCGGGAGGTGTCTTGTTACTCTTCTTTTGAAAAGATTTAAGTAATATGAAAGTGGAAAAATAGAAACAGGAAGAGAGTTCCAGAGTTTACCAGTGAAAGGGATGAAAGAGTAAAGATACTGATTAACTCTTGCATTAGGAAGATGGACAGAATAGGGATGAGAATGAGTAGAAAGTCTTGTGCAGCGAGGCCGCGGGAGTGGGGGAGGCATGCAGTTAGCAAGTTCAAAAAAGCATAATTATATAAGGTATAATTGAACAATCAATCAATCATTGGGGGCATACGCCGGGGGGTGTGTCGCCTCGCCCACCCTACGACGCCACTCCCGGGAGTCACCACACGCGAGTCCCCATGCATGCTCCTTTCCCATACCAAGCAGCTCTCGACAAGAAACATCAACTTGCCCCATCCACGAGCCTTGTGGGCGCCCCCTTGGCCTCCTCCTCGCCGGATTGTCTCTTACAGATACAACCCGATGGGAAGGATCGGTTTCAGGATAGCGTGCCACATGCCCATATAGCCAAAGTTGGCGCTGACGGACTATGCAGGTAATAGGCTTCGATTCAGTCTCACGGTGCAATCGCTGATTTGACACGTAATCATCCCAGCGATACCCCATGATTCTGCGAAGACACTTATTACCAAAGGCATCGATTCGTCTCTTCAAGTCGCTATTTAGTGTCCATGTCTCACAACCATAGATTAAGACAGGGATCACAAGCGACTTGAAGATCCGGATCTTTGTCCTCCTGCACAGGTATCGACAACTCCAAATACTCCTGCTGAGCGAGTACATAACACCGTGGGCTATGCCAATCCGCCGTAAGACTTCTTGACGTGACCCGCCGTCATTATGGACTGCGCTACCAAGGTATATAAAACTTTCCAAGATCTCAATGTCCTCGCCGCACGCATGAACAGACTGTCCTGTTTCATCTAGTAAGTCTCCAAACACCTGGACCTTGGTCTTAAACCAGGAGACCTCAAGTCCCAAAGGCTTTGCCTCCTCGTGCAGCGCCTCGAGAGCCATCACCAGGACCTCCAGGGACTCAGCAAAGATTACTGCATCATCGGCAAAAACAAGATCAGGGATCTTGGTGTTGCCGAGGGATGCTTCACAATCACTTTGATCTACAACTTTGCCCAATACCCAGTCCATACAAGTGTTGAAAAGTGATGGGGCAAGGACGCACTCCTCCTTGCCTCACTCCTGTATTAACAGGAAAGAAGCTGGATACACCTCCCCCACACTTCACAGCACTCTCAGTCCCAGAGTACAGACCAGTCATCAAACCAATAGTCCTTGCAGGAATCCCGCGAAGTCGCAGAAGATCCCAGAGTGACTCACAATGCACTGAGTCAAACGCCTTCTTGAGATCAACATAGGCTGCAAGCATCCCCTGTCGAAACTCACGTCGGCGTCCTACCAGGACACGAAGCGCCAGGATACGGTCCGTTGTTGACTTACCTGGCGTGAACCCAGACTGTTGAGGTCTCTGATGCTTCAGCAGATGACTGCGGATCCGTGTCAGCAATAGATGGGCAAGCACCTTGCCTGGCACGCTGAGCAGTGTAATACCGCGGTAATTGTTGCAGTCCTGACGGTCCCCTTTTCCTTTCCAGATAGGGACGACGAGCCCCCTTTTCCAGTTAGGAGGAATGGTACCTGATTGCCACACGGCAGTCAGGACAGCATGCAAACCGCGGATCATGGCCACACCCCCAGCTTTGAGGAGATCCGCACTGGTATTACAAATACCAGCTGCCTTTCCACCCCTCAACTTTACTGCAGCCCCTCTGACTTCGTCAAGAGAGGGTGCGGTTTCGTCAATGGGAGGATCGGCATCCACTGCCTGTAACCCAGTGGTGTGAAGCTGCTCAGTTGGAGGGTCCACCGTGAACAACTGCCCAAAGTACTCAGCCCAACGAACCATCTGCCCATCCATGTCCGACACGAGGCGCCCATCTGCTGCTCGAATAGCACTCGCCTGAGATGGAGACTTGGAACGGAGCTTATTTAGGGCTCGGTAGGCGAGTCGGAGGTCATTAGCGTTCAAATGGCCCTCGACATCCTCAGCGAGGCTCCTGACATACCTCTCCTTGTCTCTCCCGATGAGGGTTCTAGTCCGGCGTGACAGAGCCCTGTGCTGGTCCTGGTTCCCAGCCAGCCTGGCAGCGCGACTCTCCTCGATTTTCTCCAGCGTCTCCGTCGAGACAAAACCACGCCTTGACCTCGGGCGCTCCCCAATACACTCCTTGGCAGTCTGTAGAGTTTCACGTTTGAAGGTATCCCACAGTTCTACACAATTCTACCACATTTCCTCGAGGGCACCGTGCGGCTCCAATAAAATGGGATATCTCCTTCCTGTTTTACGTACTCTGTTCATTCCAGCCTGAACTAAGCGGACCTCATGAGCCTATTAGACGAATTTGTAAGCCTAGAGCTGATAAATTACTCTTTTATATATCACAATTTCATGTTTTTTCATTCTTATTGCTATTATTGATTCTGGTCGGAATGAACAGAGTAAAGCTACTACATATCTACTACAAGCGTTGCAACATTCCTGTAGTACCGTATACAGCGAAATGTCTTCCTACACGACGTGCAGTAAGAGGGAATAAGAGGGATTATGCGAAATAGTTACGCATATTGAAGAAAGGAGAAAAGAAAGAGAGAAGAAAAAAAAGTAGAAGGATTGTTGATGTTAGATGTAGTGATGATGTGCATGATAAAAACTTAATAACATCAAGGGAAAAATATACTGAGAGAGAGAGAAAAAGAGAGAGAGAGAGAGAGAGAGAGAGAGAGAGAGAGAGAGAGAGAGAGAGAGAGAGAGAGAGAGAGAGAGAGAGAGAGAGAGAGAGAGAGAGAGAGAGAGAGAGAGAGAGAGAGAGATTGATAACTTTATTGTCAATGTTACAACACAAGACAAATGGATGAAACAGATTCCTAATCACACCCAGTACCACATCCCAATTTCAAATTACAGCTCATGAAACATCTCTCACAATTACAAAACACCTCGACAAACAAAATAGACACCTACATAAAAAATAAATAAAAAACCCGCCAACATTAGCAAAGAATAGAGCACTGAAACATCATCCACAAAACACAAAAGAGCAACGACATACAAAAGACGTTCATACATGAACCAATTATGCAACACATAACAATGCAGGTCAGTCATCCGAGCACCAAGGCCACTTACAATCCAGGATATACATTTGAGAGGATTTATGCCTGTTTCCAGCGCTGCACTATAGCCAGTATCACCTTGCGTAAATCAGACCCTTGCATCTCATCATCCAACAACACAACCTTTTTAGCGAGAAACTCGGTCAACATACCAGTGAGTGAACTGATTCTTTCCTTAGGGATCACCAACCCCCCCACAGCTCCGTTTTCTGTCGTAGACGCCTGCCTTGTCGCCACGTCGCCTTGCCGCTCTTCTAATTTCCGTAGTCGTTCCTGCAGCCTCCTATTGTCAGCCTCAAGTCTGGTAACGCAAACTACCAGGCACCTGAGGGCATCATTATCCTCCACATCGTCGGCCACATTCCCCTGTCGCAGAGAAGGCAACACAGCTTGGTGCTTGGGGCTCTTAACAGGCGGCGATGGTGGCGCTGCCTCCTCAGACGCAGCCGCCGTACCCGCCACATCCCGCCCGCCGGCCCTGCGGGGAGTCCAATACTTCAGAATTGGTTGCAGTCCATCATCAGCAGCCTGCTTATGAGGCCGAGTCGTACATTTAGGTATATCACGTGAAGCAGGGACCGACACTGCCACTGCCGATGCCTCGTCTTGAACACTCAGTGCAGGGAACCACGCATTCCTCTCAGGAGGATGTGCAGGCATGCACAAACTGTCTCGGAGCTTCATTCGGAATGACCTTGACTGCACTCATTAACGAGGGTCTTTTCGCACACCTTGTAGAGCCTGCGTTATGGGCCTGACCACAGTTACAGCACTTAAGGCCGGTTCCCATCAGCCCGCTTGTACGGCCGTCTTACAACAACACCGCTCAACAATGACGTCACCATCATCACCGCTTGAGTGGTATTTGTGGTAACTGGGCACAGTTGGCAACTCCGCTCGAGCGGACACCGCCGAGCGGGAGAGATGACTTGAATTTAACTTTGTACGGCGGCCGTACAGCGGTACGGCGGTGCGGTAGACTTTGTTGTGACGTCATTGTGACGTCTTTGTTGTTGTACGGCGGCCGTACAAGCGGGATGATGGGAACCGGGCTTTAGGTGGAATCACCCACCACACCCTCCTGAATCTTCGCAGCACAATCCTTACTGTCGTGCTTGCCACTACAAAAACGACACACCGTGTCATAACGCCAAGCCTTATGGCCATACCTACTGCAATTAAAGCACATAGGAGGCAGCTCCACATATTTTCTCACTCTCCTCCATCCATTCCCTGGCACCCAGATGCGATCTGGAACCACACCCGTCATAAGTGCCACAACACTTGCCTTCACTTGCTTGTTAATCACGTGACGCTTGGCCCAAACAACATTAACGTCACTGGTCAGCAACAACTCTGGGTCTAGTTCCTTATCATAGGGCGCTACAAAGACTTTGGTATATTTTTCAATCTTACCAAGGTCAACAAGGACAGTATCTTGAAACCCAACTGACGTTAGGGAGTCCACCGCAGCTTGCCCTCCACAGTCACAAACGGCCTATTCACTCCCTCCTTCAACAACGGGCGGAACTCACTATGCTTCACAGCCAACCGCGCTGCCCACACTCTCTTCTGGGATAGTGTCATTAAGTCCCCAGCGGGAAAATACAGACGCTTCCTCTGATTCAGTTCTTCCTCCAACGCGGGGGCCTGCTGCTCCTGCCTCTGGTGTTGTTCAACCTCCATCTTAGGGGCCTCCTGCTCCTCCCTGGACCTCTGCTCACGAACTGGAATGACCATCTTCCCCCTACGTCGTTTAATCGGACGCTGTACCCAGTCCGCTGCAGAATCAGAGTCACTCATCTCGAGATCCCCCCTTACTTCATCGACGCTGGCGGACTGCATGTCTGCGAGCCAGGTAGGTGAGCCAACCAGGCTTGACCAGTGACCACGGCCTCGGGGGAATACCACACTTCGCCAGAGCTGATGTAGGCAACGTCCAAACCCTGTCAGAGCTAGGGCAGAACTGAGAGAGAGAGAGTGTGAGATGTATACTGTGCGGTGCCGTAGCTATAGGGTATACTTGGCAACTCTCCTTCTTTACCCCAAGGTCTTTCTCTAAGGAAAGACCTTGCTTTACCCCACGTAGTCCGTGAGCCAGACAAAATATCGGTACCATCTGGGGGCACCAAACGAAACTTATTTTTTATTGATTGATGTATACTTCACAAAAATGCATGATGGACATTTCAAACTCACAGCTTAAGTTTTTTATAGCATAATTAATGTTTTTGCGCCAAATACACAAAATGTACAATTTTTTCATCCATGTTTCAATGCTTAAATGGCTGGACAGGCCAAATAAAAATAAATTTTCATAATGAAGTTTTGTTGTGTGTCTGAAAGTGATTATACTTAAGGAATATATCAAATATATTGCAATAACATAAAAATGTGATTGTAATTTTGCTCTGCGTCCTAATCTCTGCGACATCGATAATTGCGCAATATTGATCAATATCATAAATATTTACTGCTAATGGACATGATATCATTTATTGAGAATTTCTTCATATTTGATTAAGTTATTAAGGGGAAATAACCTCTAGTTTATTATACTAACATCCATAGTCAAGTTTGTTTTGCAGTCGACAGCTTGTCTTCATTTCACCGATGTGAAATACTTACTTTCGATGTAACATTTATTGAGAATTTCTTCATATTTGATTAAGTTATTAAGGTGAAATAACCTCTATTTTATTATACTAACATCCATAGTCAAGTTTGTTTTGCAGTCGACAGCTTGTCTTCATTTCAACGATGTGAAATACTTAGATACTTACTTTTCATTTCAAGTAAGACCATTTTATTCCTAAGTTATTTTATCATCAAGTAAAGAGGTCATCCTGAAAAGTGACAACAAGTTATTTCGTCACATGATACTTGTTGCTTCGTCGAGAAAACTTAGTATGAAGGAGGTTCTAAAACATCCTCTGGGTCCCATCCCCTGGTCCTTAGCCAACACAGATGGGACACCAAAGAAAACGAACAAGGCAGCACTGGCAAGAAAATTAGAGGCTAAGGCAGCACCTGCTGAAGATATAGAAAGACCATCTGCCTGTATCATTGACGGCATGAGTGTTGTACAAAAGCTGAAGGGTGACAAGCTCACCTTTGAAGAACTAGCAGACCATATGCTTGCCTCTGTACTAAGGATTGGCGTTGGGAGCGAACGCATTGATGTGGTCTTTGATGTGTATCAACAGCTGTCCATTAAGGGAGCCGAGAGGACCTCGAGAGGTGCGGAAACTGGGATACGCTGCACCAATATTATTTCTGGTCACAAGATTCAGCAATGGAGACGTCTCTTGTCATGTGGTGCCAGTAAGACGAAACTGATCAGTTTCATTGCCAGCCAGTGGAAAAAGCCGAATATGAGAGAAAAACTGGGAGGAAAAACTCTGTATGTCACATGTGATAACCCTTGCTTCAGGCTCACACGGGACAATGTGATTGAAGAAGATGAACTGAAAACATCCCAGGAAGAAGCAGACACCAGAGTCATCTTCCACGCCAAACATGCAGCTCCACTGGTATCTTTCATCATCATGGTAGCTGAGGATACTGACATCTTTCTTCTCTGTCTGGCCTTCCACAAAGAAATTAACTGCAGCGTGTATGTGAAATGTGGTACAGCTACTCGAACCAGGTACATCAGCATCTCAAAAGTGTCAGCTGCCCTAGGACATGGCGTGTGTGCTTCTCTGCTCGGCTTACATTCATTCACAGGATGTGACACAGTCAGTGCTTTTAGTGGTCGCGGTAAGCTCGCTGCACTTAAACTGTTGATGACACATGATCACTTCAAAGATGTATTCGCAAAACTGGGAAAAGAATGGCAGCTCACTGATAAAATTCTTAAGGTCTTGGAAGAATTCACATGTCGTCTTTACGTAAGTCAGTCAGAAATCTGTGATGTGAATGAGATGCGATATGAACTGTTCCGTGTAAAAGATGGAAACGTAGATTCTGGACAGTTGCCCCCCTGCCAAAACTGTCTGCATCTACATGCAACGAGGGCCAACTATCAGGCTGCCATCTGGCACAGAGCATTGCAGGCAGACCCAGAAGTCCCAAGTCCGCTGGAGAACAAAGGCTGGTCCTTGGGTGATGACGGAGAACTTGTTATCAACTGGATGACAGCTGCACCAGCACCAGACACAGTCTTGGAGTTCCTGTCTTGCAAATGCAAGAAGTCATGCAAGTTGCCCACCTGCCAGTGTATGGTGAATGGACTGCACTGTACTCAGGCCTGCTTACTGCAGGAATGTGAGAACATGAAAGACGAGGAGGTCCATGCTGAGCAGGAAGAGGGATCTGATGGTTCGGACAGTGACAGCGATAGTGACACATTATAAACAATAATAATCAATATAATTTGGTGTGATTCAATTCATGTAATTCTCCCCAGTGGTACATCCCATGGAAATGGACTTGTGTTTTTCCTGTTGTTGGTGTCAATAAATACTTGCGAGTACACAATGTGTTTGTTCTTATGTCAGAAAATAGGACGTTTTTCTGAGTAGACCCCACCTATGTTTAAAAGGCTCTACTGAGCTTAAGCTGTGAGTCACAGATGTCCATCATGGTGCATTGAGTTACAGATACATATAGCTATCAGAAAATCACAATAAAGTTTGGTGCCCCCAGGTGGTACAAATTGGTTAAAATCAGGCGACTGGCTCACGGACTAACGGGCAGATACGTAGATAGAGTGACGGTTGACCTCGCCCCAGCTCTCAGTCGTCCCGGCACCACCACAATAAGCAGGTCATTCTCTCAGTTTCTTTGAGTTGTCTGCCGGCGCCCAGATGGTCCACTGGCCTGTCTGGCAGCACCTCTCCTCTCTATATATTTACATCCTATTGTGAATACAATTCCCGTCTACAACTACTACAGCTGAGTATTCATACCTGACACACTACTGCTATAAGAGACACACACAATAAGACATAACAGACCAGACCGACGACCCACGTGCTATGCTTGCCTCTGCCCGCCTCGCTACCAACCACGCACGCCACACACTGCCACTACTTCTGATTCCTGCCAGCCCACACTCCTTCAGTACATTATTGGTACCATTGGTGTTCTCATACACACCCCGTACGGTACAGAGAGAGATATTACTATTACTGCTTCCACCACCAACACTACCACTTTGATCAACAGGTAAATGACGCAGCTGATCACTCTTGTCTAAGTAGCTTTAAGAAGTACACCTCGAGAGAGAGAAAATAACTCATAATTTTGTCTTCGATCACTCTTAGCGTCATCATATATACTATAGGAGTAGCCGTGTGTCTGTCTGTCTGTATGTATGTATGTCTGTCTGTCTGTTTTGGGTAGCCGAAACTGTAAATTCTATTTTGATGAGAGTAGACTCAAAAAATCGTAAATAAATCGTAGATGATAAGCGGCTTGGTCCCATGTCGATTGAATAATTTTGAAGGGGAGTTTTGGGGGGCTAAAAACACTTCTATAAGTAGTAAATTACAGGAAGAAACTCTGCGATAACGTCTTGCCGCATTTCACCTACTCCGTAGACTCATGAACTTACCGTTTGTATTCATCTAGTTGTATTCATCTAGTTGTATTTTACAGGGCCAGAGCGATGCTCGTATGGCCCCGTCTCCATATCAACATTTTTATCATTCATCCTTAGTTCTTAGTGTTGGCCGAAGCCACCACCCCGGGAGGCGGGTCACAAACCCCCGGCTAACACCCGGTACTCATTCACTGCTGGGTGGACAGGGGCTCGGGTTTTAAGAAGACCGCCCGTCTGTCTTCGCTCCGCCCGGGGATCGAACCCGGGACTTCTCGGTTGTGAGCCGAGCGTGCTAACCCTTACACTACGGACTTTCCTGTGTGCGTGTGTGAGTGTGTGTGTGTGTGTGCAAACATGCATGTCTGTGTGTGTGTGCATGTGTGTGTGTGCGTGCGTGCGTGAATGTGTGTGTGCGCGTGTGTGTCCGTTTGTGTGAGTGTGTGTGTGTGTGTGTGCGTGTGTGTGTGTGTGTGTGTGTGTGTGTGCATGCATGCATGTTTTTGTGTGTGTGCATGTGTGTGTGTGTGCATGTGTGTGTGCGTGCATGCATGCATGTGTTTCTGTGTGTGCATGTGTGTGTGTGTGCATGTGTGTGTGCGTGCGTTCATGCGTGCGTGTATGTGTGTGTGCATGTATTCATCTAGTTGTATTCATCTAGTTGTATTTTACAGAGCCTGAGCTGCACGCGTATGGCCCCGTCTCCATATCAACATTCTTATCATTCATCCTTAGTGTTGGCCGAAGCCATCACCCCGGGAGGCGGGTCACAACCCCCGGCTAACACCCGGTACCCATTCACTGCTGGGTGGACAGGGGCTCGGGTTTTAAGGAAACAGCTCATCTGTCTCCGCTCCCCCCGGGGATCGAACCCGGGACTTCTCGGTTGTGAGCCGAGCGTGCTACCTCTACACTACGGAGGACCCGTATACGGGTACTTGTGTGTGCGTGTGTGTGTGTGTGTATGCGTGTGTGTGTGTGTGTGTGTGTGTGTGTGTGTGTGTGCTTGGGGTCGATATTCTAATATGCCCCATGCACGGCCAACTCTACGTCTGCCTGTCAAGGGTTGGCTGTTCTGATGCCGTCGAAGTGTTGGCGCCCCGTGGAATCCCACGAAACGTGACCTACCCCGAGACACTTTGACCAGTGACCAACGACAGCAAGAACACGATTGGAGTTTGCACTCACATTGTTGTCTAATATATACTACTACTACAAACATCAATACATGGGTCCGAAGGGCCCACAAGCACTTGTGTATTTCTAAAGGCGGTGACATAGCTCTGAGTGGCACATTTTGTCTTCATAGCTACTTCTTGTCGTCCTCCACCTAATAAAGATGAGACAACTACCACCACCACCACTACTATAATTTCTACTGCTTCTACTTCTACAACTACTACAACAACGCAACAACTACTACTACTACTACTACTACTACTACTACTACTACTACTACTACTACTATTACTACTTCTACTACTATTGATCCTAACAAGCCAGCGGCAAACAATTATACATTCATTCCGTGATCGGTTGATAATTTAATTATATTTTGTACCATTCGTTGCGTTAATTGTCAACTTCGCATTAACAAAATGGTAGTGGTAGGGATGGGGTAGTGAGTGAGAGAGAGAGAGAGAGAGAGAGAGAGAGAGAGAGAGAGAGAGAGAGAGAGAGAGAGAGAGAGAGAGAGAGAGAGAGAGAGAGAGAGAGAGAGAGAGAGAGAGAGAGAGAGAGAGAGAGAGAGAGAGAGAGAGAGAGAGAGAGAGAGAGAGAGAGGAAAGAGAAAGAGAAGAGAGAGAGAGAGAGAGAGAGAGAGAGAGAGAGAGAGAGAGAGAGAGAGAGAGAGAGAGAGAATGTCAAGGTTCTTAAATACGACTCACTTGCATATCTTATAGGAATTTTCAGATGAGTGTTACTGAATTGCTTGTGCGAACTTGGGAAGTAGCTACTGAATGCCAAGGGCATGCCGGGAAGGTTTAGGCAACTTGGATGTACAATTACCGGGGCGCCGTAGCACACATCCTAAATAAAGCAGACAATCAGCTAGGGAGCTACGGCCACCCTGGGGATTCCTCTCCTTCTCCTCTTCTTCCTCTTGTTCTGGTTAGTTTTGTTCTTTTTTTTGACGTCCGCATTGAGTGATTGCCCCCACCCCTCTCTCTCTCTCTCTCTCTCTCTCTCTCTCTCTCTCTCTCTCTCTCTCTCTCTCTCTCTCTCTCTCTCTCTCTCTCTCTCTCTCTCTCTCTCTTCTCTTTCTCTCTCTCTCTCTGTCTCATCCTCCTGTATTTTTTCATCCTTTTTATTCATATTTTGGATGGTCTTTTTTTATTCCTCTACTTTGTCTTCTTGTCTTCTTTTTCTCCTACTTATTATTTACATTAAAAAAACGTTTTCCATCTTCCTTTGCGTCTTCCGTCGTAATTCTATCCAGCAAGCCATTTTTTTACGCGTTTGTGTGTTATTCACCCATAGTCTTGTCCACGCGATTAGGACTCGCGATCACCAATTCCTCCCTCCCGGTGCGAGCTTGGAGCTCATTATTACCGATCTTTGGGTAATACTAGGACCTCACTCCCCACACACACACATCCTCTTGCTCAAGGGGGGCAGAAACCGCTCGAATTTGTCAGTGAAAAATCCCCGGGAGCAGTGAGGATTCGAACCGGCTACCACAGAATGGCAGGCCAGCACGCTATCAACTTGACCATTGTGACGGTTGAGAGAGTGTGTGTGTGTAGATAATTCACACATAGCATTGACCACGCGCTGGACACGCGATCACCAGTTGTTAACCTTCGGGAAAGAGCTTAGAGCTCATAGAAACCGATCTTTGGGTAAAGCTGGGACCTCACACACCACACATGCACAATTCCATTGCTTAAGATGGACAGTATGTAACTGGCCTAGTTTCCAGGGAAAGATTTTCAATCAGTGAGTGGGGCTGGCACCTGTGCGCGTCAACATGCACAGAGTGTGGTATCAATGTACCACAGGAGCAATGTGGTACACATACAGAGAGAGAGAGAGAGAGAGAGAGAGAGAGAGAGAGAGAGAGAGAGAGAGAGAGAGAGAGAGGGAGAGAGAGAGAGAGGGAGAGGGAGAGAGAGAATGTGTGTGTGTGTAGTAATCACAAGTATTTTACACGTTTTCAGGGTGTGTTTTGTTTGATAGCTTAATGCAAATACTCAATTGGCAAAACAATGTTTTTCCTCTCTCCTCTCTCTCTCTCTCTCTCTCTCTCTCTCTCTCTCTCTCTCTCTCTCTGTCTACAGCCTGTGTCGGAGAGAGAGAGAGAGAGAGAGAGAGAGAGAGAGAGAGAGAGAGAGAGAGAGAGAGAGAGAGAGAGAGAGAGAGAG
This sequence comes from Chionoecetes opilio, assembly GCA_016584305.1. Taxonomy (NCBI): domain Eukaryota; kingdom Metazoa; phylum Arthropoda; class Malacostraca; order Decapoda; family Majidae; genus Chionoecetes; species Chionoecetes opilio. The sequence continues at coordinate 309,269 of JACEEZ010021621.1, forward strand.
AGAGAGAGAGAAAAGAAAAAAAGAGGAAAAAGAAAGAGAGAGAGTGGGAGAGAGAAAAAGAAAGAGAGAGAGAGGGAGAGAGAAAAAGAAAGAGAAAGAGAGAGAGAGAGAGAGAGAGAGAGAGAGAGAGAGAGAGAGAGAGAGAGAGAGAGAGAGAGAGAGAGAGAGAGAGAGAGAGAGAGAGAGAAAATCGAGTCTGTCATGATAATTCCCAACAGACCGGTACTTCCCCTTCGATAACATCTCTTGTCCTCCTTCTCGTCCTCCACTTTACTCACTCCTAGAAATCTTAGTACTACTGTACAATGCGAACCTTCCAAGTACTATACATGCAGAGGAAACGAATATGAAGAAAAATAAGAAAAGAAAGGTAACCAAGGCTCTCTTATCCTCGTTCGTACATTGCGCTCCCCTATCCTCTCCCTCCGACTATTAGACCCTAAAATCCGTGTGTGATCCCCCGTTCCCTTTTCCCTTCCCTACCGTCCCCTTTAGGTCCTCCTCTCGGTGGTTTAAAGTGAATTTGAAACCAATTGAAACCCGACACTCGTGACAAATGTGCCCGCAACAAGGTATTGGATCCGTAATGGGATTTAATTGCACATGTGTTGCTTAGTTGGTGGGTGTGCTGGATGGGTGTTTGGTTGGTGGTATATGGTGAGAAGGAGGATGCACATCCTCGTCGCAATCGTTCTTGTCGCAATCCTTTATTCGTCCCTATAAATTGTGTGATGCATGTGTTGTTTTGGTTGTTCATTTTCATCGTCTTTCCCTATCTCTTCTCTTCTATCGTGTATATTTTTCATCTTCCTTCTTACACTTAAGACTTTTTTCCTCCTCTTGCTTTTGTTTCTTTTTCTCTTCTTTCTTCTCTATCATGCTTACTCTCCTCTTCTACCTTTCGTTCTTATCTCTTTTCCACTTTCTCTTTCTGCCACTCCCCTTTCCCATCCTTGTTTAATTTTGTTATGCCTCCCTCCCTCTTTCTCCTCCTATCACCCCTTTTTCTTGCTTGCCTGCTTTTTTTCCTTACAATCCTTAACACTCATCCCTACTTCCCTCTCGCATTTCTTTCCTTTAACACCTTCTAGTCATCTATTCTTTCCCTTTTCTCCTCCCAATATCTTTCCATTCCTTCTCCTTCCCTCCTCATCCTCTCCCTTCGCTATCCTCGCCTTCCTCCCCCTTGTCCATCTGTCTTCCCCCTCTTCTGTTTCTCGTGCACGCTATTTCATCGCTTGTTCCTTATTTTTCCATGCATCAAGGCACCGGTGTCCTAGCTAGTACGTAAGACAATAGAAGGACGGGAATGAGGAGAGTGACTTTAGGATGACTTAAGGCGATATACTTAGCTCTGACGGAACTACAAAAGGAAATAAAATACACCAAAATACGTATATACGAACACACACACAGCTACTACTACTACCACACACACACACACACACACACATTTAGTTTACTCGAGGCGTTTTGTTCTCGATGCATAAGAACTTAACTAAAGACTGCACAAAACTCTATTGAGACGTATACGTTCTTTCCTTTTTTATTTATGTTTCTTCTGTAATATAAACGTGGCTTCTTTTACTACGGGGCGCAATATCACGATCTCTTTCTTTCACTAAATTTTGTTTGTCTTTCCTCGATTTACATCGTTTTCTATGTGTCCACATATAGGATAAAACATTGAAATACTACTAGCTATCTTGCCATACCCATCAAAACCTCTCACTCACCTAACCTTACCTCCTATCACATGAGGTAATCAAGGTGTAACTCAGTGATGTAACTAATAAAAACTATTCTTTTGTATTAAGTATTACTTTTGTAGTAAGTATTTTTGTATTCTTTTTCTATTAAGTGTTCATGATTTTGTTTGATTCACTAACACATCCTTGGTTCACTTGACTCAGCGGAACTATCGCAATCTGATCTTGCCGGCGAAGTCATCCAGATCTAACCTATATAACATAATACAAGCCGAGTGCAGTATTACTGGAGCACTGAGGAGACACCTGACGAAGGATGCGAGGTAATTACAGTGACGCAATCCATCTGCTCGACACACCTCCCGATATTCTAAGGTCTCATTACCACATCATCATTTCTTATATATCAAAGGAAGCTGGCTTTGGGCAAAGTAAAGAACAACATAAAAAAGTTCGCCTTATTACCAGCTCCCGTAAAGTGAATAGTTGAAAGTTTTAAGCAAGTATTTATCGTAAAGGCACTGACTTTTTTCATTTATGAGTTTGGTTCACTAAGAATCGATAAAATAAAATAAGGAATAAGTGAAAATAAGAATTAGTCAATGGTGACAAAAAGCACAGCAATAAAATTCGTCACATTTTTAGCGAACGCACATATACACACACACACACACAGGAAGCTGGCTTGGGAGGGTACTCCGTAGTGTAGAGGTACCACACTCGGTTCACAACCGAGAAGTCCCGGGTTCGATCCCCGGGCGGAGCGGAAACAGATGGGCTGTATCCTTAAAGCCCGAGTCCCTGTCCACCCAGCAGTGAATGGGTACCGGGTGTTAGCCGGGGGTTTGTGACCCGCCTCCCGGGCTGGTGGCTTCGGCCAACACTAAGCACTAAGGATGAATTATAAGAATGCTGATATGGAGACGGGGCCATACGAGTGTAGCTCAGGCCCTGTAAAATACAACTAGATGAATACAACACTAGATGAATACACATAAGGTACTCCGTGGTGTAATGGTTAGCACGCTTGGTTCACAACCGAGAAGTCCCGGGTTTGATTCCCGGGCGGAGAGGAGAATGATGGACGGTCTCCTTAAAACCCAAGCCCCTGTCCACCCAGCAGTGAATGGGTACCGGGTGTTAGCCGGGGTTTTATGACCCGCCTCCCGGGAAGGTGGTTTCGGCCAACACTAAGCACTAAGGATGAAAGATAAAATGTAACTATGGAGACGGGGCCATACGAGTGTAGTCAGGCCTTGTAAAAATACAACTAGATGAATGAATACACACACAAAAAACATATAATCAAAATCATCACAATCATCAAAACCACCACCAACACTAACAACAACAGCAACAAAACAACAGCAGGAATAACAACAGGTCAACAAGGGAGGTAAAAATGACCACCGGAAAGCCTCGTAACAAGCCATTATTGAGGACCTGGCATTTTCTCTCAATCTCTCTCTCTCCTGCTCTTTTTTGTTTCTCTCTCTCAAGAAGAAGAAGAAAAAGAAGAAAAAAGGAGCAAAGAAAACGATAGGAACAAGATAATAAAAGAAGAAGAAATCAATAATAAAAAAACAAAAATGAAAAGGACAGAAACAATAAGGAGACAGAGGAGGAGTGTCTGGGCCCCCTATAGTTTAGTATTGGCGAGTGACTTGGGTCGAAGATAATGGCATAAGAGGGGTAAACCTTCCTTGGCCGCCCTCCCGCCTCCCTCATCCCTTGGGACGTCCGGGGCGCGAGAGAGGAGAATCCCAAATCCCTTCCCCAGCTGGACACTGTGCCTTATGCGATTACATTCCTTTGGAGAGGGGATTACACCGTACAGGGAAGATCGCGTTTATGACAAGGGGTGTATGTATGCAGTAATTCATTCCACTCACTCTTGTTTATAGTTTTCATTCTCGTATTATCTTTAGTTCCTCGTAGCATCTTCTACCGTATCGATCTCTATACGTGAATTTCTTGTTTATTGTTGTTGTTGTTGTTGGGTTTTTTTACATCTATGCCTATAGCGCCTGTAGGCAGTGGTGACCCAGGGCTCGGATGGTAGACTCTGGAGGTTCACTTGAGGGCTGTGATGGCTGGCCCTCGCCCGTGGTGGCGCAGACAGGATTTTTTTATAGTGATGCCTCTGATTAGAGGCTCATGCCGCCCCCCTGTGTCCTCCGATGCACTCGCAATCGAAGGTAGAGTTGATGGGCAGGGCATGTGGGTGTTCTTAGGCCACTCAACGGTGCAGAAAGATTTTGGTTTTCTTCGGGGATCGAACTCGGGTCACCGAGAACGCCACTCGGAGACGCTAACCACTCTGCTACCGCCTCCCCAATAGGGAAATAAGATTGTTTTAGTGCTGCAGGAATTATAACTTTATTTCTGTAGTGTTTGTGTTGTGTTCCACGTAGGTTCCTTACACCCATACTGCCTCGGTTACTGTGCACATGGGAAAGGAGGTGGTGTGTTGTGGTGATTGGTGGCTGAATGAGGTTGCACGCGAAAAAAAAAAATTCAGGTAGTAATAATACAATAGCTTTTTTATGAGGTGATAGTTCGATAGTTTTCTTTTCCTGAGTGGTTACAATACGTTAGTTTTCTTTAATGGTAATAATTCAAAAGTTTTCTTATGTGGTGACAGTACGGTTATATTTCTTCGGTGGTGATTGTGCGAGCAGTTTCCTCCAAGATCCTATCTGTAAAAGACCCTGGTTTCCTCAAGTGGCCACAACACGATAGCTTACTCGGGTGACGATATTCTATAATGTTGACAGGAGGTGGTGATCAGTGTTGTAGGTCTCGAGACTGGTCTTGGTCTCGAGACCGGTCTCGAGACCAGTTTGATGTGGTCTTGGTCTTGGTCTTGGTCTCGTTTGATGTGGTATTGGTCTTGATCTTGGTCTCGAAGCTTCTGGTCTCGGAGTTTGGCCCGAGACCAGGTCGAGACCAGGATTAAAAAGTGCATCGCGGCGTGGGGAAGGTCGGAATTTATTATCATACACGGAGAAAAATCATGGCTGTTTCGATTCACAGCGCGCCATACAGCGTTGTACTGTCTATAGATACTGACTGACTAGCTCTACGGTGATGATGCATGAGCTGATATGAGCCCTGCGAGTGCTGATAGAGTGCGTCGAGGCGATGAGAATGATTGGTGGCTATTCTCGCGTAGTGATTCCTCCCTTTGCCACGACGCACGTTGGAGCAGCTCTGGTTAGCTGCCATGTGTGCTAATGAGTTGCAGCGAAAAAAACTCATAGTAATATACAATAGCTTTATGAGATCTCCGCACTTCTTTTCTGAGGCGTACAACGTATTTCTATGTAATATTCCGAAAATCTACGAAAATGCTTTTACGTATATTTCTTCGTGTGGATTCGAACAGTTTTCAAAGATTTACCTAAAGCTCCTGGTATTCCTTTCGGCCAAAATGCTTCTCGGGTTACCGTCATTTAAATGTTGACAGTTGATCATGTCGAAGGCATGAATTCTGTGTCTGCGAGACGCGTCTCATCTGCACCCGTACGTTGGTGTGGGGAGGTTTTCCTCTTCTCCTCATTGATGGGTTCAGGTTTGATTTGGTCTCGAAGCTCTACGCCGGTTTGCCCGAACCGGTCGTATTGACCAGGATTTAAAGCTGATTACTGGGTGGGAAATAGGTGGCAAACTGATTCAAACAATGAATCTTACAAGGCTGGGATCAACAGGAATTTGCAAGCCATTAAAGCGTTGTACAGCTATAGAACTGACTGAAATTGCTCCGGGATGATAGGCTGGGGGGAATGAATCCCCGCTCCCTGAAAATCGGACCAAGCGAAAACGTAACAGACACGGGCTGTTAACACGCTGATGCAATCTCGCTCTTCAGCCACGCACGCATGTGCAGGAATCACTCATTACTTGTAATGATGTCGTAGACCTAGTGCAATCCGAAACCTTCGTACACGTAACCCGGTTTACTAGCTCGGTAAACGTAACCGCGAAATTGCCATTGATATTGCCTCATAAGACAAAAGGCATTCATGAAAGAAAATATTTGACCTATGGTCTCCGACAGTGCACATGATTAATTTTGTAATAATTTCGCCATTTTGTACGTTAGCCTACGCACCACAAAAGTTACCGTCCGCTGTCCTACCACCGAGCCACATCTGCACCAAAGGAGCCAGCAAAACCACCAATATTTTGCATTAACTTTGGGTTTTTGCCTTTTCAATTTGTTTGAATCTAATGAAATTTCCAAAGACAAACCTGTTCTGCAAATTCAAAATCTGTTTTAAATCCATCTGGCAAGAATACTACAATTGGAAGGACCTGGCAACTTTTCCACGGCACGAGTACATGACGTCAGGCTGAGGTGTATACGTAGTTGATTAGCTTGGGAATAGTCGACTGCGTACTCCCAATACCGAATAGAGAAATCATTGGGCCATCTTCACAGGCTAAATTCGTCAAGACCTCAAGACTCCCTTTTGTAAGAAAAGGAAACCAAAGCAGCAGGAAGTTTTAACCTATTCCTACAAATGCATCACGGACAGGTGGCCACGACGTCGCTTTATCAAGGATGCTCAGAAGGCACGAAACGAATACAATACAATTGTAGTTTGTACAACATAATTACATTCAGAAAATCATATTTATAAACAGTTAAATTGCCTTTCTGGTCTGGCTGTTTCGCATCTGGACTGAGATGCTTCGGTTGTCTCGAAGGTTATGTTTGTAATCATATGGGCTGGTATGTTTCCCGAACGGTCTGTCTACAGGTCGTTAGTCTGGTCTAGTCAGTCGGTCTCTCTTGGTCACGGAGTTGGTTTGCCACAACATCGAAATGAGTTACTATTTGGAGTTTGCTTTATTTATTGCCTTTTCAATGATTTTTAGCATAAAATGACAATGAGATATTTTTGGCTTCCAAATCCTCTGTTGAGCTAATTCGAAGAATACAACAATTGAGACCTGCACTCTTCGGCACAGAATACGAAACACGAAGTGAGGTGTTAATGAAAAGTTCTTTAGTTTCTGCAACCGGAATGAGTAATCATGGTGGCATCTTCAGCAGTTATCAAATTTGCGTTCAAGGACCACAAGGAGTTTTTTTATAAGAAACAGGGAAACCAGAAGCACACAGCAGTTTGTACTTTCTGCAAGCAATGCATCACGGACAAGGCTGGCACGACGTCGGCTTTTATCAAGCACTTGCGGCGATCCCATCCGAACAACTTAGGACAATACAATTTAGTATTTACGCAGTACAGACCAAAAACATTCAGATAATAGTCATATTTATAAAAAAAAAATTGATATGCCTGTTCTTGGTCTTGGTCTGTTTCGGAGAGTCTGGTCTTGGTCTTGGTCTTGGTCTCGGAGGGTCTTGGTCTTGGTCTCGGAGGGCTGGTCTTGGTTTCGGAAGGTCTGGTCCTGGTCTTGGTCTTGGTCTCGAAGGATCTGGTCTTGGTCTTTCTCTTGGTCTCGGAGGGTCTGGTTTTGCCTACAACACTGGTGGTGATGATGGCGTATAGTAATATTGATGGAGATGGTTGCTATTTATGCCTTTGTAATGGGGAGTTTTCAAAGCTAACGCCGCCAGATGCCTCTCGCGCTCTCACTTCCTCTGCCCTTTGAGCCTGAATGATCTATCAATTACCGTAAATTCCCTGTACTTCTTCGGGACATCAGAATTACCCTTCAATACAACAACTGAAACAGTTCTTAATAAAAATGTAGTTTATCATTCTATTTTTCTGCACTTGATGAAAATATTGGCAAAACATAGAACACTTGAAAACTCAATTTTTTTAAATCGTCTTTTCATGGAAACACTGCAAGTTCAAGCAGAACGAGGCTTCAGAAAGTATGTAATTGTATGTAAACTTTCGCTGAGTACCTGTTTTGGGTGTGTCTGTCTCTCTTGCGACGAAAATTTAACCAAGAAACAGTGTGGCGTTCAGCATCTCCACAGAAACCATCCCGAGGTCAGGACCTGATATCACTCACTTTGTTATTGTCCTCACACCGCTAAGGTCTAACTAAGCTCAGCTATTGTTATTAAGTATTAAATGTCATTAAGTATTGTTGGCATTAAGTATATGTTATTAAGTAGCTGTTGGTAGATCATCACCCAGACACGTTGCCTGTGGCGCTGCCGCTTGTTTAGTAAATAAAAGTCTAGACCGTCTTGGACTATCGCTGAGGTACCACGAACTAAAATTACTTCTCGGTTAAATTTTCGTCAAAAGAGAGATAGACACACCCAAAGCAGGTACTCAGCGAATGCTGCAATACAAGTAGAAATTTCCTGTAGCCTCTTTCTGCTTAAATTTGCAGTGTTTTCATGGAAAGCCGATTTTCAAAGATGAGAGTTTTCAAGTATTCTATGTTTTGCCAATATATTGATCAAGTGCAGAAAAAGAAAATTATAAACTACATTTTTATCAAGAACTGTTTCAGTTATTGTATGGAAGTGTAATTTTGATATGCAACGATGAAGCACAGGGAATTTACGGTAATTGATAGATCATTCAGGCTCAAAGTGTAGAAGAAGTGACAGCACTAGAGACATCTGGTGGCGTTAGCTTTTCAGAACTCTCCCCATAGCAGCCTCCAGATTTTAAACTAACCATCTTCGATATGAGATGGTATTGTACCAGAAAAAATTATTTCGGGGTGTACTAGAAATCACATTTTGTTTGAAATTATTAGTACACAGAATAATGACATTTATTTTTGTCATTCCTTTTCAAGCTTTATATATATAATATATATAATATATATATATATATATTATATATATATATATATATATATTATATATATATATATATATATATATATATATATATATATATATATATGTATATATATATAATATTAAGCGAAAGTGCGTGTGTGTGTGTGTGTGTGTGTGTGTGTGTGTGTGTGTGTGTGTGTGTGTGTGTGTGTGTGTGTGTGGTATAGGTTCCGGCCCCCGTGGCGGAATCCCATCATATGGCACATTTTTGGAACCGGGTCGAGCAGGGAAAGGTTTTAAGCTCACTTATGAGATGATCCGATCACTTATTTTTTTTTTTTTTTTAGCAGCCTATTAGCGAGAATTGTGAAAAAAAAAGTGGGTTCCGAGAATTGAGGAAACCTTGATGTAGGGTGATGGGTAATGGGTGAGTGAATGGGTGGGGTGATGGGTAATGGGTGTGGGGTGATGGGTGAGTGAATGGGTGGGGGGTGATGGGTTGGGGGTGATGGGTGAGGGAATAGGTGGGGGGTGATGGGTAATGGATGAGTGAATGGGTGTGTGGTGATGGGTAATGGGTGAGGGAATGGGTGGGGGTGATGGGTAATGGGTGAGTGAATGGGTGGGGGGTGATGGGTAATGGGTGAGTGAATGGGTTGGGGGTGATGTGATTTCAGGAAAGTTAGAAGGGGCTATCTGGAGAGTCTGTGTTTGGTGGGCCAAAGGCCCACCAAACACAGGTGGTGGTGGGCCACAGGCCCACCAATAGCCCTCCGCAGGAGCTAGCCAAAAAGTCCGCCCGGAGGGCGGCTTTGCGGCTAGTATATATATATATATATATATATATATATATATATATATAAGTATATATAAAAAAATAAAAAATAAAATATATATATATATATATATATATATATATATATATATATATATATATATATATATATATATATATATATATATATATATATATATATATATATATATATATATATATATATATATATATATATATATATATATATATATATATATATATATATATATATATATATATATATATATATATATATATATATATATATATATATATATATATATATATATATATATATAAGTATATATAAAAAAATGAAAAATAAAATATATATATATATATATATATATATATATATATATATATAAACAATACTGATTTAAAACATACATATATAAACTCGGAATCCCTGGATCTCCAACACACGTAGGCGGATGTCAGTTATGTTATATACGTACTATTTTACTATGAAAAGTATGCCTTGACATAATTTCTGACACCGGCTGTTTATGTATCAATACATTCTAAACACATTACATGGTGGTAGTACTATGACGTCAACGAGTTTCATTAAAGATTGAAGAAGATTTTGATAATTTTCCATCAACATTCAGTGTATGAAATTGAAGTAAACACCTTCCATGTACTAAATTCTCAGATACTGTTTACACAAAACTTAAATAATTCGTATGTATAAAATAACTGTAGACTGTGTTTATTGTCTCGGATAAATGCTTAAAAACATGACACTAGGCAACTTCAATCATGATCACCCCACTAAAGCTGTCCCGTAAGTGGAGACTTCTTTTTTTTGTAAATAGTGGACAGAGAAATTGATTAGCATGATTTTCCAGCTCAAAAGGAATATTGTATCAGCATTGACGGCTACAGCTTTTTTTTTTAGATGTGTATAGTGTTTAGATGTGACTCTTGCAGCTCTACGTCTTCGTAAACCCCGTAAACTTCGTAATGATGATAGCCACATATGTTGAAAAGAGAGAGAGAGAGAGGAAGGGGTGCAGAAAATAGGTGCACGGACGACAGTATGCAGAATAACCACCTCAGAAGGCTATTCTGTAAGCATTAATGCTCCCCATTCACAGTAGGATTTAATGAAGGCGACTGTTGGTGCGCCACCAAGACTTATAATATACACTTGAATTGTACAACAGCACGTATGTCGATTCCCGCTAATACTACTAAATACAGGTGACTGATTTAATTCACTCTCAATGTTGCTACGATTTTCTGGTTGTTTTCATCACAAACAATCGTTCTTCTTCTTAAAAACCAAAAAGGTGTTCATTTTCCACGCCTTTAGAACTTGAATTAATCAAGCCTCCCATGCACACCCCGTACAACTTGTCTCTCACTTCATGTCCCTATATATTCAACTACGCACTGAAGCTCACGTATTCGACCTGAGAATCAAAACATAGTAAAGCATTACACTTATTACATATTTCTGTGATTTCATTATAGAGTTCATTGTGTTGTTCATAGAGTTCATTCATTGTGTTGGTAGTACTGCTGGAAGCGGTACCTTTCCTCTTGCCTTCCTCCCGACACATGATTGGCACCACTGCAGCCGATGACATATATTTAAACAGATTGACACAAGGCGCCGCCACAACACGGGGCTGTGGTGAGAACCATTTTACATAATTGGTTTGTGAGGGACGAGTCCACTGGGGCAGGGTTTGGGAGAGGGGCTTAGGGGTAGAAGGGAGAAGATTGTGAGAAGGGAAGGAAAGGGGAATGAGTTTCCTGGCTGGTCTCTCTCTCTCTCTCTCTCTCTCTCTCTCTCTCTCTCTCTCTCTCTCTCTCTCTCTCTCTCTCTCTCTCTCTCTCTCTCTCTCTCTCTCTCTCTCTCTCTCTCTCTCTCTCTCTCTCTCTCTCTCTCTCTCTCTCTCTCTCTCTCTCTCGGTTGTTAACAAATAATTGTTGGTGGAGTGAATGACCAGACTCAATTGTGTTACAGTACAGCAATACGAGGTGTGTGCATTCCACCTTATGCTGCGACAACTGCTGTCCATCCTGGCTATGTCACGTTCAGTGAGGATCGTCATGGTAATTATTCCGATTAATTTCCTGTAAATTTTGCCTTTCCCAAGAAATACTCCGTTTCACCGCTGATCATCGCCCTCCATGTGTTGATGACAACTCTTGGATTGGATAATCGATTGTTGTCTCTATAATTTCTCTCAACTCTTTTCATCATGACCGTCACTGCGCCAAACTGACTCAAATTTGCCCGCCGCTAATCAAGGGACGCTGCCTCGGGGAGAGGCCGTCGCGATTGCCAGCAGTCGGCATTATTCTGGCCGGCGTCACCACCTAACCCTATCAGCAGCCATTGTTCCGGCCCGATTGGCAGCAGTGTCTGCCTGTCCCGCCGCCGGCACTCCTTCCCGCCGCCCCCGCCTTGGATTAATGGGGAGAAGGAGGCTTGCGCGACTGTACTTGTTGTTATTACCATAACTAACTGCCCTCTTTGATAAACAAATTAATCAATAAATAAATTTACCTGAAGTATTACATTTTAAAGGTAATGATGTTTATAAGTTTGCTAGGTTCTTTAGCTATGACAGTCTCACACTGTCATTCCCGTTGGTATTGTTTATCATTACGTGTGTTAATACAAGTTTACCCACCACAGTGCGTAGCCTATACACCTCTATCTGCACCATGAAACAACCATTTACTTACTTATTTCTTCATGAATTTAAAGAATTACTAAAAGCATTCTTAGGTACGCCATAACGGCATGACCTAATCATGCGCGGTATTCCGTGACAGTATGACAGTGGCTGAGTGGTCAGTATGCCGAAGTGGTGGATGCGTCAAGTGTCTTTGAGGGGCGTAATCACGCCCATGTGGCCAAGATACCCTACTTTCGGCGACTTGGGTCAAGCGGGACACCGTATAAGGCGTCACTACGAACAACAAGGAGGCCTGCGCCAGAGAGAGAGAGAGAGAGAGAGAGAGAGAGAGAGAGAGAGAGAGAGAGAGAGAGAGAGAGAGAGAGAGAGAGAGAGAGTGATGTATATATATATATAGGAGGCGGTAGCGGAGTGGTTAGCGTCTCCGACTGGCGTTCTCGGTGACCCGAGTTCGATCCCCGAAGAAACCCAAAACCTTTCTGCACCGTCGAGTGGCCTAAGAACACCCACATGCTGCCCATCAACTCTACCTTCGATTGCGAGTGTATCGGAGGACACAGGGGGGCGGCATGAGCCTCTAATCACAGGCGTCACTATAAGAATCCTTCCTGCGCCACCACGGGCGAGGACCAACCATCAGAGCTCTCAAGTGAACCTCCAGAGCCTACCATCCGAGCCCTGGGTCACCACTGCCTACAGCCGCTATAGGCACAAATGTAAAAAAAAAAAAATATATATATATATATATATTATATATATATATATATATATATATATATATATATTATATATATAGATAGATAGATAGATAGATATATATGGGGGAGTAGGTGGTAATATGGATAACTTTTTGTTTTCAAACAATTAGAGCTTTATTAAAGGCAATAATTGCATCAATAGTCATCAAAACTATTGACAATTTTTGTCCTCATCGTCGTCATTTAGAGCCAAAATGAGAAAAAAATATGCCATTCACGTATAACGTAAGTTTTTTTCAAAGAAATTGAAAAAGTAGATCTTAGGAAAATTGGGTGGTAATATGGTAGAGGAATAAAAAAGACATTTTTGTTGTGAAAACATTAGCAATCATTTTAGAGTAAAAAGGTTTGTGTCTACGAACATAAGTTACAAATCATAATATTATATAGTAGCTTTGGGTGTAACTTTGGGGACATTGAGGCCCGTACCGAGAGTTGAAGGCGATAGAGGGACGAACAGCGAGGTAACGACGAGCGGCATACTTTCAATTTGTTACCGAGAGTCGACAGTGGAGGTTGGTTGAGATATCACGCCTGCGACAATATAGTGGCAACAGTGCTGCTTCAAACTGCGTAGCCAGCCGTACGACTAAAATAGTGTATAATGCGAATTTGCCCTTATACTCATCAAAAACATCAACAGAAACGTTGCGATCGGCTATGAAGTTGATGAAATATATATTTAATGAAGTTAATTAACAGTAGAGGCGTGTATACGTAAGTTTCTCTACCGCTCATGTGAACATATGCGGTAAGAGAACCGTCCTGGCGGGTTCTGGCAGCGACCTTCATGATGGCGACGGCTCAAGCCGCTACCCACCCCTCTATCTTGAACCTCCTTCATTATTGTCACTAAAATCACTTATTGCCGCATATGTAATACCTAATAATCTTATACTTATACTTAAATACATATTGGCAAGAATTTTTTTAACATATCTCTTAATCCCTCCAGATTAGGAATGTAATAAAAATTCATCGAAGGTTGAGTGAAGACACGGGTGTGCCCGTGTCTCCAACCTTGACCACCAACTTTCCTCGCTGCTCTTCCTTCCAAAACAAACCCCTCTTATGGTAAGCGAAGGTTTGCCGTTCGTCGTTCGTCGCTCTGTCGAAAAGTTGCTGTCGAAAAGACAACATCGCTAACTACAGACCAATATCATTGCTCAATACATTCTCAAAAATCTTTGAAACTATAATGAAAACACATTTAACCAGTTTCCTTGCATATAATTCTACATTATCACCTGAACAATTTGATTTTCGACAAGGTTTGAGCACATTTGATGCGTTGCAAAATTTTTCTGAAAAAATTTACTTGACAGATTCAGATTCATACATACAGACAGATTCATACTTGACATTCACATCTCTCCCTACTAAGCATTTTCGTTGATTTTTCTAAAGCATTTGATACGGTTAGACACGACATTCTATTACTAAAACTAAAACATTATGGTATCCGTGGCATCATTCATGCCTGGTTTAAAGATTATCTCACTAACAGAACCCAGTCTATAAAATTTCAAAATCATTTATCAACACCCCGACAAATAAAATATGGAATTCCACAGGGTAGTGTTTTAGGACCGATTCTATTTCTAATATATATAAATGACCTTCCTCACATATTCGCTCGCCTTAAAACAATGCTCTTTGCCGACGATGCTACCTTTTACCTTTCTGGAAATGATACTAAATCAATGTTTGAAATGGCAAACTCTAACCTAAAAATCTTCCATGAATGGTGTGTTGCCAATAGATTAACCGTTAATCTAGATAAAACTTTTTACATGTTTTTCACTAACAGACACAAAACAATATTACCATCTCTGAAATATAACAATTATATCATAAAATCAACCAAACAACATAAATTATTGGGAGTGACATTTGACGAAGCCCTATCTTTTAAAACCCATATATCCAAACTTTGTCTGACACTATCTAGGATTGTATCACTATTTTATCAAGTTAGAGACCTCATGCCAAAGAACGTATTAAGAATACTTTACAATGCCCATGTAATACCACATCTACAATACTGTGTCCCTATCTGGTGTAATACATACCCTACACATCTTCTACCTTTATTTCGGATACAAAAGAAATTTATTAGAATTATTACAAAAAGTGATTATTTTGCTCACACTCAACCTTTATTTAAAGAAACTAAGTCCTTAAAATTGTTCGACCTTAACAAATTACATATAGCACTACACATGTACAAAGTTGTCAACAGAGGTAACATAACAACCCTGCTACCACACCACAATTACTCCACTCGCACATGTGAAGACCTCCGTGTACCCCAGCATAACTTAACAATTTTTCAACATTCATTATCCTACTCTGGTCCCAAATTATGGAATTCTGTGCCTAGTCATATAAAAGAATTATCCACAACACGTTCATTCAAGAATCATTATAAGAACCTTATATTATCTGAATACTAATTATACATTGCCCTACTACTATTTATGCACATTTACTATGTTCATAGTGTCCTGGTCAATATTTTTTCTTTTTTTTCCTCATTTACCTGTAAATATATTGTAAACATGGTTGTAACATTTAGGATCTAGTACCACTAAAACTTTTAATGTTAAGTAATTTCTAGGTAATTATTAGTACTTGAGTATTTTGCCTAGATGGCGACTTTTTTAGTTTTGTAAGAAAACCTTTATAGATTTCTGCCCAAAAAGCATTGTTGCTTCCAATGGGCTACTTGCATTTTCAAAATAAACAAAAATGACACTTATCATGTAACCCCCCCTCTTGCAAGTATAATAAAGTGTTTCAAGTGTTTCTACCGTCATGACTCTCGGTACGGGCCTAAAACTCCTTGCAGCTTCATTCAGTGTTTTTGTCTCTGAATGAACTGCTCTTATAGCACTTAGCTTGTCTTTTGCCTGACATTTATGCCTTAGTCCCTTCATTATTGGTCTCAATTTCTTCCTTGGCAGAGTGACCTGAATAAAAAAAAGAATCATGCTAATATTGAACAAGGTAGAAGGAATGGTGATATTATGGAACAAGCTGTTCCATAATATCACCCTTCGCTATTTTCGAAAAGACGTGGCAAATATTATAGGTAGCAAAATATTTCTAAACAACTAACCATGTCCTTTTGAAAGGTGGTCTATGACAATAAACTCACTATATATCATATTCCATATGCATTAATCCCTGTGAGAAAACAGGTTTTTTATCTTACCTTTAGAAACATTTTTATGGTAGAAAACTAAACTCCCTCTCTAAACTCCACTTATCGAGTGAGTGATTCCAGAATACTCTGGTGGCCTGTGGGGGAAGTAATAAATCTGCAAACTCAGTTACCATGGATGCCTGCAATTTTCAGCTGTAATCAGGCCTGTTTCATATTACCACCTTCTCCCCTATATATATATATATATATATATATATATAAAATATATATATATATATATATAACAAGTCACAAGTGAGGTGGATCTCAAGGAAACATTTAGCACCTAAACTAACCTCTTATCTAAATGTTGAAATAAATATCTAAAAATATATAAACAAACATAAACAATTCAAATTATTTTCCGACATTAATACGCATACAAAATATAAATAAATCTAAAGAAAGTCTATTCTAAATAAATCTAAAGAAAGTAGAATCTTTTCTTTAGATTTATTTATATATTGTATGTGTATTAATGTCAGGTAATATAATTTCAATTGTTTTTGCTTGCTTATATATTTCTAGATATCTATTTCAACATTTAGATAAGAGTTTAGTTTAGGTGCTGAATGTTTCCTTGAGATCCACCTCACTTGTGCCTTCGATCTCAATGAGGTAAGATGTGTTTTAGTATTAATGTAGATTTCATATTTCATAGTCTGAGGATGGAGTTTATATTCCTGAAACCGTGAAACATAAAACTACAATAAACATGGAGTTTTTACCTGGAGTCATCATTTTTATAGCTAAACTCTGGTTCCGTAAGGATGTCCCTACTAATCAAGGAATATATATTATATACTATCTCTATATATATATATATATATATATATATATATATATATATATATATATATATATATATATATATATATATATATATATATATATATATATATATATATATTAGCGTTGGATCGAATAACCGCAAGCGCAACCGCAACCGCACTACAACCGTACAAAAATTCACAACCGCAACCGCAACCACAACCGCATTTCTAGAGGTCTTCACAACCGCAACCGTAACCGTAACCACCGTTCCACAAGTGCGGTTGCGGTTGTGAAAGCTTAGTATAGATAGTATACATGTGACGTCATGATCAAGTGATAAACCATAACAAAGCGACTCGGAAAAAGCTTAAAGCTTACCTCCATAGTAATTTATCCCCTACCAAATACATTTATGGCAAAACACTTTGTGCATAATATAGTTTTAATTAATTTGACCAATTCTTTCATAATAGCTACATAAGTTTAGCATATACTTCAGTATGACAGTACATATAATTTACCGCTATTTGTGTGTTGCAAAACTTGTGTTCAACATAAGGTATTTAGTATATATTATAATAATAATAATAATAATAATAATTTTAATATCGCCCGGAGGCATAATACAGGCAAAAAAAAAAAATTCAAAAACAAGACAAGGAGTTAACTTTGTTAACTTAACAAGTACTTGAGCAAAAAAAACAAAAAACCATAATATAGGCACATTAGAGGACATAGTACCAAAGTGCATATAGTACATAGGGTATACATACATGGACACTTGTGCTACCCCACCTTCTTTACAAACAGCAGGCCCAGCCCCCGCTGTTGTATAGGTTCACATAGATTAGATTAGATTAGATTAGATTAGATATTTTATTGACCACACCAATACAAAGAAAATTCACATACAACCTATCCTATGGTCCAACAAAAGAATACATAATTATGATGAATAACTAAATTATAAAACTTCATTCAACCTAAAGATTTACGTATATATCCGTAATATTTTGTATATAGCTGTACACACATCATCATCGGTCATTGTTTTTGAGAATAAATCATAGATACTTTTGATACAATAAACGTTGCGAACATCACTAGATAAGGGACACTCAGCCATGACATGTTCTTCGGTCTGTATCTTGCCGCAGGGACACAGCCTCTCATCCACCGGGAGACGGCCGCGTCCCCTCCTATTCCACCTGCCTGCCTCTATAGCTAAAGAGTGAGCTGACGCACGGAAGCGTGTATAAGCTATTCTATATAATTCACTGATGTTATGCTTTTCAATATACAAAGATTGCACTGTTAAGTTGGGATTCATGACATTTAAGTAGGTTATTCTTCTTGATGATGCAGAATGCATGATGTTATTTTTAAGTGTATCCATTGCTACTGCACAGTCATCATATTATTGTTTATAAGATCTGACACATAAGTCTTGGTATTATATCTCGTGTCCAGTACGATTCGCAAAGCAAATCCTAAAGGGTCATCATCCATCCTAGATCGCTCCGCGTACATATTCGCAAAAAACTTTCTTTGTCTACTTCTAACAAGAGCTTGTATAGGTGGACGCCCTGACTCGATGTAACAAAGATCATTACAAGTCGTACCTCGGACTCCCAGCATCTGTTTAAGTGACCAGTTATATAGTTTAACTATTGGTTTCAAATCTGCATTCAGCCACGACTCACATCCATACAAGACAGCAGATAATACTACAGCATCAAACACTCTCTTCTTTACAATGAAGGGCACGTCATTATTTTTATGCAAAAAGGAAACAAACTTATTAAAGTGAGCCATCTTATCCTGAGCGTGAGCCTTGACCGCCGACGACGCAGAGCCGTCTGCCGTGAAGGGTGAGCCGAGGTAAGTGTAGCGTTGACAGTGATTCACAACCAGTCCATCTACAATCATAGGAAGCCTGTCAGCCTCCGAACCACAGATAACCATGAAATTAGTCTTAGTCTTATTCACTTTCATGCCATCATTCTTACAAAACTGACATAGCAATGACAACTTCCTTATCATGTTTGCCCTACTCGTCGATAACAATACCGTATCGTCCATAAGGATCAACAAGTGTAACCATGACAAAAAACCATCTGAATCACAATTTTCCTTTACAATTTTAATTAGATCATTAACGTAGATGATAAACAGTAAACATGATGTAGGAGAACCTTGCCTTACTCCTATAGTTGTGGCAATCAATGCTGTTCCTAATATGCTGTTAGTAACATTATACATGGCAACTATTGCCCCCAACATTACTGTTCCGCAACCTAACCTCTTCAAAACAGTGAAAAGCACGCTTCTGGGTACAAGGTCATACGCCTGCGAGAAGTCTACAAATGTTATATAAAGCATTCTTTTCTTTTTCTTAGCTAGGTCTGTTAGTAGACGTAAGGTGACAATATGTTCTACGCAGCCGCGACCTTTCTGCGCTCCCGCCGCTCTCGAAAAGGCTTGAACCACTGGTTCAGTCTCGCGCACAATATCAGATCATAGAGCTTTGCGATCGAGTTCATGATACTTATTCCCCTGTAGTTTCTTGGGTCTCTACGATTTCCTTTCTTAAAAATCGTCACCAATTTAGCATTAGTCCACGAAACTGGATAAGAGGCAGAAGTAAATACCATGTTAAATAAACCTGCGATTAAGAATATCCATTGTGCTGGAAGGCTTCGAAATATACCAGGAGGAACCCCGTCAGGGCCACAGGCTTTATTCAGCTTCATACTCTTAATCTGGGTGTTCACTTCATCAGGAAATATGGGGTCGTTCAGGATAGGTATACTAACATTCGTGGAGAGATCAAATGACCTATGCAGATAATCATCAACATGTGAACTATTAGCATAAAACTCCCTAAATTCCTGGTCAGATGGAGACATTTCATCACGTACACTATCTTGCATCATTCCTTTCCAATTTATCGCCTTCCAGACCCGTGAGTTATCTTTTTCCTGCAGAAGCCTTTCCCATCTACCAACTCCAGTATCGCCCCATACAGACTCACTCCTCATTCTGGCATTATCCGTACACAAATGAGCACATGTATACAATGTCTCAGACACATCATGAGCAAATACATCAACATCAGCATTACCATCTGGTGGTGGGTTATTAGACATAACATTAACAAATGCATCAATGTCTATATTTACAAAATGTACAGGTCTACATGTATTAACCATGGCAGCTCGAGCCAACTGACCCTGGAGTGAGGCGTGACCACCATAGGTGACTAGCACGAGCAAGCAAAGAGTCAAGGGTATGGTTTGGTAACATCACATCTAAAGATATCGGAGCGTGATCTGATGGTAGCCAGTCTGTTTGATACACATCAAGTTTTTCTACATACTCGACTAGCTGGTGCGATACAATGGCGGCATCTAGCTCAGACAGCCACTGCTCTCCTTTCTTGAATGTTTTCTTACTAGGAAAATTCTTAATCCTTGTTTGTAAATTATTAAGCACAAGCAATGCGTTGCCCAAACATAAAGATAACAGAACGTGCGCGTTGTCATTCAGCGATGGTACGTCATCAGGAATGTGGGGATACGTATAGGAATCACTATTAGGCATTTCGCTAGCCAACGGCAGGTCTCGCACACCCCTACCAAACCTGGCGTTAAAGTCACCAACAACACAAAATATATTATCACATGTTTTATCAGCAATCTTTTCCTGGATTGCGGAAAACGACTGAAATGTTAAGTAAGGAGAGTCACTTGGCGGAATATAACAGAAGCCAAATATTACTTCTGGCGCACATCGCAATTGCATCCATACTTGGTCTACAATACTTGCATCTACATTGAATACCTCCTTCGATAAGTAGTCTTTCACCATCACAACTGTCCCACCCCGATGAGCATTTTCTTTACACGAACTCTTATATGCGACATATCCTGGGAGAAGAAAATTAATATTACATATAATTTTTTTTGCCATTTCATTGTTTCTGGGCATGCGATGCAGCTGGAAAAGTATGAAAAGAAATATTAGATATAAAATACAACATGTTTTCCCCATTTCGCCGTATCATACTTGAAAATGTATGTCAGGATGTCCCTGAAACTCTAAAATAACACTTCCAATGAGTTTATCATGCTAAAATAAGTGGAAAACAACACCTCACATATCCATCTAGCTTATCTTGTGCCGAAGATATTACATTTCATGTTTTTCAGGATGGCGGACAGTGGCCATCCTGGATTTAGAGGTCAAAATGATCCCTAAACTGTACGATAACCATTCCAGTGGCTTTGTAATGTCAGAATTAGTAAAAAATGACACCTCATTCGTCTTTCTAACTCATCTGATGCCAGAGATATAACATTTTATGTTTTTCAGGATGTCGGCGGCGGCCATTTTCAATATTGGGCTCTAGAAAAGTTAGCCGTCATTTCCCAGAGGGGCACAGGAGCTAATTTTTCTTTAAAATGGTCCAGGTTATCAAATCCATCGAGAAAAAAAGGTAGGAAGAAAATGGTCACGGACACCAAGAAAATGACTCTACTATGACTCAGCAACAACATAGTAAGACATCAACCATCAACATTGGACTCCTTCATGGACTGGCGCCGCTAAATTCATGCCGAGTACATTATACAGTTAACTTGCCAAAGTTACCTTACGCCCTCTTCTGGATTATGAAAATTCAAGCGTCATGAATGTTACAAGATTAACCAATTAAAACGCTTCGGTTATTTATTGCACTACTACATGCCTAGACAGAGATATATATCTTAATAACCATAACAGTGTAGCGTGTATACAGTCTTGCCTCATAAATGTATGACTGTATGAATATAACGTCTTGGCAGGAATAGATTATTGCAGTGATACCTAATGAGATCAGAGGAACTAAGAACACACAGGGCTAACTGGGCACAAAACACACACACACACACACACACACAACACACACACACACACACACACACAACAAGCAAGGTTTTATTTCCATGAATTCCTACGTCGCTTAATTAATTAAAAGCCATCTCGATGCTGCAAGTAAAACGAGGTGGATTCCTTGTTTTGTATGGTAAATAATCTAAATAAAGACCTCTCGCATCTAAAACTTTCGTTAATCTCTAGCTCTAGCTCTCTCTCTCTCTCTCTCTATCCTCTCACAAACCATCGACGCGATACAAAATGCTGGTCAATCGTTGCCCGCTAAGAAGCACATATACCATTTTTAAGACATCAGGGTAAGGACAACCATTATAATCAACACTGCCACTGACCATAACATTAAGAGGGAGGAGCACCTAGCAGCAAAACTATCATAGAGCACTAATTAATCACGCTGGCCGTCGTTGTCTTCATTTCCCCCTCACCAGCCATAACTTCGTATTCACTTCTACCTACAAACAGCAGCACTCATGCACCTCCTCCGGGACCTCCCTCACTGCCACCCCTGCCTCATAGCCGCCCTCATTACAACAGGCAACATCCTAGACACACACATACACCATATCGGGATGGGAATGACAAATGAATGCACGTACACCCATTACCCGCGTAAACTTACGATATAAAATGGAATTATCTTCATAAATAGTGAGTTAAGGTAATTAATGCTCTACAGTGGCTTGTAGCTTGTATTGTCCTCGCGGGGTGTCCAGCGTCCTGTCAGAAGACACTCAGAAGGGCATGAAAGATGTATCTCAGTACATTCGTTCAAGTGGCCTCGTCCCTCCTTCCCTGCCTCCCTCCCGTGCTGCTATAAATTTCCATAATAGCGTAATCAGAATTGTCGTAGCGCTATCTTATTGGTCATCAGAGAGAATATGAAAATGACATTACGCTGATATGGGTCCATCGCCTCTTGTGCACGGAGTGAAAAGCAATGAGAACGGAGCCAAAAACGAGTGTTCATGTCTCATTGATTCGTTCACGAACACAGAGAGGCTGCGATGCGTAAAATAGGCAGAAGCGCGAACACTTCGTACCCATAAACACAACTTGCCGATTCTCCGCATCAGTGAGCAGCAATCTGTAGTAGGGAGCTTTTACAATATTAACTGTACTGGTGTTAATACGTCATTATCGTAAAAAAAACACCCAGAACGAAACAACTAGATAAAAGTATGGTGCATTTAAAAGTTTACCATGTGGTCAACAATCAAAAGAGGGAAATATTATACTTTTGACCATAACAAAAAGGCCATCCAAGCCGGAGACAGTGCGCGGAGCGGGACGAGGCACAAGGGAGGGGACGTCAGACACTCGGTCAGTCAGTCGCCTTATAGTAATGCATACACGAGTAGGCGTACCGCCGGACGCCTGCCACATGTGCAAGGACGCCTACATGGTCCTTGAACATCGATAAGGAAAAACTGATTAAGGAAGAACTGATTGTACACACACATACATACATATATACATACCAAAAAAAAAAAAAAAAATCAGGTAATTTCATTCCCACAAAGAAAGCATACTACATACAAGTAAAAGTAGTATCCTCGTAAACAGACGGAATTATAGCTATTTACAGCACTGAATCAGTGCATTGAGTAGTACTGCCTTGTAATGTTCCCGTAACAGTAGGCAACGCCTGTACCATTCCTGGGGTATATGTGCAGTGGTGGGCGCCGTTAATCAAAAAGTTAACTTCGTTAACCGTTAATCCGGTATCCAAAAAATTAACTTCGATAACCGTTAATCAGTTAATTCTTTAAAAATGTAACGGAACTTATCGATAAACCGTTAACGTTAATTTTTATTCTAGAAAAAAAAAAAATCTGTTTTTGCTCTAAAACCACCTAAAAACACCTTTGAAAAGTGCCAAAACTATAAAATCTGCCTTTATTGGTTTTTTTAAGGGCTTTAGAACCCAAAAACTATAGTTTTTTTTTGCTTTAGAGTTAAAAAAAAAAGGCAGATTTTATAGTTTTAACTTAAAAAACCTAAAAAAGGCTGATTTCATAGTTTTGGCCCTGTTTTAGGTTTTTAAAGGCTTTTAGAGCCAGAAAAGGGTGAAAAAAAACTTAAACTTTTACCGGTTTTTATGAAATTTTTGGGTTAGCGGACTTGAGTTAACGGAAGTTAAATGTAACGGAAGTTTATTAGTCCGATAATGATTTCCAAAGTTAACTTAAAAGTTAAATCGTTAACGAAAATGTTAACTTCGTTAATTAACGATTAACGGATTAACGGTTTGGTGCCCACCTTTGTATATGTGGGTATGAGTTACTGATACAATTAATTATTATTTAGTCCGAAACCAATGTTATATACCATTCGAATGAAAAGATTATTAGGTTAAATGAAGCTAAAATAATCAAGCAACAGAGAAAGATACCGATAAGGTCTGGTGGCTACGACCATCGCCAGGTAGTAGCACGTGACACGTTTGGCACTTTTTTCCTTAGGTCATAGGGGAATGGCACAGGACAGAAAATAAACCATCACAGAAATTCTGCTTAATGCCAGTCAGGCTAGAAAATTAGTTTTAATAGTCTGGTAGGAGAAGAGTAGAATTGATAAAATATTCCTACATAAGATTTATTGGTTTCATTTGACGCAGAAACATCTCCACTATTACAAATTAAAAATCCTTATTAACTCCACTTTGGGAAACATTTTGAGAGGACTTCAAAATATTCCAACATTTTCATTCAAACGATTATGGGGTAGGAGTAAAGATACCCGAATTAATCAAAGCTGTTTAAACACCAAAGCTGTTTAAATCACAATGCCAAAGAAGTTTGAGGAGATTATGTTTTTGCCTCCGTTTGTTTGTTTGTTTATGTGTATGTTTGTCTGTCTGTTTATTGTTAAACAAGATATCTCAAAAACTTATGAACCGATCCTCATGATATTTGGTGAACTGATAGAATATGTGCCAATGAAGAAGTAGTTTGGACCTATTTACTCTACTTGAGGTAAAGATAAATTGGAAATCTTCAAGCCTCACACAGTAAGGCAGTGATGCTGATTTTTCGATGTGAATAGTATTTTTGATGATACAGCCATTTTAGGTGGAGGAAAATCTGTGCGCCCTAAATCGACCGGCGCCATGTTATGACGTCAACAACGCACAATTGTCAAGCGGCCGCAGCGGGCCGCTCCACAGTAACATTAATGTGCATTACTCCTACTACCGCAAGATGGCCAATAATCCTCCTTCAAGTTTTGTGGTAGGTTTTCACTGTGTTTGTGAATATATAAGTTGTAGTTTATATGGAAGAAGTGAATATACAGGGACAAGTGGCCCATGACAACAGGCAAGTGATTACTTTAAGCATTGCAAATCCTTACAAAGAGCTCAAATGAACCTACAATGACATGTAGCCTACAGCTAGACAGATAGACGAACTCATAGAAGAACAGGTAGAATGACAACGCCTTTCACCCGCACAGTGCCCGCACACACACACACACACATCTGATCAAGAGCACACTGTGCCTTACACACACACACACACACACACACACACACACACACACACACACACACACACACACATATATATATATATATATATATATATATATATATATATATATATATATGTATATATATATATATATATATATATATATATATATATATATATATATATATATATATATATATATATATGTTACGCCCGCGGAGAGGTGTCTGTGTGTCTGTGTGTGTTTGTCGTGGTGTGTGTGTGTTGGGGTAAGCAGTGTCTGTATGTCTGTGTGTATGAGCGGGTGGCGCGCGGTTGAAGGGTGCCTCCTTCACTGGCACACAAAGACCAGGACAGGGATGCTCGAAAATCCCTCGTAAGGGACAGCTTATGAGTGTATGGCTACAATAACCTTACGAAGGTGGGCTGAGGTTGATGCTCGTACCGAGCAGTCACTCCCGTACGGTGATCGGTGGCCTCTGGGTGGGGAATATTAGGGATATTCTAGGGATATGTGTGGGGAAATTCTGCTGACCAATCACAGAGCAGCGCCTCGCATGACGCGGCCTTATCTGGCCAATCATCTTGCTCTTAGCTGTCAGGGAGCCCGATAAATAAATTTAAAGAGACACTTCAAATGCCGCTGTTCAGCTAAAACCGGCCCATTTCGGAAATAGTCCCGCGGACACTTAATTAACCTAAATAACTCTACAAAACTTAACACAAACCTATCATAAACCTTACCTAACCTAAACCAGACCTAAACATAACTTAAATATAACTTAACCTAAACTTAAAAACTATGTTTGCCGGTGTTGAGCTAAAATCGGCCGATTTCCGAAATGGGCCGATTTTAGCTCAACACCGCCAGAATGTTACGATAATACATTGCCGCCATATTAGCCTTTCAGCGTAATATTCTCCCGCTGAGTACTACAGAGACGTATCCAGGGTATACCTTGATGTGCTGATCCTAGGTTCGAGTCCAGCGTGCCCGAAATTAGCATCTATGGACCACTGCTGCCGCGCCGTACCGAGGCCTGCCGTATCCGTGGCCGCGGCGGTATTCTGTTATAGTGGACGAGAACTGCGCGTTCGCTCTTTAGGTCAGACAAGACACACTGGGGGGGTTAACACCTCACTCTGACACACGTGACACTTGTGTGCAGGGATAGTATAACTTTATAATATCCTTGCTTGTGTGTGTACGTGCGTGTGTACGTCAGACATTTGACACCACCACCACCACCGCATCATTATAGCGGCCAAACTTGTATGATGAACTATACGTTTTTATTCAAGAAGTCGACCGATATATATATTTAATATATTAGGTTTGCCCTAATATGAATTTATTACAAGTATAGGTATTGTATGTTAAATATGATATATATGGAGTCAATGATGCAATAAACACATCACATTTCAAACAGGCAAGCATGAAATGGCTCTATAATACACAATAAACATAAAATATAGTGATACAACTTGTATTTTATTGTTTGTTGATGTCTTGTCGCTTCAAATTTCACTCCC
Source organism: Chionoecetes opilio (assembly GCA_016584305.1). NCBI lineage: Eukaryota > Metazoa > Arthropoda > Malacostraca > Decapoda > Majidae > Chionoecetes > Chionoecetes opilio. The sequence goes on from JACEEZ010021621.1 coordinate 335,872, forward strand.
GTAGGAAGTTAAGGGTGCTCCCGACCACCCTTAGCCTCGCGGTCCCGTAGCAAGTGAGAAAACGGTTTGAGCATCACCCATAGAGGCTCTACGAGGTAAAAGCCCCCTAGGGTAATACTTACGGTCCCGTAACTCTTTCGAGCATCTCCCCCCAGACCAGGGTGACGTCATTCGCGCCGAGGATTCCTATAGGTAGCGGCACGGTCTTTCCGGAAATGCAGCCACGGGATTGGCTGGCTAGTTGGCGGCGGGAAGTGAGGGGAGACAGCGCCAAGAGGAGGGACGCCGCGGGGGTGAGTGGGGAGAGGAATAGGGTAGAGACAGGACCTCTGTCAGGAGCTCCTGTGCGCGCGGGCGTGCCGTGGGCGTGAGAAGCCCGCCGCCCGGGTAGCTGAGTAGACAGAGCGGTCGGAGACACGGACCAGTGAGGGGTCTTGGGGAGAGCGGCGGCGGGCGACCACAGCGCCGCCCCTGTTTGTATCTGCAGCGCTCCGTCAGGAGAATCGTCAGCCTAAGTCAGTGCCTCGGTTTAGGCCAGTACCACCGTGTGTTGTGTATCACACGTAAGCCTCCAGGGTGTGTTAGATAACCTGTTACAGTGTGACCATGTGATTCCACTCTCCACCTTCAGGAGTACTGTGTATTGTGACTTCCGCCATTAAATGTAGACAGTGTAACATTGGTTGTCAGAAGTTTGGGATTGATTGTAGAAAAATTTGTGGCCGGTAGCTGTGTTAACACGCGGTCAAGATGGCGGGCAAGGAGGAAGAAGAAAGCGAGGTGGTGCCTTGTGACGTCACTGAGGAAGAAAGCGTGGGCGCCAACCCGGTCCCTGTGTGCGAGCGTGACACAACAGAACCGGAAATGGCGGGAGAAAACAGGTGGGGGAGTGAGATGGCGGATAGCGAGGGAGTGGACACGAACAGGATCATGGCCATGATGAGAGAAATGATGAGCCAACATTGAAGTGAAAATGAGAGACTGGGAAAGAAATGGTTAGAAAAAATGAAAATTTAAGTGAAATGAAACAGAATTTAAATGAAGTGAGAGACACACTGAAAAGAGGCTTAACCGAGGTACCGACTGACGAGGCATGCGCTGCTGTGGAAGGACGTCACCTGCCTGAAGCCACCCAGCGACTATGTGGCGTGACGGGGCACTGTAAGTCTCTGAAAGGGCCAGTGGGCGTGGAATTTAGCGTAAGGAGCAGTGAAGTGACGCTGCCTGCTTACGTCGCCGCGACGGAAGACTCTTGTCTCCTCGGCCTGGACTACCTGACGCAGGCAAGGGCGTGTGTCGATCTGGGGAAGAAGATGTTAAGGATAGGCGAGGAAGAGCTGCCCTTGTCCCCAGGTGACGCCCCTGCAGAGGTAGTGGCCGTGGAGAGAGTGCGTCTGGCCCTGAAACCCGAGACAAAAGTGCCCTGTAGGACGGTTGAGGGCGTGATACAGGAGGAGGAGCGGCAGAAGAGCGAGACAGCAGCCATAGAGGGCTCCCTGCCTGTGCACTTCACCAGTCTGGCAGCGAGGAGCGGCTCTCATCTCATCCCGTGTAAGGATGGCCGAGCGGCGCTCCACTCCTCGCCTCCCCGCGCCGCCTTCGTCACCCCACCGCCGCGCTGCAGTGTGTGGCCACTCGGGGCGGCGTGGACAGGCAGGAGGCGATAGAAAGGCGGCGTGGAGAGCCTGTCGGGCCCGATTCGCGGCGCTGGCAAGAGGCGTAAAAGGCAGGAAGGGCCTTGCAGGCGGCCTGCCGCTCCGGCTGTTGCGGATCAAGCGCCCACGGCGAAAGGGCAAGAGGCCCGCTCACTTCGCCTCGGCATGGAACCGGAAGAAGATCCGCCGGCGTGGTGAACGTGGGAAGCCGAGCAACAAACAGTGGAGGCCTCGGAGAGCTAGGATGAAGAAGACGTCCCCATACCTGCCTCTGCTGCGTCTACAGAAGGATGGCGAGCGCAGTGTGTGGCACTGGCCGAAGCTGTTGCGGGTGGACGACGGTGGAGGGATGTATCGTGCCCTTTACCAGGCAAAGCCAGCCACAGCGTGTTGCTGTTGAGTCCTGTCTCCGTCACCGGCGCTTTGCAGTGGAGGGCATGGTCGGTCGGGAAGTCGTGGCGCCCTTTGCCGCGGAGACGAGCAGCTGGAGCAGAGGGGAGAACCGCGCGGCCAATGGAGAGTGACTCTTGGGCCGTGGTTACCTCTGAAGCGACCCCAGGGTAGAGGACACGTCCCCTGGGGCTTATGGCGCCCTTTGCCGCGGAGACGAGCAGCTGGAGCAGAGGGGAGAACCGCGGGGCCAATGGAGAGTGATTCTTGGGCCGTGGTTACCTCTGAGGCGACCCCAGGGTAGAGGACACGTCCCTTGGGGCTTGTGGCGCCCTTTGCCGCGGAGACGAGCAGCTGGAACAGAGGGAAGAACCGCGGGGCCAATGGAGAGTGACTCTTGGGCCGTGGTTACTGATGTGGAATAACAAAACACATCTTGACCTCTTTGTAGGCTTTACTTAACACAAAACTCTTGTGCATTCCTGTAACAATATTTTCAGTATCAGAGTGGAATTTTAACACACAAGATAAACACTTATACACAAGAAATATACATTCACAGTATTTTGGGAGGAATACCCACCTGGCTTGGGGTTGCCTGCTTCTGTCGGACTGATCCACACCTGCTAACTCGTTTACCCCCTTGACAAATACGCGGTGATCCCAAAATCTACGTAAATGACAAAACTACCACAAATTATCAATATTACCTTAGTATGACAGTAGGCCAATCACATAGTTATCATAAACTAACTATTACTTTCTCCCCCTTCCGCAAAAACGTGTACCTACGATGCCTCAAAACGAGTAGGAAGACGCCTGATACGCTCGGATCTCCTTAGAACCGGCACACCCTCATCAGACTCAGGTTGTTGAGGAGGGTTTGAAGCCTCAGAACCAGAATCATCAGCTCTCACAGTAACTGCTTCAGGAGAACTCGAACCAGGAGCTGCATTTGTAGCGTCCGGCGTCTGGGCTGGGAGCTCACTACCAGCTGGGGCCAAATGCCGAGTAGATAATTAGCAAGCGAGGCTGTGACGTCATTGTACTCGCTCAGCCAATCAGCCCATAGCGACACCGTAGCGCCACTCCCATATCTCGTACCAGAATCCCCGCGAGCTCCGGGTCGTACAAATAGAGGAAGTTAGTTAAGCTAAACACCGTGCCCTTTAACTCTCTCTGAATGTCTGCCCAGGCTCTGTATGTC
>JACEEZ010021622.1:22500-30000 GCA_016584305.1 Chionoecetes opilio
AGGTAGGCCTATAGCGAAAGGGGGGGGGGCATCGTTAAGAGGGGGGGTAGGAGGTCATCTCAGCTGCTTCGTGTATCAAAAAACCTTGACAACATGCCATTTCGCGCCCGTGTTTTCTTGAGTAGGTCTGACGGTGTCTATAGCCCCTTCTCTCTCTCTCTCTCTCTCTCTCTCCTCTCTCTCTCTCTCTCTCTCTCTCTCTCTCTCTCTTCTCTCTCTCTCTCTCTCTCATCTTGTAGCTTCATTTTCATGTTATTATACTTTACATTTTCTATTCATGACAGTTTAATTTCTTTTCTATCTCATCTTTTTTTTCTTTATAACTTTCACATCAAATTCATCTTCTGTTCATTTATTTACATTCTATTCATATTTTTTCTTTCTTAATTCCTCTCTTCTCTTCTTCCTTCTTCTCTACATGTCTTCTAATTTTTGTTATTTTCTTCCCCATTTTTCCTCCTCCTCCTCCTCCTCCTCCTCGTCAGGAGCTCCACTTGTTACTTAGTGGAGAGCGAGACAGACGGACAGACATAGATATATATATATATATATATATATATATTAGATAGGAAAAATAGATAAAGAAAGAAAAACAGGTTGATACGTAAATGAACTATGTGATATAAAGTAGATTAATTGACGGGTTAATTGTAAAGTCAAGAGGTAGGTTACGTCCTCCTCCTCCTCCTCCTCCTCCTCCTCCTCCTCCTCCTCCTCCTCCTCCTCCTCCTCCTCAGACAGACAGACAGACAGACAGACAGACAGACAGACAGACGAGATGATATGAGACATATACTCATATATAGTATATTAGATGTCCTGGTGTCTGTTATTCCTATGTATTCCTATATATTCTTCTTCCTCCTCCTCCTCCTCCTCCTGGAAGAAGAGATAAGAGGGAGGGTGGGAGTAAAGGATGGAATTAATATTAAGGGTTGGAGAGTGAAAAAGAGGGAGAGAGAGAGAGAGAGAGAGAGAGAGAGAGAGAGAGAGAGAGAGAGAGAGAGAGAGAGAGAGAGAGAGAGAGAGAGAGAGAGAGAGAGAGAGAGAGAGAGATGGTTGTGATGGTTATGGTGAAGATGAAAAAAAAGGTACAGAGAAAGAATAAACACGTGATGAATGAAGGAAAGAAAAATAAAATGAAAAATGTTAAAAAAAAGCATAAAGAAAGAACGGTCGAAAATACTGATTGAAAAAGTTATTATTTGCTACATTCAGTACATCATTTTTTTTTTTTTTTCTATATAACAATATTTTTCTTGACGAATACGAAGATAAGAAGCAAATAAACACATAACTTAATAAAGAAAACAAGTAGGTAAGAATCGAATGAATGAATTTACGAAGAATGTAAGAACAAAAAAGATTTGTAAGAAAAAATAAAAACAAATATAATCGAAATAAAAGTAAGGAGCAAAAAAATATTAAGAATAGATACACAAATGCATTAAGAAAGCAAGAAAATAAGAAACAAAAAAAAAAAAATTGTAAGAAAAAAAGATTTGTGAGAAATAAATAAAAATATATATAATCGAAATTAAAATAAGGAGGCAAAAGTATTAAGAACAGATATACAAATGCATTAAGTAAGCAAGAAAATAAGAAACACAGCAATAAGACAAGAAAATCATCCTCGTGTAGATCATGACAATACTCGCAGTTCAGTCAGTCTACATTATAATCATTCTATAATGCTACAAAATTCCCTTTAGTTTCCATCTGTTTACTGAATACACAATAAAATGTCGCTAAAAAGAAGCTCTACGATCCTGTACAGTTGAAATCACGGCAAAAAAGTCACGTGATCTTGTGTTAGATAGTTGACCTGACCTACAATTACATGAGGTCAGTTTATTGGGGTCAAAGCGCCTCAAGGGTGGGCGGGAGGCTGGGCGGGGCGGCGGTTTTTGCGGGAGCGGTGGTGGGCGGGTGGGTTGTTGTGGTGCTGGGTGAGAGGAGAGTCGCGGTGGGCGTAATAGTTGTGGTAGTGGGCGTAATAGTGGCGATTATGGGCGGGAGGATAGTTATGGCAGTGGGCGGGAGGATAGTTATGGCAGTGGGCGGGAGGATAGTTATGGTAGTGGGCAGGAGGATAGTTATGGTAGTGGGCAGGAGGATAGTTACTGTGATGGGCAGGAGGATAGTCACGATGGGCGTAATAGTCTAAGTAATGGGCGGGAGGATAGTTTCTGTGGTGAGCGGTATTGCGGGCGGTGCTTGGGGCAGGAGGATGTAATTGGCGGCGTCTTGTAGAGGGGCGGTAATGGGCGGGAGGGTGAGCGGTGGTGTTGGCGGAAAAGTGGGCGGTGTTGCGGGCGGGAGGGCCGGGGCTGTCCTGGGAGGGAGGTTGATGGGTGTTGCGGGTGGAAGGGCCGGGGATGCCCTGGGCGGGAGGGTGTTGTGTGTTGCGGGCGGGAAGGTGTGGTGGGCGGCGTGTTGCGCGTGCCTCGCTGAGGGAAGGAAAGTCCTTGGCGTTGAGGGCGGGAGGGAGGGCGACTTGGGTGGGCTTTTCGGCAGTAATACGGATGGGAGTTTTGACGGTGGTGTGGGTGGTGGTTGGGGTGGTGGTTTGGGATGTGGTTAGGACAGTGGTATGGGTTGTTGATGGGGCGGTAGTGTGGGTGGTGATTGGGTTGGTGATGGTTGGGACGGTGGTGGTTGAGACAGTGGTTTGGGTGGTGGTTGGGACGGTGGTTAGGACGGTGGTTGAGGTGGTGGATTGGGGTGTAGTCTTGGTGATGCTGCGCGGGGCAGTTTGGCCTTGGCATCGGGGGCCAAGGAGTGCCCGCGCGCCGGTCACTTGGCGCCGCGGACCCTTCAGCACGACGCTGAGGGAGGCGCGGTCCTCGAGAGGCGGCACCGTCACCACCACTTCCGGGAACTTTTTCTGGAGCTTCCGATGTTGGTGCCGCCGAGGCCTATCACGTGGCACCGCTGGTGTGGCGGCACTGCCACCTGCGCCTCCACCACCTCCGCCTCGTACAGTAACGCCTTGAGGTGATCCACCGCGGCGGTAACCTGCCGAGGAGGTCCCCGCACCGTGACGGTGGCGGTCACGGCGTCCCGCGGCGGCGGCACCTTCACCTGAACGCCGGGAAACTCCTGCTGCACCTTTTTCAACGTGGCGCCGCCAGGCCCGACGATGCAGCGCCGCATGTGGGGCGCCACGGCCACCTTCATCTCCATCTTCTCCACCTTCCACGAGTCTCTCACGCTTTCTTCCGTACGCTTCTTGGCGCGCCGGGCGTTCTTCTTGGCCGGTGGTGGCGCGGCCTACTGCTGCGCGGCCTGCTCCTGCGTGCTCGCCGCCGCCTCGGTGACGGGGGGCAGCGCCTTGACCTTCCTGGCCGGTGGCGGCGCGGCCTGCTGGTGAGTGGCCTGCAGCTGCGCGGCCTGCTGCTGCGCGGCCTGCTCCTGCGTGCCCGCCGCCGCCTCGGTGACGGGGGGCAGCGCCTTGGCCTTCCTGGGGCGGCGCCTCTTGTCGCGGGCCAGCGTCCAGGCCTCGGAGATGGCGTCCAGCGCCTCGCCGGGGACGTACATCACGAGGCCCTGAGGCCCGGACACGAGGCCCTGAGCCACCTCGGTCTGGCGCGCCTTGGCCCTTGGTTTTCTCTTTTTCTTTAGCTTATATATATTTTCTTCTTTCTTCACTTCTCCCTTTGCTTCCTGGTATTCCTTTTCCGGCACCTCGCTGGTAATGTCGATGTTTTCTTCCTTCAATTCCTGCTCCGTGACTTTTTCTTCCGTCACTGAATCGTCTTTCATTTCTTCTGTTTCTTCTTCGACCTTTGTTTCTTTTATCACACTGATTTCTTTTTCTTCTACAATTTTCTCTTCGATATTCACTACTGATTCCTGGTTTTCCTCCTTTTTAGCATACACTTCCTCGTCATCAGTTTTCCGTTTGGAGTTCTTCTTCTTCGTCAGCTGCCGCCACAGCTGCCGAAAGACGTACACACAGCCGCAACAAGTCTTGGGCTCCTTGTCGCTTTCCATAACCTTGATACTTGAATTTGCCTTGGAAATCATCACGGTCTCCAATCTTACTTTCTGTGAGATTCTGTCAAACATGCACCCTCGCAATATTAAGGATCTTTTTTTTAATCTCTCAAGCAGGTTGGAGTTAGAGACGGTTCCAATCACAGCCAACTCCAGGCTCACCAGTAGTCAGGATATCAGCGTGTTGCTCTGACGTATAGCAGCCTCTATGGCACATGTTGGAACCACATAGTTATATAACATATGTCTTTAACTCTGTGGTTGGAACCTTGTAGCGCGGAAGCAAATTAATATAACACAATTTCTGTTCGCTGATTGGCTGGCGGGGTCAAGAGGAAGCAGCTGATTGGCTAAAGAATAGAGAGGACAAGAGAAGCATTTTTTTGTGGTGTAAGAAAGAAAATTGTGTGTGTGTGTGTGTGTGTGTGTGTGTGTGTCCTTGCTTCCTTCCTCTCTTCCTTCCTTCCTCCCTCTCTTCCTTCCTTCCTTCCTTCCTTCCTTCCTTCTTTCCTTCCTTCCTTCCATCTTCCATCCAATAGGTCTCCTGGTATCTGTTCTTCCTATGTGTTCCTATGCATTCCTTCTTCTCACAGGCTGTCATGTATAATCCTCTTCTGCAGACCTTTTCCTCCCTTCTTCCCCCCCCCCTCTCTCTCTCTCTCTCTCTCTCTCTCTCTCTCTCTCTCTCTCTCTCTCTCTCTCTCTCTCTCTCTCTCTCTCTCTCTCTCTCTCTCTCTCTCTCTCTCAAAGGGAAGATAATGATATAAGAAAACAAAACTGAAGGACAGACAAAAAAATAGCTGAAGAAAAAACCTAGTACGTAAATATCAAAAAGAAAAAAAATTAATCAGATTACGAAAAATGGCTCCCTACACACATACACACACACACACACACACTCCGTACTCCGTAGGTGTAGGGGTAGCACGCTCGGCTCACAACCGAGAAGTCCCGGGTTCGATCCCCGGGCGGAGCGAAGACAGACGGGCGGTCTTCTTAAAAAAACCCGAGCCCTGTCCACCCAGCAGTGAATGGGTACCGGGTTTTAGCCGGGGTTTGTGACCCCCCTCCCGGGGTGCTGGCTTCGGCCAAAACTAAGCACTAAGGATGAATGATAAAAATTTTGATATGGAGACGGGGCCATACTAGCGTTGCTCTGGCTCTGTAAAATACAACTAGATGAATACAACTAGATGAATACACACACACACACACACACACACACACACACACACACACACACACACACACACATCAGCCCTCCTACTGGGAAACTAATTAAGTCTATCCTCGAAGCTTATCTGGACCTAAATTTGAAGCCCACGAAGAGAACACCTGGTATTCCTCCTCCCTCCTCCATACCTATACTCTGGGTTTTTTTACGAGGTGAAAAATCCTGATCCCTTGCTGCTTACTGACTGATATTTGATGCCAGGAGAAGGGAATACTACGCTTTTTCTATATTTCAGTTGTATTTTATCATAGTTAACCATATTATCAGGTAAGCAGAGGGATAATTTTAAGCATGAGACCTTATGATAGAATGGAATTTTCGCCTCGCTAAAAAAACTGACTATATGCCTTCCTCTTGTCTTCCTCTGAGTGGGCTAAGAGAAGTACACACTATTCCTATATGATTCATTATTACTCTAGACTCGCTGGACCTGACATTTCTCCCCCCAACTGATATAAATAATGGATTATATTTGGGTTTTGTAATTTTTCTTTTCTGAGTAATTCGTGTATTTGTGTGGTGATAGGAAGTGATGTGGTGAAGAAGGGTGATGACGTGATTAAATAGTGATGTGTGGTGAAGGAAAGTGGTGATGACGTGATTAACTAGTGATGGGAAACTATGTGTGGTGAAGGAAAGTGGTGATGAGGTGTGATGCGTGGTGAGTGGGAAATGGTGATGTGTGATGAAGGACTACTACAACTAATACAACAACAACAACAACAACAACAACAACAACAACAACTATTACTACTACTAAAGCTATTTCTACTACTAACTATCAAAGCAACAACCCAAAATTGACTCACATTCTACAACCCCCCCCCAACCCCCAAAAAGGGGAAAAAAACCCTTAACACTCACAAATGAAGGGTTACACAGACTTAATTACAGGGCAGCACGCAGTAAGGAGGAAAACAGAAGTGACCCGCTATTGCCACTGCCTGTATTTCGGAGGCACAGAAGGCAACATAGCGGAGTGTAGCGCAATCTTGGTTTTCATGGGAAGGGAAGGACTCGGAGAAGGATTTGGTGGTGAATCCTACTCTTTCCTACACTTCCTTTTTCTATATATTTTTCTTTATTCTTTTCACTTTCTCTTTTTTCTTTCTTTCTTTCCTTTTTCCTACACTTATGAATGACGTACTTAAGATTTTTTTAAAGTCAATAAAGGAGATTTTAAGTGGATGATAGAAAGATGTCAAGATTTTTTAGGCGGTTTGCTTAAATGTTTTGTTAGATGATGATTTGATGAGTTAGTTAGTTAATCAGTTATAGTATTTTCTTGTCCTTATAATCACTACACGCTCTTTTTCCTCCTCCTCTTCCTCTTCCTTCACCTCCTTCTTCTTCTTCTCCTCCTCCTCCTCCTCTGTTCTTCTTCCTATGTATTACTCCTTTATTAGTCCTCTTCTTCCTATGTATTACGCCTTTACTATCCGTTATTAGTCCTTTATTTTCCACGTAATCTTAAATAAGTTAGTGTAAAACATTCAAACAATTTAGTAAAGTCCAGTTAATATGTTGCTATTTGAAACTTCCTTTGTATTCCTTGCTCTTCCTCTTCCTCCTCCGTCCTCCCTCCGTCAGACAGTGCGTGGGAGGAAGGGAGGAAGGGAGGAGGGTGTGTGTGGAGGAAACTCAGACTTTCCTCCCCTCCTCCACCTTCTGCCTTTCCTCTCTTCGTGACTATAGCCTATGTGATGGCCGCCAAAAGAGGGTATTACTCCACTTCCTCCTCCTAGCCACCGACGGGGAGCTGCAAGAGGAGGAGGAGGAGGAGGAGGAGGAGGAGGAGGAGGAGGAGGAGGAGGAGGAGGGAGGCGGGAGCTCAGCTTTAAGAAAAGGGAAAGTATTGATCTGTGTGAGAGCGTGGCCACCGAGAGACACCGTGAGAGAGTGGCCACCGTGTCTCTCGGTGGCCACGGTGAGAGAGAGAGAGAGAGAGAGAGAGAGAGAGAGAGAGAGAGAGAGAGAGAGAGAGAGAGAGAGAGAGAGAGAGAGAGAGAGAGAGAGAGAGAGAGAGGAGAGAGAGAGAGAGAGAGAGAGAGAGAGAGAGGAGAGAGAGAGAGAGAGAGAGAAGAGAGAGAGAGAGAGAGAGAGAGAGAGAGAGAGAGAGAGAGAGAGAGAAGGGGAGAGAGAGAGAGAGAGAGAGAGAGAGAGAGAGAGAGAGAGAGAGAGAGGAGAGAGAGAGAGAGAGAGAGAGAGAGAGAGAGAGAGAGAGAGAGAGAGAGAGAGAGAGAGAGAGAGAGAGAGAGAGAGAGAGA
>JACEEZ010021622.1:32500-44946 GCA_016584305.1 Chionoecetes opilio
GAATAAAAGAAGGAATGAGGCAGAATATGATTATCATGTCACGTGAACGAAAAAACGAAAAACAAAGCAAAATAGCAACAGACAAAACAGACGCGCAGCAAAAAGAATAAAAAAGTCAAAAAATATATAAAATACTAGACAAAAATAGAAAACGCAAGGCGAAAAAATAACATGCACCAAAAATACAATAAAACTAAAGCAACACCAACGAGAGAACGAATTAGTGAAGTGGAAAACAGCATTGGGACCGAAATGAACGAGGAGAAACACAAAAAGAACACACACAAAAAGGCTTCAACGTAAAAAAAGAAGAAAAAGGCTTCAATGTAAAAAAAAAAGGCTTCAACGAAAAAAAGAAGAAAAGGCTTAAGCGTGAAAAAAAGGTTTCAACGTAAAAAAAAGAAGAAAAAGGCTTCAGGGTGAAAAAAAGGCTTCAACGCAAAGAAAAAAAAGGCTACAACGTAAAAAAGAAAGAAAAAAAGGCTTCAACGTAAAAAAAGAAGAAAAAGGCTTCAGGGTGAAAAAAAGGCTTCAACGCAAAGAAAAAAAAGGCTACAACGTAAAAAAGAAAGAAAAAAAGGCTTCAACGTAAAAAAAAAAAAAAAAACATCAAAATACCTATTATTTCATACGAGACTCAATGATAAACTATACTTTCTAATCTAAACAAAGATACGTACAAAGGATAAAAAAGGCAAAGGCTCCTCCTCACCCTCCAATCTCCAATCGACGCTGATAGGAGAGCAAGAAAAATCGTGCCATATGGAAAAATAAAAATTCAAAAATAGTACAGTGGTTTTTTTTTACAGAAGGAAGAGGAGGAGGAGGAGAAAGGAAGGAAAGGAAGGAGGAAAATTGTACATCGTTTTTATTTACATGAGGAAGAGGAGGAGGAGGAGGAGGAGGAGGAGGGATTGAGAGGGGAGGAAAAAGGTTGAGAGGGGAGGAGGAGGAGGAGGAGGGATTGAGAGGGGAGGAAAAAAAGGTTGAGAGGGGAGGAGGAGGAGGAGGAGTAGGAGGAGGAGGAGGAGGAGGAGGAGGAGGAGGAGGAGGAGGAGGAGGAAATGCATGAGTCAATGCTGATGCGCCACCCAGGTCGATGACAAGCAACCCGCTGGCGACTGACTGACTGACTGGCTCTAGAGCTGACCCCAAGCAGTGTGAGTCACGGGCGCCACACCCTGTCAACACTATCACCACCACCACATAGACACCACACTCATCCACATCATCATCATAGCTAAGACACCATAACAGCCACAACACCAAACAGCAACACCCTTGTCATCACCCTGTCATCACCAGCACATAGACACCACACTCATTCACATCACCATCATAAATAAGACACCATAACACCACCTCTACCACAATCACCACACTACACCCCCCATTCTCGCCACAACACCACCACAATCAACCCCCATATACTGCTTTCACCATCACATATTACCAGTTTTACACAAGAGCAGAACAGCACATCACACCCTCACTATATCCTCCTCCTCCTCCTCCTCCTCCTTTTCCTCCTCCTCCTCCTCCTGCAGCAGTAGAGACAAAGACAGCTAAACACACACACACCATTGCTTTAAATAACAAAATAACTCGCACATTAGCTCCGGGCTCGTCTTACTTAGCTCATTCTGCCCGAGAGAGAGAGAGAGAGAAGAGAGAGAGGGAGAGAGGAGAGAGAGAGAGAGAGAGAGGAGAGAGAGAGAGAGAGAGAGAGAGAGAGAGAGAGAGAGAGAGAGAGAGAGAGAGAGAGAGAGAGAGAGAGAGAGAGAGGGGAGAGAGAGGAGAGAGAGAGAGGAGAGAGGAGAGGAGAGAGGGAAGAGAGAGAGGAGAGAGAGAGAGAGAGAGAGAAGAGAGAGAGAGAGGAAGAGAGGGGAAGAGAGAGAGAGAGGAGAGCGAGAGAGAGAGAGAGGAGAGAGAGAGAGAAGGGAGAGAGGAGAGAGAGGAGGAGGAGAGGAGAGAGAGAGAGAGAGGAAGAGACGAGAGAGAGAGCGGAGAGGAGGAAAAGAGGAAGAGAGAGAGAGAGAGGAGAGGAGAGAGAGAAAAAGAGAGATGGAGGAGAGAAGAGAGAGAGATGGAGGAGAGAGGAGAAAGGGAGAGGAGAGAGAGAGAAGGGGAAGAGGGGAGGAGAGGAGAGAGATTTTAGAGGGAAAAGAGAGAGAGAGAGAATATCTTGCATGTGTGTCTGTGTGTCCTTGGGGAAGTTTTATAATGTCACCTCTTTGTCAAGTTGCCTGGCGAGGGACCTTCTACCTGTCTAGAGGGAGGGAAGGAAGAAGGGAAAGCACGAAGGAAGGGAGGGAAATAACAGAGAGAGGGAAGAAGGAGGGAGTAGAGGGAAGGAAGAAGGGAAAGCAAGAAGGAAGGGAGGGAAAGAACAGAGAGAGGAAGGGAGGAGGGAGAGGAGGGAGTAACAAAATGAAAAGTCTGAGAGAAAAAATATGAGCTGTATGAAAAAAAAGACTGAATTAATGAACGGCAGAGCTTCGTTTTGCGCACTAAAATAAAAAGAAAGAATAAAAAGAGGAAAGGAAGACACTAGGAATCGAGTGTTTGAAAATTACTAACACAAAAATAGTGCATGGAGAGACGAGGACAGAGGGAAGTGAAGGAATAATAATGAAGTAACATTATATAAAAGAACGATGGAAAAAAATAGTGTTATAAAGATGGGAGGGAAGATGCATGGGAAAAAATGATAAAGGAAATTAAGGGAGGATAGGAAATACACTTTAGATAACACTTTAGTCGCCACCTGCACTAATGTCGCCAGCCGCCAAATATTACGAATTATAGCATCACTACTGATTTGTATGTGCCACTGAAGATGATACACAGTAGTTTATATCATGACTGTATAATCTACCCTGTTTCAGCGTTGTTTTATCTCTTGACTTGACCCCTCTTGACCGGACAGGTGATGGTAATAATGAGCAATGTTAATGAGTTTCTTCACCTGCATGATTTACCTCCAATTAAAACCACAGGGCGCTGCTTTCCATCAACAACGCGCTCAAAGGCTGTTATGATGCTCTATTGATTCACTGTATGCTTAATATTCACTATACGTAAGATACATTTATTCATGCACAGGTATATGAGGGTTTAGGCTGTTCCAACGTAGCACACACACACACACACACACACACACACCACACACACACACACACACACACACACACACACACACACACACACACACACACACACAATAAACAAATAATATAAATACATAGATAAATAAATAGAAAACCATCAATAAGATTTTCCTTCACCGATATATAATTCAAATAAATACTCATTGTTCTATAAATATAAAGCGACTCATCATCAAGAGAATTAAAAGATACATCCATAAAAAAATACCACCGCCAGTTTGATATCATACAATATACTGCACTGTCTTTTTATGTACTCGTATGCACTTTTTATCCTTAAATAAAAAGAATACAAAAACACGTTCGTTCACTAATAGAGTAGCTATATTAATTGTGAATAGTTATGTATTGATTATTTCGCTTATGCATGCTATAAGACATCATTATAATAGGCGGGCACACAACCCACTGAGTCCTTGAAGGGGGAGAGGAAGGGTCGTGGCATGTATTAACTCCTTCACGCCCAGATCTTTCCCTTGCTATGTAAATTCGTCTTTTGTTAGCCATAAAATAACGAAAAGTAACTGAATATACCAAATTAGTTAGTGGACAAGGATACTAAACAGGTCATACCTATAAAATATTACTTATATTCACTAAAAATCGTCTAATAGTAGCCAAATTACAGTGAAAGTTACGTTCTGGGTCTCAAGGGGTTAAGAGTTAGTGCAATTTGGACCTACTGAGGGGTAACTTCGGTATCTTTTCATGCTATAACGCAACGTGTACAATAATGGAATACATAATTACTAGGACGTTCTGTTTACTTCCTAGTGGCCTTAACCCCTTGAGACCCAAAACGTAATTTCCATTATAATTTGGGTACTATTAGACGATTTTTAGTGAATAGAAGCAATGTTTTATAGATATGACCTGTTTAGTATCTTTCTCACTAACTAATTTGGTATATTCAGTTACTTTTCGTAATTTTATGGCTAACAAAAGACGATTTTATACAGCAAAGGAAAGACCTGGGCGTGAAGGGGTTACGAATTGTTAGAGTGCCTTATATTTCGATAACAACAAACCAACTAACAAACTTCAAACAAAAATCAAAGGGATGTATGATGATGGTAAACAAAATAACAAGCAAACTCCAATTCACTCTTAGCTGTAAACTTTTTCCACAACGACACACAACATGCTGTAAATACTTCAGAAACGACTCCCAACGACCTCCTCCTTATGTTCGTCCTCGGCAACACGCTTTTAGAACAGACCACAACACGACTGCTTTGTTTTTTCCTTTTCTTTCTTACCTGCTATCTATCTATATTTCTTTTCTTCTGTTTTCTACACGTAGTTCAACAAATATTCTCTCTCTCTCTCTCTCTCTCTCCTCTCCTTCCTCTCTCTCCTCCTCTCCTCTCTCTCTCTCTCTCTCTCCTCCTCTTCTTTATTTGGGGCCAATACTCACGTCTGCCTCGCCTTTTCACTCTCACTCACTTACCTAGGAAAAAAGAAAAACCAAAATTAGAAAATGAAAAAATAATAATAAAATAATAAAATAATAAAAAATTAAAAATAAAAATAATAATAATAATAATAACAATAATAAGGATAATAAAGATAATAATGATAATGTTACATCTACAACGGTACAACCACTATCACTAGTTTCTCAAAGCAACAACAATAACTACTACTACTTTTAAACTTTTTAAATACAAAAAAAAAAAAAATACTTAGGATCTACTACTAAACACACACACAAACACACACACACCCAACTACATTAACATTTCAAATTAACACATAAACAATGAAAAAACGACAAAAATTTTAAAAATTTATTTCAAAAAAAAAAATAAGGGAAAGAGGAAGGGGGGGAGAGAAAAAAAAAAAGGGGAAAAAAAAAAAATAAAGCACCAAAAAAGCCCTTTCCCCTCTTTTCTCCCCCTCCCCCCCCCCCTCCTTTCCCTTTTCCCCCTTTAATTAATATCTAACCCGGCATCAAAAACTGTAGAAAACAAAACAAAACAAAACAACCCCCACCCCCCCCCCCCACACCCACCCACCCTCCCGGATTTTTCTTTAAAAATTTCCATGAAAAACAAAGAAAAAAAAAAAGGAGGGAAAAAATTTTTCAAAAACTTTTTTTTTTTTTGGATAAGAGAAGAAGGAAAAGGGAGGAAAACCCACAAACAAGAATAAAAAACTTAAAAATCTAAGCGAAAAACACAGAAAACTGAAAACAATAAAAATAAGAACCCCAAGAAAGAATAACCCCAAGGGAGAGAGAGTAACGAATTGTGGTGAAAATTTTGAAAGGAAAAATTAAGGAACCTTGGAAGGGAAAGAAAAAGGGAAAGGGGAAACCCCCCCCCCCCCCCCCCCAGGCCCCCCCTTTTGCCTCCCCTTTAATTTTTTTCCAGAAAAAAGAGGAAAAAGAACGGGGTGGGGGGGGGGGGGAAAGAGAGAAAAGGGAGAGAGAGAGAGAGAGGAGGGAAGAGAGAAAAGGGAGAGGGAAAAGAGAGGAAAAAGGGGGGGGGAAGAGGAAAAAACGAGGGAGGAAAGGGGAAAAAGAAGGGACGAAAAAGAGAGAGAGAGAGAGGAGGAGAGAGAGAGAGAGAGAGTAAAAGGAAAAAAAGGGAAAGAAAAGGAAAGAAAAGGAAAGAAAAAGGGGAAAAGGGGAAGGGGGAGAGAAGAAAAAGAGAGAGGGAGAGAGAGAGAGAGGGGGAGAAGGGGGAGAGAGAGAAGGAGAGAGAGAGAGAGAGAGAGAGAGAGGAATCAGGCACCACGAAAGCAACTTTCTGAAAACTCACCTTTTAATACTTTTCCCGCAATGAGAGGCCATCCCCCCTTCTCTCCCCCTCTCCCCTCCCCCCCCCCCCTTTCCCCCTTCTACCCCACCCTGCATCTTCCCTACCTAACTGAAGAAAGATTCAACTCCCCCCTCCTCCCTCCCTTTCCCTTCCCTATCTCCCTATCCCTACACCCCAACACTGTCTCCTCGTCGTCTGGTCTCACTGCTGGGAACAAAATAAAAAAAAAGGAAGCAGAAAAAAAAAAATATACAAATAACAGGAAAGAAAAATCAAGTTATTTGGTGTTGATATGAAGAAGAGAAGCAAAAAAAAAAACCAAGATACAAGTAACAGGATTTTTTTTTAGTTAAAGTAATTTGATGTTGATATGAGAAAAAGCAAACAATCTACAAATTATTTAAATCACATGAAAAAAAAAGAAATTATTTGGTGTTAATAAGAAAAAAGCAAAATGTTAACAAAAAATACAAGTTATAGTTAAAAAAAAATATTATAATTATTTGGTGTTGATGTGAAAAAAAGCAAAAAATTAAAAAAATATTCAATTACAGGTAAGAAAATCTAGTTATTTGGTTCTAATATGAAAAATAGAACAAAAATTTACAAAAGATACAATTTACAGTATGAGATAGAGAGCGTGTGAATCGTGAAGAGTGTGAGGGAGTGTATAAATCAGGATATTTGGTGTTAACAATTTAATATATTCCGAAGTACTCCGTTTGGACCCTTTTTAACGACCAAAACAATACGACCCTGGCAGAATTTGAAAGGTGTTGACGACGACGCCCTCAGGAAATACCTCATTGCCCACCAACAAGTACTTTCCATCAGGGAGCGAACAAGGAAGTGTCGGTCGTCTTCGTTAATTTTACGGTGAACCCTCGACCTGGTGTTAAGTGAGGTCCAGGGGCGCGGCGGCAGGGGGCAGAGGATGGGGTATGGGAGGGTATGGTGGTGTGGAGGAGGCAGGGGGCAGGGTATGAGGCATGGCAGGGTATGGTATAGTGGAGACAGGGGATGAGGCATGGCAGGATAGGGTATAGTTATGGAGACAGGGGGTAGGGGAGGAGGCATGGCAGGGTATGGTAGTGTGGAGACTGGGATAGGGGATGAGGCATGGCAGGGTATGGTAGTGTGGAGGAGGCAGGGGGCATTGTAGGGTATGGTAGTGTGGAGGCAGGGGACAAGGGATGAGGCATAGCAGGGTATGGTAATGGAGACAGGGGACAGGGGATGAGGCATGGCAGGGGTTTTAGTGTGAGGAACAGGGGGGTGAGGGATGGGACGGTATGGGAAAACGGGGGGGGGGGTAGGTTTTTAGGTTATGTTGTCCTGTTAAGACTTAAGAGTTCTGTCCTGCCCGCCGGTAATAAAACATGACCAGGTAGTAATAGCCTTCCTGCAGGGGCCTTGACGTTATGCGGGCCCGAAATGATCGAGTGAAAGGGGAAAAAAAGGATGAGATACGGGAGGTGTCCCGAGGTTTGGGGTGTGTGTTGTGTGTGGGGTTTTTGTGTGTGTGGTTTTTGGGGTGTTTGTGTGTGTGTGGGGGTGTGGTTTTTTGTGTGTGTGTGTGTTGTGTGTGTGGGTGTGTGGTGGTGTGTGTGTTGTGTGTGTGGGTGTGGGTGTGTGTTGGGGGTGTTTTTGTGTTTTTTATTACAACTATAACGCTGTTTTTTTTAACCCCCTTTAGACCTAGAACAAATTTCCATTGAATTTGGGTACCATTAGACGATTTTTGTGAATATAAGCAAAATTTGTAGGTTGACTTTTAGTATGGTGAAAACATGCGACTAATTAATTGGTTTTAAATTCTGTTTTTTTTTCGTAATTTTATGGCTCGACAACATACGATTTTTTTTAGCAAAAAAAGATTTGGGGTGAGGGGGGTTAAATGTGTTGTTAATAGTTTTCAAGCAGTTTTGATAAGTAGTGTATGTACTAAGTAAGTATGTATTTGACATAGTGTGACTTTCATTAAATTTTAGACGCTGCTTTAGAAAAGTGTATGTTATAAAAGAATAGGGGACGTTTTTTTTTTTATCTAATCGTTTTGGGTGTGTATAATGAATAATACAAAGTGGAATCTCTTAATTTACTTTTTACCCCTCTTTTTTGTTTTTTTATAAAGAGGTAAAAACCATATTAATTCTTTTAGACTTACCCTGACGTTGGGTTTAATACACAAGAAAACACCGCACACACAACACACCACCCACTCTCTCTTCTCCTCTCTCTCTCTTCCCCCTATTTTTTCTTCCTCTCTCCCTTCTTTTTTTCCCCCACACACACACACACCAACACAACACACACAAAACACACACACCACACACACAAAAACACACACACAACACACAACACACAACACATCACACACCATGTTCTTTACAATTTTGTAGTATTGCATCAACTTCTCCATTCCCTATTACTCCTATTACACTACGGGCAAGAGCCGCTGCAATGGGAAGTATTGTAACTAAAAATTCTGAACATTGACTGCCTTAACGTGTCTACCTTTTAAACCATCTGTGTGCTTAATAACTGTTGAAATAAAAAATAAGAAAAATTAAAAACACCAGAATGAAGTGTTGGCTACCACGGTTTTCATTGTGTGTGCAAGTCTGTATTTTATTCTGGGTGTAAATTATATGTCCCCTCTCTCTCTCTCTCTCTCTCTCTCTCTCTCTCTCTCTCTCTCTCTCTCTCTCTCTCTCTCTATGCCACATTGCCGCAGGCCGCGAGTCGCCTTTCTCTCCTCGTTAGATAAATGGATGGCCGCAGGGCAAAACAAATGACGGTGGTGGCGGCGGTGATGGAGAGGAGAGAGAGAGAGAAGAGAGAGAGGAGAGAGAGAGAGAGGGGAGAGAGGGGAGAGAGAGGGGGAGAGAAGAGGAGAGAGGGGAGAGAAGAGAGAGGGGAGAGAGGGGGGGTGGGGGGTGGGGGGGGGGGGTGGCAATATCGGATTGTGGGAACTCGGACGTTTGAGGTCACACGCGTCACACTGTTGTTGGTACGTGGGGTGTGAGGGAAATTAGGGGAGGAGGAGGAGGAGGGGGGATGGAGGAGGAGGTCCAGGTAGTAGGGCACGAGAATAACGGGGAATGACTTTATTTACGAAGGCCACGCCAGCTTTTGAGAGCAGGAGGGAGAGAGAGAGAGGAGAGAGAGAGGAGGAGGAGGAGAGAGGGGAGAGAGAGTGACGAAGAGAGGAGAGAAGAAGTAAAGAAAACTAAATACCGAAAGAGAGAACTAAAATGGAAAAAAGGACGGGTTATGTGTTACGAGTAGAAGAGATGGAGGAGAGGAAAGGGGAGGAGGGGTTACAAAGGTCAAAGGATTACAAAGGAAACCAAACAGCAAAAGACGATAGGTCCTTACAAGGCTGTGGCTTTAACTAAACTCCTAACTAGATGATAAGAGGAGAAAGGATAGAAAGGAGAAGGCTCTCCCCACCCACCATCCTCACCGAAGTGGCCCGGGAAATGAAGTGATACCATCAGTATAGAAAAACCCGCAGGAATTGTGAGGAAAGTTGAAAGCTGAAACTATGGCTAACTACCCATGTTTTTGGGGTAGGTTAGTGCTTGATAATTTGGGATGTTATGCGTGAAATGGTGTGAACACAGTGTGGGGTTTTCAAGGGGTGGTGCGGCACCCTTTTCCCTGGCGCTTTTTTGGGGGGCCCAGAAAGTCAATCGGGCCCCCACTCCGTTCAATCCCCCCTGCGGATTGTTTACTTTCCATGTGGACGCCGTACACTTCAATGCCCCCCTGCACATGACCCCCGGGACCCCCTTTTAAAAACCCCTGGTGGGCACTTGACAGGACCCTTTCTGGTCCCCCAAACCCCTCCAGGTCGAGAGTAGTAGTGGTAACCGGGGTTTAACCTTTTGTGGGGGTATCTAAGGAGGGGGAGGAGGAGGAAGGGGGGAAGGGAGGAGGGAAAGGGAGGAGGGGGGAGGGGGAGGAGGAGGAGGAAGGGGGGGGAGGAACCACCACCACCCTTTTCGTAATGTCACAAGAAACTGGCCCCCACAAATGGTTCCAAATAACCCCCTTTCCCCCCCTTTTTTTCCCCCCCCTCCCAAAATTTTGGGGGTCCCAAATTTATTTCATACAAAAAATTTTCTCTCCCCCATTCTACCCCCCCTTTTTCCCCCCTCCATCTCCCAACCCCCCCCCTCTTACCTACCCACATCCCCCCCCTATCTACTCACCCCCCCCTTCCCCCTTCCCCCCCTCTTTCCCCTCCCCTCTTCCTCATTTTTCCCCCAAACCCATTCCCCTTTCTCCCTCCCCCCCTTCCCCCTTCCCCCCCTTCCCCTCCCCCTCCCCTCCTTGCTTTTCTTTCCCTTTTGGGGATGGTGATGGGGATGGGGGAAATAAATTACTCTCTTTAAAGGCTTCCCAAAAGTAACCAATGAAAGAAAATCTTCTCTCTCTCGTCTCTCTCTTTTCCCCTCTCGCCCTTCCTTCTCTCTTCTCTCATCCCCCCCTTTCTCTCTCTCTCCCCCTCCTCTCCCTTTTCTCCCCTCCTCGGGGTTTCTCTCCTTGCCCCCCCAACTCCTCGTTTTTACCCTCTTGGGTCTTTTTTTCCTTCCCCTTTCTTCCCCCCTTTGTTTTCTCCTTTTGTTTCCCCCCCTCCTCCCCTCACTTTTTCTCCCTCCTTTCTCTCCCCTCAAATTTTCTTCCCTCCAAAAATCCTTTTTTTCCTTTTCCTTTTCTTTTCCCGGGCCCCCTTCTTCAATTTTTGGGCCCCTTTTGGGTTTTCTCGGGGGGTCTTTTTTCTTTCTCAAAAAGGGAACATTATCAGGGAACCTTTATCTTTTTTTTGTTTCTTTTTTCTTTCCCTTTTCTTTTTTCCCAAATGTAGTTTTAATTTTAAAATACTTTTTAATTTTTAGGAATAATTTTGGTTTCATTAAAAAACAAACCCTTTTAACTCTTTATTCCTTCTTTCTCTTCTTCTTCTTCTTCTTCTTCTGATGATGATGATGATGATGATGTTAATAATGTTACTACTATTATCATTATAGATATTGTTGTTATCATTATTACATCTATCAACTCTTATTATCATTGGCTGTCATTGTTGTTCTTTTTTCCTTATAGTTAGAGAAGTAGCAGTAGAAGAAATAGTAATAGTAGTAGGAGAAATAGTAGTAGTAGTAGTAGTAGTCGTATTATATTAGTATTAGTAGTAGTGGTAGTAGTAGTAGTAGTAGTAGTAGTAGTAGTAGTAGTAGTAGTAGTAGTAGTAGTAGTAGTAGTAGTAGTAGTAGTAGTAGTAGCAGCAGTAATAGTAGTAGCAGTAGAATTAGCAGTAGTAGTAGTAGCAGCAGTAATAGTAGTAGCAGTAGCAGTAGTAATAGCAGTAGTAATAGTAGTTATTGCTGTTGTGTAAATATATATACAACAGCAATAATAAAAAATACTTCTTCTGGTGGTGGTGGTGGTGGTGGTGGTGGCGGTAGTGGTGGTAGTGGTAGTGGTGATGGTGGCGGTTGTGGTGGTAGTGGCGGTAGTGGTAGTGGTAGTGGTAGTGGTGGTAGTGGTGGTAGTGGTGGTGGTGGCGGTTGTGGTGGTGGTGGTGGCGGCGGTATATAGTGGTGGTAGGTATTATGACATCACTTTAACATGCATGACCTCGACCACGCTACGGAGAAACCAGGCTACTGGCTCCCACTCCTTCACTCAATCTGGACCAGGCGTCGAATGTCACAATATCTAACCGCACCTCCCTTGCCTGCCTCCGTCTCCTTGCATTACTTCATACCCAACCAAGCGTGACTGCAGAGACAAGAATAACGACGCGGCGCGATGAAAACCCGCTTCTGCTAACTAAAACTTTGATACTATGTCCCCTAATGTGCCTATATTATGTATTTTTTGCTTTGCTCTAGTACTTAAGTTAACTCCTTGTCTTGTTGTTGTTGCTTTTTTTGTCTGTATGTCTCCGGGCGATTATAAAATCATTATTATTATTATTATTATTATTATTATTAAAACTAAAACTAATAATATATGAGTGATGCTTATGTTTCTGATTTTCTGAGTTATAATTTTGAGTCTGTGTTATTCGCCGATACTACTGTTCAGGTAATAAGAAATGGTAGTAGTAGTAGTAGTAGTAGTAGTAGTAGTAGTAGTAGTAGTAGTTGTTGTTGTTGTTGTTGTTGTTGTTGTTGTTGTTGTTGTTGTTGTTGTTTTAGTAGTAGTAGTAGTAGTAGTAGTAGTAGTAGTAGTAATAGTAGTAGTAATAGTAGTAGTAGTAGTAGTAGTAGTAATAGTAGTAGTAATAGTAGTAGTAGTAGTAGTAGTAGTAGTAGTAGTACTAATTGTTGTTGTTGTTGTTGTTGTGTGTTGTTGTTGTTGTTTGTGTTTTAGTAGATAGTAGTAATTAGTAGTAGGGGAAAGGAAAATTAGTAAATAGAGTTAGGTGGGGTTTTTTTTTTCGTTTTGGGTTTTTTTGGAGTGTTTAAGGTTAGGGGAAAATTTTAAAATTTAA
>JACEEZ010021623.1:0-19163 GCA_016584305.1 Chionoecetes opilio
AGCGCTTTTAGCCAATCCGGTTGGTTCAAACAAACAGTTCGACGAACCCTCGTGGATAGCCGCTTAGCCGAATAAACTCTATAAGTCTATGATTGCTTTGCACCTGCTTGCTACGAAACAAAGCGATTACGATTCGTTTGCTCAATTTAATCAGTCCGTTCACTGAACGCAGCCCAGGTTGTTGGACTGGTATCTTTGCACTCACTCTGTATCAAAGGCGCTGGCTAAAGACTGACATTCAGACCAGCATTTGCGTCACCCACACATTACATGCTCAGCAGCTGAGAGAGAAAAATGTTTAAATTTAAATCAAATTATTTTACATCTCCATTGAATTATTGTACAAATTCCGGGGCTTTATCGTGATTATCGTACAGGCGTTATTGTACATCGTACAAACGTCAGATTTCCGTATTGTACGATAATTATTGTACGACTGGCAACGCTGGACGATGCCCCTCTCCTGACCCTGGTCGGAAGGCGATACGATACGTCACAGAATTTGTCACCCCCCAGAGGGAGGCGGTAAAGCGAAATGAGTTAACCTTTCTCCCTTGGCCTTGTCCCTTGGCCTTGTCCCTTGGCCTTGTCCCTTGGCCTTGTCCCTTGGCCTTGGATCAAACATTCTCGAACGCCTGGCGCCAGAAAAATAACTTTGTTCTGATCCATTGATACACCCTCTTGATGGTTGATTTTCCCTTGGCCACCTATACTATTCGAAATAGGAGGGTTGTGCCTGCATGACACTACCCATAACTCAAAACCGTAAAAATGGCGCGGATGCCCTTTTGGTTCTAGACGCCTCAATTGCCTGAATGATTTTTCTTCATGCCTCTGATGTAACCTTAAGAACATAAGAATATAATAAAATAAGAAAGCTACAAGAGACCGTGAGACCTACACGTGATAGTTCCTGCTGTTACTTAATACTACCTACATCCACCTTTCATCCCCATCCATAAAGCTGTCTAGCCTCCTTTTAAAATCCCTAATGACTCCGCACTAACCACCTGACGACATGAGTCGATTCTCCTTTATCTCCTTTATTGTATCCCTTAAACCACTCAAAAACTTATATCAGATCGCCCCTTACTCTTCGCCTCTCATTGAGTGTAAATCTAATAGCTTCAATCTCCTTTCATAACTAAAGTTACGCGTGCCCTGTATAATTTTAGTCTCCTTCTCTGGACTGATTCTAACAAGGATAGCTATATCCATCCTATAATAGGAGACCAAAGCTCTACCACATAGTCTGGGTGCGGTCTGACTAGAGCCATATAAAGCATTAAAAATACCTCAGCAGTTCTACTTTTAACACTCCTGGCATTGAATCCTAGAACCCTATCAGCTCGATTTCTAGCCTCAATACATTGTTTCCTAGGACGGAGGTCTGAGCTCACCCGCACACCCAAATCCATCTCGCCTTCCCGATCTCTTCAGCGATACATTGCGTATATTTGTAACCCATTACCCAATAATTTCCCACCTTCCCCATACACCCGGGTGTGTCTGCCACTTTGCCATCCTGTCAACTTTTGCATATGCTTTCTAAAGGGGGTACATAAATGCCACGGAGATATCTTCTATGTCCTATGTTTTTTTTCCCACACATTTGAAATATTTGACCAACAATGCCTCGCCCTTCCTGACACTCTTTTTTCTAAATAATGCTTTCAATAAGCGCTGCATCAAAAACGTTGCTGTTATTCTCAATAAAGTTATTCATCAGTTGTACAATCTCTCTTGTTTCCTTACTCTTAGGCTGGCACCAACAAGTGTGCTAGAATTTTGTTGTACATGTCTACCCCTATTAAACTCCAACATATGCCTTGCTCATAAATGTTGTGCTATATATTTCATGTCACTCCTGAATTCGCACTTCATTACGATGGTCTTTTATGTCTTGACTCGTTTGCAATTTACAAACAGTGCTGTGTTCCTTAAGCGACATGCCATTTTTGCTGCAGGCAGGGTACAAACACATAAGCACAGTTATTGAGATCAATAGGACGACAACTCCGTCAAGATCGTTAGCCTTCCGATGATCAAGGCCAGAGATGCCATAGAAAACATCATTACGAAGGATAACAGACATAATATAGTGGGAGGGTAGAGGAGAAAAGAGAACAAGCCCTTCATCAACCAGAGTGGAATTTTGAGTAAAGGTTTGAACAATAAGTTCAGCTTTAGAAATATATGAGACAGCTGTTATAAAGTAGTAATTGACAGCGAGCTTCGCTCGCTGTCGCTTACCATAAGACCCGTGGAACCAAGTTTCCGCCAAAAAGTTTATAACTACTCTTAATT
Organism: Chionoecetes opilio; assembly: GCA_016584305.1. Classification (NCBI taxonomy): domain Eukaryota; kingdom Metazoa; phylum Arthropoda; class Malacostraca; order Decapoda; family Majidae; genus Chionoecetes; species Chionoecetes opilio. Next base: position 2,308 of record JACEEZ010021623.1, read on the forward strand.
TTGGTCGGATTGAGCAGAAATTTGACATGCAAGTAGTGCTGTCAAAATCAATGGGGGTCGTCGGAAGAATTTTTTTGCGTAAAACAAGCCCTTAATGAGTAATTAGCGTAAACTACTCCCAATTATTGTCGGATTGGGCTGACATTCGACATCCAAGTAGTGCTGTCAAAATCAATGGGGGTCTGTGCAACAAACTTTTTTCATAGAACAAGCCCTTAATGAGTAATTCACGTAATGAGTTAATTGGCTGGAACGTGGCTCGCTGTTACGTTCCAGCCGCAAGAACAGAGCCAAAGCAAAGGGGCCAGAGCGGGAAACGTCTATACTTGATATAAAGGGCCTATGAGCTCCGCTATCCCTATGTGCCCCGGCTCCAATGTGCTCCGGACACCAATGTGCTACGGCTCCAATGTCATATACCTGCTCTGGAGCCGGTGAGATATGGCAATTCCAATGACTGAAACTCGAGAAATGCCAGTGGTCGCTAGCAGTTTTAACTCAAAGGTTGGTCTACTTGTGTTTTGGCTCCGCGACTAATATTTTTCATAAATTAATTTCGCGATAAACATATGATGCACCGCATCTGAATACCAAAAAATATAGTTCTTCTGTTGTTCTACTAATTATATGGATGACATGCATTACGATGGAACGTTCTATATAGCAATTTAATGCAAATTACACTCGCCTCGAGTAGCAAAGCTTAATATATTTTTTACATGTATATTGTGGCATGTAGCATTTGGGCGATGTTCACACTGTTTTCTAAGACAGTACTGCTGCGTCTGGCAAACGCTTGTCAAAATACAATAAGCAATGCCTTGGAAAAACGAAGAATAAGAATGCCGAAATCGGCCTGTTGCTGCGACAATGTAGGTTATAATTGTGGAGGCGACACGCCGCGGCGGGGAGTGGTGGGGCGGGGAGATTGTGGCGGGGAGATTGAATCAAAACATTGCTACTTCACGCGTCGACTCATTGCACTTCTAGGCTTTCTATCTGATTGATACACAATAATAACAGGAAAAATGACTGCCTAGGTATAGATAACTTCTAAACATTCGTTATGACTATATAATATCATAGAGTAGCATTTACCTCGCTCCTCAACTATAACCTACTTGGTTATTTGGTTATATACAATGTTTTACAGAATCAGGCTTCTATACAATATACATATAGAAGAAAATCGTTCTTAATATTATACTTTTGTGTTTTAAGTGCAGTGGAATAAGCCCATATTTTGTTTTCCAGTAGACCAACTTATTATCAAAAAAGTGAGTTAAAACTGCCAGCGACCCCTGGCATTTTGGGTTCCAGTTCACTCGAATTAGCTCCACTGTGGTCTGGAGTCCAATCGGCCCGGGCTCCAATGTGCTCCAATGTGCTCCGAGCATCAATCGGTCCGTGCTCCAATGTGCTCCAACCATCAATGTGCTCCGAGTTCCAGTGTCAATAGACCTGCTCCGGAGCCGGGCGGGAGTAGATATGACAATAAGCTCCAGGTCCAATGTCTTGGAGTCAATAGACCCGCTCCAGAGTCGGAGTTAATATGGTATAATGATGTTTTTTGGAGTCAAGAGTGTTTTGACTGGAGTACAACACAGAGCGTCTAGGCGAAATCTGCTCCGATGAAGCTATTATGACATTGGGACGTTGGAGTCAATAGTGTTTTCGGACTAAAGTACAACACAGAACGTCTAGGCAAAATCTGCTCCGATGAAGCTGTTATGTCATTAGGACGTTGAGTCAATAGTGTTTTGACTGGTGTTTTTAGGTACGCGAATGGCCTTGAGCGGGAGGGTGAACGGATTTTACGATAAAAAACCGTTACGCCCGTCTTTATCCCTAAAATCCCCCTCCCCCTACCCCCCTTATGCATCCCAACCCGCCCCCCCTTTCTCAATCACCACAACCCACTCCAGTTTCTCCACCCACATCACCCCCCGTTTCCCCCACACCCTCCCCCTTCTCCATCACCAGAACCCACACCCCCGTGTAGGACATGCTGCTATAGCTCTTGTCGCTATCTTGATACGTTCATGGCACTATCGTGGTTATCGTGGCTTTATCGTGACGACAAAATGACCGGTATTTACTATACGTGACTTAGTCTTACAGCTATCATGACTCCATCATGACCATCTTACGACCGTCATGATACATGCTTACAGGCAGCATGACATTGTTGTGAGGCTATCGTGGTCGGCGTTTATCGTTGTTAAATTTCACGATAGCCCCAATAACTAAACTACTGGGGCTATCTTGGTTCGATTATGGAATATGTGAAGGGGGCTTAAGGTTGATGAGAGAGAAACATAAAGAATAAGAATAGGAGAAAGGCGATGTAACGAAGAGAAAAAGAGTTGAGTATGAGAAAGGGAACGTAGAGCTACTAACACGTAGAGTACACACGTTAGAGGGAATGACAGCTGTAATGAGAATGACTTCTGCTGGGCTACATGCGAGAGAGCGAAAAAAAGTCACGTGGGACAGGTTTCCCACTTCCGGAACAAGATAGGTATACACCAACTTGATAGAATTATGGTTTGACGGGAAAAAAATTAATTGAGACGACAGTGGAGAGTAAAGATGGAAAGAGAGAGAGAGAAAGAGAGGTATTTTAGTCCACGAACTGTAAGAAAGGTAAATGAAGGATAAAGAGATTAAAGAAGTCAAAAGATATATGAAGAAAAAAGGAAATTGAGATGAAGATAATGGGGAAGAGAAAATAAAAAGGAATATGTGATAAGATATTGAAGCGAACGCCCCCCTCCTTCTTACCTTCACTGTCCTCAGCTAAACCTACTCCGGGCTGCTCTCTTGAGATGCAGGGAAGCAGGCACGGTGCTTAAGAAAGGGGGGGGGGGGGAACGCGTAGCTCGTAAACAGGGCTCGTGCTAGGAATTGAGGACTTACCAGGCTGGGTTCTCCTTCTCTGGCTGTTCACACACTCAGGGGTGAAAGGTTTAGGCAAACACAAGGCTCCTTTCACGGTGTTATATTGAAGTAACCCCACAGTACAAGTTGCAAGGTCACTCACTACAAATCTACAACACCGACACCAATGCAACGCCACAACCCCGACCTCTTCCTCGACCGTCGTAGGAGACGCTACAAACCCACACAAACCCCAGTACCTCTCACAGCCACACTACACTTGGCCGCCTCATCAGGCGCCACAACCCACAGCGGCCGCCACAAAGCCGGGCGCCGCAATCCTCACAACCAACCTTACCTCCTCGCAAATACGACCTTTGCGACTATCCACTGTGGCCGCCTCCTTCCGGCGCCACAACCACAGGGCTAATTCCTCTCCCAGGAAGTCCCTTGTGCCTCCCTACGTGCCAGGAGTCTTCTCCCCACTCCCTGGCCACGTAGATTCCCTCCGTCAGCGACTGCCTCGCCAGCAGCCCGCTAGACCCACCGCGACACACCACAGTGCCACCCACAGGCACTACACAGTGCCACGGTAGACGTCACCTCCCGCGGGAGACACCACCTTACCTCCTTCCGGCACAACACCAACAGAGACTTCATCTCCCGCGGGAGACGCCACCTCGTGTTCCTCCTGTTTACTTTTCTCCTCTCTACAGGGCCCCACAACAAACACACGGCTTCTCCCTCGAACTTGAACCCGAGTTGTCTTCTAACCTGAGCTCGAGTTGTCCAGGAGCACGTTCGTAACAATATAATGTGTTGTGCTAATGGCGAAAGGAGAAGAATGAGAAATAAAAAGAAAGAAATAGGAGTTTGTTAGAGGATTGAATACAAAAGGTTATGTGAGAAAAAGGACAAGGAAAAGGACAATGTTATGTGAAATGAGGATGCGATAGACAATTTAGTCTAATAGAGGAAAGAAAGGCAAACTGATGAAAAATTGGGAGAGGGACCATGATAAAAAAGTGATGAGGAGGAGAGAGGTAGCCTCCGGGACCTCCCCGGGCCCGCCCGCGAGGGATCGTGACACCAGTTCAGTTCAGTTCAGTATTCTGTACGTACATGAAAATGTATAATAGATTAAAGAGTATATAAAAGATAAACAGAAGTATAAAAAATATGTAAATGAATGAACTACAGTTGACTGAATATGAAGACACTATTCGGTACACAATACGTCAATCATTATCTAAATTTCATAATCTGTTGATACAATATAATTTGTTTGTGTCACTCATATGACATATCTCTTATCCGTGCACCAGTTTGACTAATATTACACTGTTCATATTGCGTCAGCTTCCAAGATTTATGAACCACGTAACAATTCATGTTAAATTTGTACATCAAGTACCTAAATATTATTCCCTAAAACGGAGTGTCTCCCATACCGCCCGTTGATCCGATCATTCGAATCACAGAGTTACCCGATGACAGAATCTGTTTTGCAAATGTAATGGAATCGTTTTGCAAACTGCAGCATCCCGTTAGCTAGGTAAGGGAACAGACTGCAGTGAGTGGTCCATGGCACCTTCCACACCCGCCTCACCCAAACCTCCACGCTCGGTAAACCGCCTCCATGCTGCCACCATTCAAGTTCAAAGCTGACTACCATAAAAAACGAAATATATTTTAAAAAATAAATTATTCCTCATGTGGGCAATCCACCTTTATAAAAAGAATTAAAAAGAATTAAATTAAAATTAATAAGATTTAATTAATTCAATAAAAAGAATTACACTGTTCATAGAAATATGTAATACATTTAGAAGTATCACATTTTAAAATGTTCCCACTCAAAACATTTCCGAGATGTACAATTTTATCTACGACCTCGATTGGTTTACCATTAATTTCAATGTTAGGAAAAGCACTCTCCCTCTTCCAAGCATGAAAGACAATAACCTTGCTTTTATTTTCATTATAGATGATATCATACTTCGCAGCATATTTCACACAAATGTTAATCATCTTGTGTAGCGCGAACATACTGGGGCTACATTCAGAGAGGCTAACGTCCATGCTTCACGACCTAGCGACATCCATCAGCTGTTTTGGGCAACTTTTGGCATTCTGCGGGCAGATTGTGACGTACTTAAAGACGTTAGAGGACTTTAAACTTAAAGACTGCCTAAGGGGTGGTGTAGAGGACATAACATATATAAAAATACTCATAAATTGAGTATATATGATGTTTTCTGACTCAAGAACTGAACAGGGCAAGTATACAAATGAAATTAGGCCATATTACAATGCCATGCGCTCGTGATGAGTTTGTTATGGGGTGATGGGCCGAGTGGCGAACGGTGGCATCTCACCATGACTCACCACACCATACACCACCACGCACGGCTCCGCGACAGACAAGGTACATATATTCCTTCTCCTTCCTTTTCCTTTCCTTTCTTTCTCCTTCTCCTTCTCCTCCTCCTCTTCCTCCTCCTAACCTTTTCTTATAGCAGTTGGTAGTAGTTGTAGTAGTAGCAGCAGTAATAGTAGTAGTAGTAGCAGCAGTAATAACTTAATAAGCCGTGTTTTTGTCGTCCAAGCATCGTCTTGGTACGAAGACCGTTTTTTCTCGCAATTGAAAACGGATTGGTTTCTGCGACAACACAACAAGCTTGGTAGGGGCCGAAATAATAATCAGTCCAAAACATTGCAAACAATATCACAAAGCAGTATAACACACATTTCAGCAAGTGTTGCGTGAAATGGAGTGGTCTTCGTAATCCAAGACGGTGCTTGGACGATAAAAACACGGCTCATTACTGCTGCTACTACTACTACTATTACTGCTGCTACTACTACAACTACTACCAACTGCTATAAGAAAAGGTTAGGAGGAGGAAGAGGAGGAAGAGGAGGAGAAGGAGAAGGAGAAGCTAGGAGGTGGAGGAGGAGGAGGAGGAAGAAGGGTGGAGTATTTTGGTGTGGATGATAAATTTGTTTATAAACACAGCTGAGAGCGTGGAAGCCTTGTGATTGGCTGAAACTTTTTGAGAAATACTATGTGATTCGCTGGCGAGGCTGTGACGTCATTGTACTCGCTCAGCCAATCAGCTATCGAAGCCCATAGCGACACTGTAGCGCCACTCCCATATCTCGTACCAGAATCCCCGCGAACGGTCGTACAAATAGAGGAAGTTAGTTAAGCTAAACACCGTGCCCTTTAACTCTCTCTGAATGTCTGCCCTGGGCGCCCCGTACTTATAATAGCTTATGGGTTTCCCATAAGCAGACAAAATGGCGAAGTTCGCCATAAGTCACCGAAATCTCCATAAGTGCTCGTGTTTTCCCATAAAGTTCCCCATAAGCGCTATGGGATGTCCGGAGGTCCTATAAGGATCCTTATGTTGACATAAACCGTCAACATGGCAGCAAAACAACTCTTCCGCCAGCGCCGACCCAGGCATTTTCGTGCCAGAAGAGACGTTCTCGGCTAATTGAATGACGAAGAAATTGTCAAGTGGTATCGGCTGAGCCATGAGGGAATTATGTATGTCACTCTCGTGAATGCATTCCTCCAGAGTAAATAAAAAAGGAACCATACACTGACAGCGGGAATGAAAATTATAATAACATTATGATTGTTTCCTCGCCACTAGCAGGATGCAGTAGGCACTGAGCAGTGCAGCTGCTGCAGTGATGACCATGGAGCAGCTGGAGTGGACAGGGAAAATATTTGCCCAAGGCCGTCCGGTAATACTTAAGTATACCCAAATTCTCGGCGAGACAACAACCGAGAATTCTCGCCGACGGAAATTTTCGATGACAGTTCCACTTCTACTAATAGATGAAAAGGATGAATAAAGTGTTTTCATTGTTTATTTGACACAACATTTTTCGAAGGCATTATTATTTTCTATTTAGTATTGATATGTTTATAATAGATTTAGCTCTTGTTTTTGGCAGAAATGAAGGTAAAGATTTGTTTTACCTCCGCAGTCATATCTACCTTCTGGAGGGCTATCATTTCAGCTTCAGCACGTAGTGGAGATACTACTTCCGGAAAAACAAAAAATGTAATACTTGGAAACAAGGTACATTTTTTACACTAGGACCAGAATTCCCTACACGGGAGTGTGCTTTCTGGTTACCTTAATGGATTCTAAGAAATTCAATGAGTTTCTGTCGCAAATCATTACTTCTGGAGATATTAAATGTTTTTAGTAAGAAGCGTATAGGACATATGAAATTAACTAACCTAACCCCACCTTTAGATTCACTAACCTAACCTAATGTAACCTAACCCCAGCTTTATATTCACTAACCTAACTCCACCTTTAGATTCACTAACCTAACCTAACTCCACGTTTTAACCTTCTAACTAAAGCCAAATCCTCATTGAAAAGTGTCCGCGGCAAGGGAAGAAAAGCAGAGGCGATGCAGGTCACAAAAGGAAGAAGAGTGAGACGCACGTAAACACTTGTCTTTCCCTATAAATAACAGGTATTATTGTAGTGTTTGCCCATACTCCCCCCTCTCCCCCAAAACAAGTTTGGGGACCTTGGGGGGAATGTGGGATATTTGGCTGGGGTACAAAATGTGCGTTGCAACCACATATTTATTGAGTTAGGTAGTGGCGTAAAAATTCCCTAGATCTAGGGAAAATTGACTGGATTTCTTCAAAGTCAAGAAACGTGTGGACCTGCTGACGATCCTCACAAACAGAATGACCGGAGTATCGAGTCCACCCCACCCTCCCCCACCCCTCCCACTAAGAAGTAAGGTAAAAAAGAATTAGGTTACCGGGGGTGTCGAGGGGCCCCATTAGGTTAGGTTAGATTATCGGGTGATTATCGCTAAGTTAGGATAGATTATCGGGGGTCGAATGGGGCAGAGCCCCTCGCTAGGAGGTTAGGTTTAATTTGTTTAGGTTAGGTTAGGCTACGAGAGGGGCCACGTAATCTCGGAGCTTGAAGGTTAGGTAAATTTCCCATATCTAAGGAAAATTTCCCTAGATATAGGTAATTTTGACTCCTACATAACTCCAAAAATACGTGTTTTCGACGCATTATTTAGTCCCCACCCTCAAACTCCGCATTCCCACAGGTCCCCAAGCTTGTTTGGGGGAAGGGGGAGTGTATGGGCAAACGCTAGAAATGTACCAAATAACATCATATTTCCAAATGTAATGGCGGAAGGGTGACGGAAGGATACACACAAGGTAAACCATGTAGTAAAGGAGAAGGAGAAAGGAAACAATAGCCAAGGAGGAAGTGATGATCAGGCAGAGATACAGCATTATACGTAGCTACAGATACGGCAGTATATCTACCTACCTACGTATACTGCCGTATCTGTCTGGTCATCACACCCTCCCTGGCTTTTGCTCCTTTCTCCTTCTTTACTACTTGGTTTACCTGTTGTGTTTCCTTCCGTCACCCTTCTACCATTACTTTTGGAGATACAACATGTTATTTATAGGGAGGAGAGAGACAAGTGTTTACATCGTTCCCGCGTAAAACTTTTCTACGGGATGTTATATATGTATATATGAATTAATCCTTTAAAATTGCTTTATTTTCAGTTCGTAAGGTTCTCACATAATTTATTGCTCATATTTTACTCATTTCAAGCGTTATTTCATGATCTAAGAGACATTTTAGGGTAATGTAATTGCTACGTTTAGCGGGAAGTTATGTCAGCAGGAACTGCTACCTAGACCCATAGCATATGGCGGAAATTTGCTCCATAGCATAGAGATCTTATGGGCAACTTTATGTTATGTCGAACCTTATGGGAATCCCATAGCCTTATTATAAGTACCGGGCCTGACCCTTAAAAATCATCGGCAAACCCAAAGGGCACCGGCGTCATGTACTAACCCCGAGCGCCTTGCTTTTCACCATGCTCTCACCCCATTTTACAACTCACCCCAGGTCACTGATTCAGAGAGCACCCCACCCTGTGTAAATACAATACAATAGGGGTTTTAAATATGTCTAAAACCTGTCCCAATTTGGAAATTTTTTATTTGGGTTTTTTATATCAAAAGCCCTGAAATTTTTAATTTTTAACCCCCCCTTAAAAATTTCCAAAATTTTTGTATCTTTTTTTCGCTTTTTAAAATTCAGTAATGAAACAATATAGGGGACTTTTGTGTAAAGAAAAACTTAAATATTTTTCCATCTTTAAAAAGGGAAAAAAATCATAATAAGTGATTTAAAAATACCCCAACTTTGTTCCTACCTAGGTAACTTTTTAATACAAAGGCTCCATGGTTTTTTCTTTAATCCTCGGCTATCATATTTTTTTATACTATTTACTTGGCAGATACGACGGGAATTTAAAACCCCTATTTAAACCTAGAATAGACTCATTATCAAGTAGTTATTGCAAGACGACGGGGTGGTTTGAAAAAGAAAAAAACAAACTTTTGGAAGGAATGAAAATTTGGATGTGTAATGTAGAAGGGAAAACGTTATCCAAAAACCAACCACGTGTATTTTTTTTTAAGATTTGAAAAAGCTTTGAGGGTTCACTTTTTCATCGAAATTATTGTGTTTAGGGGCGTATAAAATTTATTTAAAATATTATATAATTTTATATATATATATATATATATAGTTTGGTATTCTTAGGTAGATACATCTTGCCCATTTCAGGTGATAAGACACCCCGTCATTTTTGGGGGTTGTTTTTGGGGAAAGGGTTTCGCCAAAAGCCCAACTTGGCATCATCAGGCTAAAATAGTTTAAAAAAAAAATAATATATTTAACTGCAAAAAAGGCGAAAAACCTAAAAAATTTTTTTTACAAAAAATAATCCTAAAATTATCAAAAAGATAAAAAATAAAAATTTTTATATTTAAACAAAACCTTGGTGGTATCGGGTCTGATTTTGGCAGGGGAACTGAATGAACAATATTTTACGGGTACCCATTTGGGCTCGTGTTGGCATAAAAACGAGATCGGAAAATCAAAACGAGAGTCGGCAATCAAAACAAGTTTTATAAAATCTTTTGGGGAGTATATGTAATTGGAAATAAGTGACTTGGTTTTTAAAAATCGGGGGACAAATGCTTGATGTGTAGGGATTTAATAATTTATTGCCCACTAGGGTAGTGTGCCTTGGATAGGATCCTAAAGTAATTCATAAAAAAAGGTTTTATCTAATCATTGGGTGGGGCGGTTTGGGGGGGGGCAGATTGCGAAAAAGGGAAGAAAGGGGTCACCAGTACTTGCAGAAAAAACCTTTATCTCAAAAAAGCCAAAGGGGTTTAAATTTTCCCCTTGTTGTCTCGCCGATGTTCTAGCTTACAACTAAAAAATTTGAACCCCGTAAATTATTTTAGAGATAAGAACTTTAGGTTAGAGTCTTTATATTTGGGATGTGTTCTTAAGGTAAATGGATTAGAAAAATTTAAATTTAAATTTTGAGTTGGGAAAGGTTGTAACTAAAGTAGATAAATTGATTTTTTTGCGATGGTTTAACTGAGAGGGCCGAAAAAATGGAAGTTTAATTTGGTGTGTGCCCTAATGAAAAGGTTTTGGGGTTTTGGTTCGACTTGGGGTTGAACTTTTCATTTGGGAATTTGGTAAAGGGGTTTGTTTAAATTTAAATTTTGGGGGGGTAGCCATTTTTTTTGGAAAAAAAATTAGAAAGGAAAATTTGTTTTTCATTATAAAAGGGAAAAACCCCTTTTAAAAAGAGAAACTATAGCACTTGGTTAAGGTCTTAATTTATTGTTTTTAAAAAAAGGGTTAGGGATAAATAAAAACATATTGGTTCCTAAGCCGTGAAAATAGGTTTCTATAACTGAGGTGGTAAATAATTTTTTTTTTAACGAGTAACTAGGATATCCAAAAATGGTATTAAAAATTTTTGGTTTTAAACCTTCATATGTAACTTAATTTTTTGGGTGTTTAGAGTTAAAGTATTTTCAAAAAAAAGGGAAATTTGTTTCGGTTTTTTTTAAGAGAAAAAAAAGTGCCCGTCTACATATCTTTTATAAAAAAAAGGGTTTAAAAAAAGCTTAGGCCCAATTTAAAAAGCCCCCTTTTTTTCCAGGGTGACAAAAAAAGGGCTTAGCAAATGAAGGACCTAGCTGACCCCAGGGAAACACCATCATTTTTGGACATAAATTTTTTTTTTTAAATTTATGAATGGAGAGTTTTTTATGGGCAAAAATTTAAATAAATCAGAGAATTTTTTTTTTTGGGGTATTAAGAAAAAGGGGTAGCTTATGAAAAAAATTTAAAATCAGTGTTTAAATTTTAAATAGCCCTCATCTAAGGGAAAATTTTTGTAAATATGTTTGGGATGTCAAACAAAAGCCATTACCGCTTGTTTACGTTTAATTTTTTTTTAATTCAGGGGCAAATTAAAAATTTTCCTTAATTGTGTTTTTCATTACTAGTTAGTGGGCCCATTTATCGGACGAAGTTTTTTAGCTGGGTTATATATATTTTAAAGGTGCCTAAGTACTAAAAATAGGACGAAAAGGGGTTCCCTATTTTAGGATTTTTTTGGAAATCCAAAGGGGAAACGCCAGAGAGGACCACTAGGAAATATGCTATAATGGGAAACATTTTAGAAAATAATTTTTTAAAAATTTAAGTAATCCCTTTAAAGGTAAACGGGATAAGTCTGTCCTCCTTTTTTTGGGGATAAAAGAAAATTATTGTCAGAGGATTTTAAAATTTTAGTTTTTCCCCAAAGGAGGGACTCAGCTTTGTTAATATACTCATTTTATCAAAAATTTTAATGTACCCCGTCCTTTTTCGGGTCTAGTTATTAGGATAATATCATCAGATTTTTTAAGGGGCTTTAAGGCATCAAACTGAATTTGTGGGGTTTTTTGGGGGGAATGTTTGAATTCATTTTTTCCGATAAAGATGAATGAGCAATATTTAAAATGCCTTGAACTAAATTTCCCCCGCTCAATAATAAAAGTTTTTTTACTTTATATTTAAAGTTATTAAAATTTTCTCAAATGTAAATAATGATTGACAAAAGTTTTTAAAATAAATTTTGGTAAGGCAAAAATGTAATCCGAGTGTTTTTTTAAGGGGGTTTAAAACTTTTTCCCGCAGGGGTTTTAAAGAACGATTTTGAAAGATTTAATTTCGAAATTTTTTTTTCCCTTAAATTTACCGAGTGTTTTCCGAGGGAAAGCCTAAGAGCACAGTTTTTTCCATGACAAGCTTTAGCTTTTTGAATTTAGAGTCATTCTACTACTAATCTTTAAAAAACAAATTAAAAAAAACAAGCCATGACAAGGTGTTTTTTTCCCGTCAATTTAGTTTTGATTAAAGTCCTCTGTGTGATTTTTTAATTTGCCTGTTTTTTTCTTTTTAAACTAAGTTTAGTAAATTTTAAATTTAAAAGACTTATATATAGATGTATTTTTTTTACATGGGGTTTTTATAATTTAAATTGAAGGAAGTTGGGGATTATTCCATGTTTTACAAATTTTCAAAAATTCCCATATCTATTTTAAACTTTTTTTCTTTGTAAACAGAAATTCTCCCATTTCGGTATTGGGTTTGAGAACATTACCATACCTCGTTTTTTGGACATCAATAAAAGGGGGCATTTTTTGGGGGTTTTAATTTTGAGGAAAAATTAAACCCAGGATTCACTGCTAACCTAGGCATGGGGGAGAGTGTAGCTCACGTGACGTTTTGTGTTACCTCCCTTCCTGGGGTGCTGGGGGAAAATTCTTTATTGCTATTCTTAAAGGTTTGAAAACCCCTTTACAATTTCAGGGTGACAAAAACACTCGTCATTCTTGGGGGTTTTTTATGCCAAAAGTTTCGCCCAAAAACCTTTTTCATCATCCCGGGTAAAAAAGTTTTTAAAAAATTAATTTCTATACTGCCCAGATGTTGCAAACAAATATAGTAATTAATTTTTTTTTAAAATATTTTTTGCCTGATGATTTCCCAAATGTCCCTTTTTTAAACGTTGCGCATAAACAACCCCCAAAAATACAGTGTCTTTTGCAACCCCCGAAATTTCAAGAAGGGGGCTACCTAAGAAAAGAACTAAAAATCTTCCAGCCCCCCCAGGAAGGGGAGGGATCACAGATCGTCACGTGAGCTACCTCTCACCATGCCTAGGGTTTCAGTGATATCCTGGGGATTATTATTTATCCTCAAAATTAATTCCCCCAAAAAAGTCCCCCTTTATTGATGTCCTAAAAAAGTAGGTATGGAATGCTTCTCTATCCAATACCGTAAACTAAGAACTGATTTCAAAGGAAAAAAGGGGTTTGACTGATAAAAGAAAATTTTTCAAACCTGTAAACTTAAAGGGTAAAACCCCAACTTCCTTCAATTTTTTATATAAACCCCTGCAAAAAATACATCTATATTAAAATCCCTTTTTAATTCAAATTACTTTAAAATTAAAATTAAAAAAAAAAACAGGCCCACAAAAATCACCCCAGAAAGGGCTTTTCAAACAAATCTGATCTGAAAAAAAAACCTTGTCAAAGGCTTGCTTTTAATTGGGCTTTTTTTAAAAATTGTACGTAGTAATGGGCTCTAAATTCAAAACAGCTTTAAAACTTTTTTATAGGAAAAAAAATGTGCCTCAGGGATTCCTCTGGAACCCTGTCAATAAGGATAAAATCCCTATTAATCTTTTTTAAAAACGTTCGTTAACTCCTGCTGAAAAAAAATTTACTTTCACTCGGATTACATTTTTGGGCCCTTTTCCAAAAATTTTTTTATTAACAGTCATCATTTACTTTCATTTTTAGAAACTTATTAATACACTTAAATATAAAACTAAAAAAAAATTTATTATTGACGGGAAAAACTTGATTTTAAGGCATTCTCTATTTCTCAATTTTCCCTATCGCGAAATTTTAAAGAATTTAAAAATTCGTTTCCCAAACTCCCAAATTTTAGGGTTTTATGCCTTAAATGGGCCTTAAAAACTGATTTATACTACCTAATCAAATAAAACCCCATAAAGGAGTGGTACTTAATTTTTTTTAAAAAAAACTTTTGGGATATTAACAAAGCTGGTCCATCCTTGGGGAAAAAATTTAAAATTTTAAAATCCTCGCTGACAAAACAATTTTTTTTTATCCCTAAAAAGGAGGGCAGGGCTTTTTCCCTCACCTTTTGAGCTTACTTAAATTAAAAATTTTTTTACTAAAATGTTTTTTCCCCTTATACTATATTTTCCTGTGGCTCCCCTTTCCCGGCGTCCTCTTTGGATTACCAAAAAATCCTTTAAAAAAGGTAAACCCCTTTTCCTATTCTTTTACTATAGGCACCTTTTAAATATATATAAACCTAGCAAAAACTTTTTGGGCCCCATAATTTACCCACTAACTAAATGAACACCCCAATTAAGAACTCTTTTGAATTTGCACATGAATTAAAAACAATTAACGTAAACAACGCGGAATGGCTAGTTTGCCCTCCAATCACTAAATTTTCAAATATTCCATTAATGAGACTATTGAAAAAATCACTTATATTTTTTTCAAAAATGCTACCATTTTTTCTTTAAATACAAAAAAACAAATTTTCCCGATTTTTACTTTAGCTATAAAAGACTCCCCATTCATATTTTTCCCAAAAAATTTTTGTCCAAAATGATGGTGTTTCCCTGGGGTCATGTCTAGGTCCTTCATTTTGCAAGCCTTTTTAGTCACCATGAAAAATGTTGGGTTTTCCCAACTGTCCTAAACTTTTTTAAACCTTTTTTAATAAACGATAGGGAAAACGACACTTTTTTACTTTTTTAAAAAAAACCCAACACATTCCCTTATTTCTAACTACTTTAAATCTAAGCCCCAAACCTTAAGTTCACATATGAAGTTGAAAACCAATTTTCACTACCATTTTTTGGGGTATCCTATTACTCGTAAAAATAATTAAACTTACCCACCTTTTATTCCCATAGAAAAAACCCTTTTTTTACTGGCTTAGGCCAATTTTTTTTTTCATTCCCCTAACCTTTTTTTAAAAACAAAAACATTAAGACCTTTCTCACAGGGTGCTTTTAGTTTTCCTTTTTAATTTGGGTTTTCCTTTGAAAAATGAAAAACAAATTCCTTCCCAATTTTTTTTTAAAAAAAAAGGCTCCCCCCCCAAATTAATTGAAACAACTATCCCCCAAATTTCCCCAAATGAAAGTTCAAACCCCCAAATCGAAACCCAAACCCAACCCACATTAGACACACACCAAATTAAAATTCCATTTTACGGGTTTTTTTTCTACACCCAGCTTTTACGACCCTTTTTCATATTGATGCTATCTCGTTGGGGAAAATTTCTTGCCAACATAATTTTGGACAAAACTTCTCACATAAACTGTTCAAGGTTTCATAGCGTCGGTTTTTGGGTGTAAAATGCGGGCATATGTGAGCTTCTTAAAAATGGTGGGGGGGAACCCTGTGTTGTCCTTCCGTATTGAGCTTCTAAGTGTTTTTGAGCAATGGAAGAGGCTTCCTTCCCCCAAATTAGTTTAGCGTTTCCCCCCGCCACTGCATTAACCTCGTAGATAATTAACAGGAAATTTTTGGGGCCCGACAATGATCAGGAAAGATGTATAGTGAGTTGCCAGCCAGGTGTTGTCCGTCCTCCCAGCAGCCGGGAAGCCGCAGAAAATGTGTGTTTTCTCACAGTGGGACAAATTTCCACGCACTCACTACAACATGGTGGGGGAGTTTTTGGATGAAGTCTACTGTATAGGTATAGATATGATTTCTAAAATGATGTGTGCGGGCTGCTAGAAACTCACCAACCCCTCCAATACGCTGACGGGGGGTGACGGTTCACTCTCACACTATAACCTTTGGCATGTCTCAGTCCCCCGAGGAAATCTGGGCCTCTTTTAGTTTTCTGCAACACTTGCTTCTCCTCCCTTTAAATCTGAAATCGTCCGACCCATTTTTTCTTTGCGCGATACTTTTTTTTTTTTTTTTTTTTTTTTTTACATCACAAAGGCTGGCCAAAGAAAAACCCCAAAAAAGAGGTAACCAAAGATAGTTGAATGATCATTCAAAACATTTCATCCTCAAAATACTTAATTTCCACCCCAAATTTTTCCGTTAAATCACGATTTTGTAAAAGTGCGGGAAAAAAAACTTTCATCGTTCCAGGGGCGCCGGTGAATATTACTGATACGTCACGAGAGGTGAACACCATGTAAACAACAAACTCTGCATTTGTGACAGTGTCGATCCAAACCCAAAATCCATCCTCCGCATGTGACCAACACCCATTCCCGTTTCCCCCACAACCCCCCCCAACACCCATCCCCTTCCCCCACCACCAAAAAAAACCCCCCCCCCCCCCCCCCAAAACCCCCCCCCTTCCCCCACCACAAACACCTACCCCCGTTTCCCCATACCAAAAACCCCATCCTCGTTTCCCCACCCCCAACCCATCCCCCTTCCCCACACAAACCTACCCCGTTTCCCCCCTAAAACCCAACACCCATCCTCGTTTTCCCCACCACCAACACCCCTCCTCTTCCCCCAACACCATACCCTCCCTTTCCCCCACCACCAAAACCCATCCCCTTTCCCCATCACCAACACCCATCCCCGTTTCCCCACCACCAAACCTATCCCCTTTCCCCACCACCAACACCCATCCCCTTTTCCCCACCCCAACACCCATCCCCTTCCCCAAAACCCTCAAAACCCATCCCCTACCCCCCACCACCCAAACCCCCATCCCCTTTTCCCTACTTCCAACACCCCTCCCTTCCCTCACCACCAACACCCATCCCCTTCCCCCACCACCAGCACCCTCCCCTACCGCCCCCCACCAACCCCCTCCTCGTTTTCCCACTTCCAAAACCCATCCCTTCCCCCCACCACCAACCCCCTCCCCTTCCCCCACCACCAATACCCAGCCCCATTTCCCCACTATCAACACTCATCCCCGTTTTCTCCATCACCCAACACCCTCGTTTCCCCACCACCAATACCCAAATAC
>JACEEZ010021624.1:0-20000 GCA_016584305.1 Chionoecetes opilio
GGGGAATTTCCTTCGGGTGGGAAGGAAGGTAAAACAAAAAGAACAGTTTACATGTTTTTTCTCTTTTTCCACAATTCCCTCGAGTAGCGCCAAACCCGTCTGTATGTATCATAGAGACGGATTGGGTAGCGCCACCAGACAACACGGAAGCAGGAACTAACTAACAACAGAGAAAATAATGATGCGAGGAAAATAAATAGAATCATCCTCTTAATGTCAGTGTTGTGTGTGTGTGTGTTGTGTGTGTGGTGTGTGTGTGTGTGTGTGTGTGTGTGTGGTGTGGTGTGTGTGTGTGTGTGTGTGTGTGGTGTTGTGTGTTGTGTTGGTGTGTGTGTGTGTGTGTGTGTGTGTGTGTGTGTGTGTGTGGTGTGTCGTGTGTGTGGTGTGTGTGTTTGTGTGTGGTGGTGTGTGTGTGTGTGTGTGTGTGTGTGTGTGTGTGTGTGTGTGTGTGTGTGTGTGTGTGTGTGTGTGTGTGTGTGTGTGTGTGTGTGTGTGTGTGTGTGTGTGTGTGTGTGTGTGTGTGTGTATCTCGTAGTCAATTACATTACAGATTCCGTCATAAACACAGTTGCTGCTTTTGATGTTCTTATTTTTTACTAATGCTGATTTGGTTTGTAATCCCACTGTCATTTGATATTATATGTTTTTGCCGCCGCTGCTGCCGCCATACTCAATCACACACCGGGAACCATACCTCTACAAGGGGGAAATGAATACTAAATCCCTCAACCATGAATCACAATATTACAATTACTTATATCTAATGCAGTGACCCCGGCCAACGCAAACAAAAAGAGGTCACAGAGAAATTGGATCAAAGAGGCAATGTAATGAGCGCAATGAAGACAACAAGAAAATAACGCAAGAATATAAAGATCAAACAAGAATAGCCATGTGAGTTTGGATTATGTCCTACCTGCTAACGAGCAAACTTCATCTCTGTTACAAAATTGGCATGAATAAGAAAATAGAAAAAAAATGAGATCATGAGAGATAGAGAGAGAGAGAGAAAGAGCGAGAGAGAGAGAGAGAGAGAGAGAGAGAGAGAGAGAGAGAGAGAGAGAGAGAGAGAGAGAGAGAAGAGAGAGATGAGAGGAGAGAGAGAGAGAGAGAGGAGAGAGAGAGAGGATGAGAGAGATGAAAGAGAGAGAGAGAGAGAGAGAGAGAGAGAGAGAGAGAGAGAGAGAGAGAGATATATAATGAGATAGAGGAGGAGGAAAAATAGACAGACAGACAGACAAAGACAAACGGGCCATAATTAGCAGTGTTTAAACAGTATATTATCGTCACTTTGCCTTGGCCAAATTTCACTAATGCAGGTAAATATCAAACCGGCGCCGCAAGGAACTGGCAGACATTCAATTTCCAAGGCCTGAGAGGATGCCCGGAGGCTTTGTCTGGTTCATGTGCGCCTTGTCTTATCATCGCTCACGGTTTCTTTCTTCTTTCACATTTTTACATACATTCCATTATGCGTTAATTCCTGACGAGAAAGTTGAAGTGAGTTTCATCTAAAGCCCCGTCCACACTACCACTCACCACCGTCGGCGCTTGCCGTCGGTGCTTGCCGACGGGAAGCGCCGGCATTTAGTTTTGTGGTTCATATCGGGTTTCTCTGCCAACATAAGTAACTTTTTTTCACATTGTATCATTTAATTTTGTGGCTCATAGCGGGTTTCTCTATCTCTATTAATGAGTTTATAATGATAACCAGTCTTTTCATTGACCTCATAATTCCTAATTGTCAAGCTTCATCAATACCCTTCAATTGTAGACAGGAATGAGTGGCAATTGTTCTCGGCGCGTACAAGGGTCACGGCAAAGGTCAGGGGCGGCCCGGTCTTCCAAGGCTTCAAAGGCCCCGTTTTAGTGCTTCAATCTGCCTTTAATCCACGACCTATCAAGGTTTCCTAAAGGTGCGAGATTGTCCTCAACGCTACACGAACGATTCCCATCCGATTCAGGTGACCACGACTCACACTGACGTGCTTTGTTGAATAGTATTTGATTACTTTTTGGGTTGTTGTGGGTCTTTGTGGGTTTTGGTGGGTTATGTTAGGTTTTGGTGGGTTATGGTGGGTTTTGGTGGGTTATGGTACATCATGGTAGGTTTTTTTTCCTGAAAGCATGATGAAAATAATAGACCCTCCGTGCAGATATTCAGTGACGAAAATGAAATAATAAATGTTCATAAAATGCATCATACGAAACGTTCGTTATGAGTTAAAACTATACTTATGCTCGAAAAATTTAAACTGAAGATGTGTTTAGCAGCATGTAACCCGACTATTATAAAATATTACATTATACATAAATATTGTATATGTATATTAGAAATTATTAGAGGCAACCGGAAACACATGGGAAAAACTGAATATGCACACAATGGGTTTGAATTATGAGCGCCATTACGTGAAAGCAGTTAAACAATAAAAGAATAATGTATGAATGAGCTCAAATAATTATTTAAAGTGGTAAAAGTCCACACACATTACCACCACACCTTCCAACGGCCCTCCACCCCTCCACCCTCCACAGACACACCCACCCACCTTCAACCCCTTCCCCTTCTACCCTCCACCCTTCCTCCCTCACCCCCCCACCTTCAGCCTCCCCGCTTTGTTCCTCTGAGCCTCTCCCCCTCCCCCCCCGTCAGCAGCAAGCAGCACCAGATCCCCACAAAGTAGGCCCCGAGTCCGTAGCGACAGAAACCATCCGCACAAAGGAGGAAGAGACTCCGCCCCAGAATTACCAAAGGGATTAAATGGGAGCATAACCAGGAGGAAGGAAGAGGAGGAGGAGGAGGAGGAGGAGGAGGAGGAGGAGGAGGAGGAGAGGAGGAGGAGGAGGAGGAGGAGGAGGAGGAGGAGGGGAGGAGGAGGAGGAGGAGGAGTTAGCTAGCTCGGTCATGAATAGCAGTAGCAGTAAAAGCAAGGCAAAAGAGGTCACTCATTCCCATTCTACACACACTCAACTCTCTCTCTCTCTCTCTCTCTCTCTCTCTCTCTCTCTCTCTCTCTCTCTCTCTCTCTCTCTCTCTCTCTCTCTCTCTCTCTCTCTCTCTCTCTCTCTCTCTCTCTCTCTCTCTCTCTCTCTCTCTCTCTCTCTCTCTCTCTCTCTCTTCCCCCCTGCCACGGAAGTTCCATATCGTTTCGACTGGACTGGGGAGACGAGAAGAGACATTATAGCCACAAGGCGGGGCGACCATTTTCCTCTTAATTAAAGTCTGTTGGCGCTTATAGTATTGACCGCTGGATGGCACAGAGGGAAGCCAGGGAGAGAGAGAGGCACAGGCGACGGTGGTGAGGTCAAGGGAGCGAGCCAGGACTGTGCGGTATTATGTGTGTTGTGTTCGTTGTGTTTGTGCAGATGGGAGAAATAGTGGTAAAGGCTTTTAGAACGCTGATGAAATAGAAAGATAAAAATATAAATAATGGGATAAATAGGCTTTTAGAGCACTGATGAAATAGGGAGATAGAAATAGAACTGATACTGATAGAAATAGTGAGTGTGAGAAATAGGCATTTAGAAACTGATGAAATAGAAAGATAGAGATAGAACTGATACTGATAGATATAGAGGGTGGTGGATGGGTGAAATAGGCTTTTAGAACTCTATGAAATAGATAGATAGAAATAGAACTGATACTGATAGAAATAATAGGTGGAAGAAACTGGCTTTAAGAACGCTGATGAAATAGAAATATAGAAATATAACTGATACTGATAGAAATAGTGGGTGGGAGAAATAGGCTTTTAGAACACTGATGAAGGCGTCTTTCTGTCGTCTTTTTATGTTACTCTCTACTCATATCTTCTCTTCTATTCCTGAATCATACAAACGCACACACATACACTTAAAAACAACGCAAAATATTCTGCATCTTACGAGCACAACTGGCCGTGAAGCAAACAATTGTGCCTGCGATGTGTTCTAATATATACCAAATCTTCAATATTCGCCTTTCCACGTGTCGCAAGAGGTGTCGCAAGAGTCGGGGAAGGGGAGAGAAAGGTGGGAACAAAAAATAGAAGGAAGCAGAGAATCGAGTTAGAGATTCAATATCGTTAAAAGGAAAATATAGACCCGGATAATGAATACACCTGGAATCCATTATACTTTTTGGAAAAAGGGGACGACTGATTGATTCCTTTTGATGGCTTGGGCCCTCAGCCTTTTTGTTGGGGTTTTGAAAAAAAAAAAAACCCAGGCTTTTTAAAGGGAAAAATAAGAGATGAATATTATAGCAAAAATGTTGACAAAAGCCCCTTTGAATGGGGGGAGCGAGAGTAAAGGTGATGCAAATGCTGGAGTTTTTTTAACCCCTTTGGACCGGGAAGTAATTTCATTGTATTTGGGTACAAAAGGGACGATTTTTAGAAAATAAAAGCAATATTTTTATATAAGACCTGCTTAGATTTTATCGACAACTAATTTGGTTTTCATTTATTTCGTAATTTTATGGCTCGACAACATACATTTTTTTAAGCAAAGGGAAAAAAATCTGGGTGTGAAGTGGTCTTAACCAGCTTCAAAACCAAAAAAGGTATTTTTTGCGGAAATGGGGGGATGAAGGAATTTTAAGGTAGGGGGAAAAAAAGGGGAGGATGGTGGACGGATAAGGTTAAAAAAGCGGGAAAAAATAGAGATTACAGGGTTTGATTTACAGAAATAGCTTAAAGGATATCGAGGGGGTTTGGGAAAAGAAAATTTGAAATTTTAATGTTTTTCCCAAACCCCCAAATTACAAAATTACCCAAAAGTTTAGTATGTAGCTTTTACCATTCCAAATAAAGAAATTAAAGCAGATGTATTTCTAATTAAGATATTTAAACTTTACTTCGTGTATTTTCTTTTCCTAAAGTAAGATTCCTCAACCTATTTTGTGCGGCTAGAATTCTATCCATTCACCACCAAAATGAGTAGCCACTCGTTTTCTTTACGACTAAGGGGACAAACACCAATATTGTAAACTGCGCCATTTTTCCCCCCTCCTTTTGAATTCCTAACCCCAACCTTTCCCTCCCCCTTCTCCCCTAATATTCCCTTTTCCCTTTCCTTTCTACTATTTTAAAAAAAAGAGGACCCAGGGGCAGCAACGGGGCCTTCCTTTAAAAATACTCGCACCGATTTTCGTCTAATTTAGGGGATTAGGGTTCAAGCGAGGGAGTAAAATTTTTCCTCATTTTTTTCCCTTTATTTTTACCATTATATACTCTCTTCTCTCTCTCTTTTTCTCTCTCTCCCCCTCTCTCCTCTCTCTCTCTTCTCTCCCCTCTCCTCTCTCTCTCTTTTTCTCCTCTCTCTCAGGAAAGACATAAAAAAGCGAGTCATATCTTTGTGTGGGGCCCCCAGCACCACCGCAGTTGGAATTTCTTCCCCGGGGCGGAGCAAGATCTTGACAGCCAAATTTTCCCTTTCCCTTCGCCCCCCCCATCTCTCTCTCTCTTTTTCTCTCTCCTCTCCCGTATCTCTTCATCTACACCCCTTTTAACCCTCCTTTTTATTTATCTTATACACTCAATTTCTCCCACCCCCTCCTTCCCATTTTCACTTTTATCTATGCTTCATTCCTTCCTCACTTCCTCCTCCCTCCTCCCTCCATCCTACTTTACTACTTTCCTACTTCAGACCCATTTTTTTATCCTTCCTCCAATCTTCCTTCCCCGTTTCTTCACATTGTCTTCTACTTCTCCCTCCTCCCAACTCCTACTTTTTACTTCACTTGCCTATCTTGGTCTTCTTGCTCCTCCCACTCCAACACTTGTGCAGCAACTTAAGGCTTTCCCCAAGGACGTTCTGCGACATTACCCAACGTGCTTCTGATACTTCGCGAAGGCACTCACAATCTCCCAGCGCCTCTCTCTACAGCACCTAAGATGGGACAAGGCGTTTCTCTCTCTCTCTTTTTCTTTCTCTCTTGCTCTCTAACTCTCTAACTCTCTAACTCTCTCTCTTTTTCTAACTCTCTCTCTCTCTCTCTCTCTCTCTCTCTCTCTCTCTCTCTCTCTCTCTCTCTCTCTCTCTCTCTCTCTCTCTCTCTCTCTCTCTCTCTCTCTCTCTCTCTCTCTCTCTCTCTCTCTAAGTAGTATATAACATAGCAATATAGGTTAAAAAAAAGTGCACTTTTTATTCAAAAAACAAATTAGACGCTTAAACCACGAAGCTTTATATTTTCGATTTAATCTCTACTTTCCCAAAAATTGCCGCTAAACGCCAGAAGTTAGCCCACGGCATGTACATATGCCTTAATTATAAGTGTTATTTTTACCCGAGTGCTAGACTAAAGACTAACTAATTAACAAGACTAATAAGACTAAACCATAACGTAAATATATTGATTCTCATGCAGGACGTTGATAAAGTTAGAAAGACGAGGATTATACAGAAATATAAATATACACAAATGTCGGAAATAGAGATAGTATAACTTTCCCTCACATGGCTAACATAACGCTAACAAAACCGAGCCTTATTAGTCGTTACATTAACAAAATAAAACTCTACCTTCACATATCTCCAAGGACTCGTTATTTGACACCCGTCGTTATATATCATACGAAAAGAAGTAAAAACCCACTTCACCTTTTCCTTCCTTAAATCTCTCAGCAGACAAACTAGTAAATCACCTCGAAAGACACGAACAAACGACATTCCCAAGGTGATACATTACACTAAAGCATCGCATTCGTTTTCTTCGAAGGACGAGTTGCCTTAGCAGAAAGAAAATGGTTTTCGGTGGCCTACACTACCCCGGCCGGTTACTTGATTAATAGGGGGAACTTGGTTATACTCGGTGCCGCCTCCTGCAGGAAAGTGACGGTGGGTAGCGAGGCGGGTGGTAAAGAGCGTGATCCCTGCAAACACTGCCTGGTAGGGTGTAAAGCGATGTAATAACTCTTGCCCTTGTGCTTCCTTTGTGTGATATACAACACGTTTTAATGTCCACAGAAGGTTTTACATAATTTAATGTATCAATGCCCACCTTCATTCTTACCCTCAACATTATATCTGCACCGCTAGCTTTCCTTTTCCTCACTCATTGTCTATTCTATATTTCCTGCAACCAAACACCTTTCTTAGCAGTCATTACATCTCTACTCCCATTTTTCTCCTGGGTCCAAGCTTTCACCCCTTCATCTTTTTCCTTCCTTAATGTCCCTTTCTACCTTCCACACACACACTATGAATAAAGAGAGACGCATGGGAGAAAGAAGTTGCTGAAGAGGATTTGCATTATTCAGTTTGAAAAAGGAGATGAGAGGGGAAGCCGTTTTACGAGTGGCTGAGGACGGCCTTTCAGGAGCTTAACGGGGCAGTGAAGGGGCCAGTTCTTCCTGAAGGTGTAAAGAAAGCAAGAATAAAAATAAAGGTTGACAGCAAGGTAGCAAAGAAATAAAAGTTAATCCAGTTAGCGAAAGAGCGACTTTCCAACTGGCTGACTGATGGACTGATTGACTGACTGGCTGAGTGGCTGCCAGAACGCTAAATTGATTGCACGACACACTTGTCCGAACTGTTGATACTTCTGCTGGTTTATCTTTTGTTTGTCACACACGATTATGATTTACTTGATATATTCCTACTACTACTACTACTACTACTACTACTACTACTACTACTACTACTACTACTACTACTACTACTACTACTACTACTACACACACACACACACACACACACACACACACACACACACACACACACACACATACACACACACAAGTACTAGTCTTTGCGCAACATAAACACTCACACAACTCCAGACATCCTTCATAGTCATTCAGTAGCTACACTATAGGCAACAAAAACACGAGGGGATTTCCAGCTAATCCTCCAACACACTCCTCTTCTCCGCCCACCACGCAGACTATGCAAACGTCTCAATTTCGGAACGTATAATCAAGAACTCTATCTCCCTCTTACATTTTTGTTAGAACTTGCTTTGAACGGTATCTATTTTACACAAAGTTCCTCAGAAGTACAAAGTTTGCTCGCCTTTCCACGTAAAGCCACCACGAGATCCTCACTCTCCCGCGTCGCTCATTTTTGCCTGTCTTAAGTATTCGCTATATTATTATATATTATCTATAGTCTATATATATTATATAGTATTCTCTATAGTATTAAGTATTCTGCTCTTTCAGTATTTTCAACTCTTGACGTCATCGCCCAAGAAAGTTTTTAGGTTTTGAGTGACATAAATACACATATCAAATATCATCTAATCTACTGATCCTCATCTTCTCTGTTCCTACCAAGTATCTTCCTCCTCCTCCTCCTCCTCCTCCTCCACCTCCTCCTCCTCCTCCTCCTCCTCCTCCTCCTCCTCCTCCTCCTCCCCCTTCTCACTCCTCTACGCCAGCCTTCTCCCCCTCCCCGCTCCCTCGTCTTCTCCCCGTGAAGCAAACAATTGTGCCTGCGATGGTGTTCTCATATATACCAAATCCTTCAATATTCGCCTTTCCACGTGTCGCAAAGGTGTCGCAAGAGTCGGTGGAGAGGGGAGAGAAAGGTGGGAACAAAAAATAGAAGGAAGCAGAGAATCGAGTTAGAGATTCAATATCGTTAAAAGGAAAATATAGACCCGGATAATGAATACACCTGGAATCCATTATACTGTGTTGACAGGACGACTGATTGATTCCATTGATGGCTTGGGACTCAGCCTTTGTTAGGGTTGAAAGACTCAGGCATGAAGGAATAAGAGATGAATATTATGAGCAAAAATGTGACAAAAGCACTGAATGAGGAGCGAGAGTAAATGGTGATGCAAATGCTGGAGATTTTTAACCCTTTGAGACCCAGAACGTAATTTCCATTGTAATTTGGGTACTATAAGACGATTTTTAGAGAATATAAGCAATACTTTATATAAGACCTGCTTAGTATCCTTATCGACTAACTAATTTGGTATATTCAGTTACTTCTCGTAATTTTATGGCTCGACAACATACATTTTTTTATAGCAAAGGAAAAATCTGGGTGTGAAGTGGTCTTAACCAGCTTCAAAACTTCAAAAAGGTATTGTTGCAGGAATGGTGGGGATGAAGGAAGTTAAGGTAGGGAGAAAAAAAGGGAGTGTATGGTGGACGGATAAGGTTAAGAAAGCGGTGAAAGAATAGAGATTACAGGGTTTGTTTAGTTACAGAAATAGCTTCAAGGATATCGAGGAGGTGGAAAAGCACTAATTTGTATATTTAATGTGTTTCCAAACCAAATTACAAAATATTATCCTAAAGCATTAGTATGTAGCTTCTTACACATTCCAAATAAAGACATATTAAACGCAGATTGTACTTCTCAGATTAAGCATATTAAACTTTACTTCGTGTACTTTTCATTCTCTAAAAGTACAGATTCTTCCTCAACCTCATTTTGTGCGGCTAGAATCTCTAGTCCATTCACTCACCAAAATGAGTACCGCCATCTCGTTTTCTTTACGACTCAAGGGACGCATCACCAACTATTGTAAACTGCGCCATTATCATCCACTCCATTGAATTCCTAACCCAACCTTCTCCTCTCCCTTCTACCTAATATTACCTTTTCCTTTCCTTCTACTATATTAAGAAAAAAGAGGACCCAGGTGCAGCAACGGGGCCTTCCTTATAAAAATACCTCGCACCTGATTTATCTGTCTAATTTAGGTGGATTAGTGTGTTCAAGCGAGGGAGTACACATTTTCCTCACTTCCTTCGCCTTTATTTTTACCATTATATACTCTCTCCTCTCTCTCTCTCTCTCTCTCTCTCTCTCTCTCTTCGTCTCCTCTCTCCTCTCTCATTCTCGTTCTCTCTCTCTCTCTCTCCGGTCTCGCTCTCGTCTGTCGTCATCTCTCTCTCTTTCTCTCTCTCTCTCAGTGAAAGACATGAAAAGCGAGCTCATATCTTTGTGTCGGCCTCCAGCACCACCGCAGTCTGTGAACTTTCTTCCACCGGGCGTGAGCAAGCATCTTGACAGCCAAAGTTTCCTTCCTTCGCCCACCCCCATCTCTCTCTCTCTCTCTCTCCTCTCTCTCTCTCTGTATCTGCTTCATCTACACCTTTAACCATCCTTCTTTATTTATCTTATATCACTCAATTTCTCCCACCTCCTCCTTCCCATTTTCACTTTTATCTATGCTTCATTCCTTCCTCACTTCCTCCTCCCTCCTCCCTCCATCCTACTTTACTACTTTCCTACTTCAGACCCATTTTTTTATCCTTCCTCCATCTTCCTTCCTCCACGTGTCTCCATTGTCCTTATACTTCTCCCTCCTCCCAACTCCTACTTTTACTTCACTTGCCCTAATCTTGTCAATTCTTAGCTCCTCCCACTCCAACACTTGTGCACAACTTAGGCTTTCCCAAGGACGTTCTGCGACATTACCCAACGTGCTTCTGATACTTCGCTAAGGCCTCACAATCCCTCCCACGCCTCTCTCTACAGCACCTAAGATGGGACAAGGCGTTTCTCTCTCTCTCTTTTTCTCTTTCTCTCTTGCTCTCATAACTCTCTAACTCTCTAACTCTCTCTCTTTTTCTAACTCTCTCTCTCTTCTCTCATTCTCATCTCTCTCTCTCTCTCTCATCTCTCTCTCTCTCAATCTCTCTCTCTCTCCATTCTCTCTCTTCTCTTCTCTCTCTCTCTCTCTTCTCTCTCTCTCTCTCTCCTCTCTCTCTCTCTCTCTCTACAGTGAGTATATAACATAGCAATATAGTTTTAAAAAAGTGCACTTTTTTATTCAAAAAAACAAAATTAGACGCTTTAACCACGAAGCTTGATATTTGCTTTTGAAATCGCTACTCTCTTTCCCAAAAATTGCCGCTAAACGCCAAAGTTAGCCCACGGCATGTACATATCCTTATTATAAGTGTTATTTTTACCGAGTGGCTAAACTAAAGACTAACTATTAAAAGACTAATAGACTAAACCATAACTTAAATATATTGATCTCATGCAGGGACGTTGATAAGTTTAGAAAGACGAGGATTATACAGAAATATAAATATACACACAATGTCGAAATAGAGATAGTAATAACTTTCCCATCACATGGCTAACATAACGCTAACAAACCGAGCCTTATTAGTCGTTACATTAACAAAATAAAACTCTAACCTTCACATATCTCCAAGTACTCGTTATTTGAACACCCGTCGTTTATATATCATACGAAAGAAGTAAAAACCCACTTCAACCTTTCCTTCTTAAATCGCTCAGGCAGACAAACTAGTAAATCACCTCGAAAGACACGAACAAACGACATTTTCCCAAGGGATACATTAACACTAAAGCATACGCATTCGTTTTCTTCGAGGACGAGTTGCCTTAGCAGAAAGAATATGGGTTTTTTCGGTGGCCTATCACTACCCCCGGCCGGTTACTTTGATTAATAGGGGAACTGGTTATACTCGGTGCCCGCCCTCCTGCAGGAAGTGACGGTGGGTAGCGAGGCGGGTGGTAAGAGCGTGATCCCTGCACAACAAACTGCCTGGTAGGGTGTAAAGCGATGTAATACTTCTTGCCCTTGTGCTTCCATTTGTGTGGATATCACACGTTTAATGTCCCACAGAAGGTTTTACATAATTTAATGTATCAATGCCCACCTTCATTCTACCCTCAACATTATATCTGCAACCGCTAGCTTTCTTTCCTGCCCACTCATTGTCTATTCTATATTTCCTCAACCAAACACCTTCTTTAGCAGTCATTACATCATCTCTCCATTTTTTTCTTCCTGGGTCCAAGCATTTCACCCCTCATCTTTTTCCATTCCTTAATGTCCCTTTCGACCTTCCACCCACACACTTATGAATAAAGAGAGACGCATGGGAGAAAGAAGTTGCTGAAGAGGATTTTGCATTTTCAGTTTGAAAAAGGAGATGAGAGGGGAAGCCGTTTTACGAGTGGCTGAGGACGGCCTTTCAGGAGCTAAGGGGGCAGTTGAAAGGGGCCAGTTCTTCCTGAATGTGTCAAGAAAGCAAGAATAAAATAAAGGTTGACGCAAGGTAGCAAAGAAATAAAGTTATCCAGTTAGCGAAAGAGCGACTTTCCAACTGCTGACTGTGGACTGATTGACTGACTGCTGAGTGGCTGCCAGAACGCTAAATTATTGCACGACACATCTTGTCCGAACTGTTGACACTTCTGCTGGTTTACTTTTGTTTGTCACACACGATTATGCTTTACTTGATTATTCCTACTACTACTACGACTACTACTACTACTACTAACTACTACTACATACTAACTACTACTACTACTACTACTACTACTACTACTACTACTACTACTACACACACCCACACACACACACACACACACCACAACCCACACACACACACACCACATACAACACACACAATACTAGTCTTTGCTCACATAAACACTCACACACCCAGACATCCTTATAGTCATTTTCCAGTAGCTACACTATAGCAACAAAAACACGAGGGGATTTCAGCTTAATCCTCCAACACCTCCTCTTCTCCGCCCACCACGCAGACTCATGCAAACGTCCCAATTTCGGAACGTATAATCAAGAACTCTATCTCCCCCTTACAGTTTTGTTAGAACTTGCTTGAACGGTACTATTTTAAACACAAAGTTCCTCAGAAGTAGGCAAAGTTTGCCTCGCCTTTCCACGTAAAGCCACCACGAGATCCTCACTCTCCCGCGTCGCTCATTTTTGCCTGTCTTAAGTTTCGCTATATTATTATATCTTATACTATAGTCTATAATTATTATATAGTATTCTCTATAGTATTAAGTATTCTGCTCTTTCAGTATTTCACTCTTGCGTCATCGCCCAAGACAGTTTTTAAGTTTTGAGTGACATAAATACCATATCAATATCTCTAATCTACTGATCCTCTCTTCTCTGTTCCTACCAAGTATCGCCTCCTCCTCCTCCTCCTCCTCCTCCACCTCCTCCTCCTCCTCCTCCTCCTCCTCCTCCTCCTCCTCCTCCCCTCCCTTCTCACTCCTCTGACCCATCCCTTCTTCCTCCCCCCCGCTCCCGTCGTCCTTCTCCTTCCGTTCCCCTGCTCCCTTTGCTCCCGGAAGCGAGAGCACGACGACCACACAGCAGTCAAGGCGCCCCTAACGTCAAAACTTACAACAATTTCAGGTTCTTGGCGAACTGAGGAACGTACACGAACCAGATTGATCGGGGACTCACTTCTCCGAGGACAACTGGTGGAGTTTTGTGTAGGTCACGAGTGACAAAAGAGCGCTTCTGTTTTCCCAGGAGGCAGACCGAAACGACATCACTGCAGCCTGCGATGACGTCACCCAAGACACGAACGAAAAAACCTCTCTATGTCATCCCATGCAGAACAAACGACGTGTACGAGTAGCGGATCTGAAGAAATTCTGACGAGTACAGGAAGTTGATCCGGAAAAAACAAAAAATTTTTCCCCCCCCCAAGGGAAACCCTAAAAAATCTATTCATATCAGTATTTCGGAATTCTCCCAGAACTAGGAGTAGGCCGACGTTTTTATAACGTAAAGCGTTTCAGCGCAAAAACCGACTGAGGTCGCTTGGCACAGGAAATGTAGACTTCGCAACTTCTGGGATAATTCTACGAGATCCCATCCTGGTTGAGGATTCCATCCATTTGGGGATGACGACTCCCCTCAAGCCCCGTCGCCATCACGATTATGACGTCTGCTAATGATAAGTTTGAAAAAAAAAATTCTTACAGATCAAAAACACCATCGGACGGCGGTAGCATCTCACCTTAACCCCTTTCTTACCCACAGCAACGCTGGGTCACGTCCCGTTTTTCCGCAAATACTAATCAAAGTACTTAATCAAAGCCCCTGAAACAGTGGACCGTAAACGCCCTGCCGGTTAAACCCCTCAACGCAAGGTTACCAAAACTATCAGGAAACTTAAATTGACTCTACACAAAATGCCAGAAGCATTATTTAAAGCGTAACGAATTATTAACATACTTTGTTGCGAAACGTACCAGATATCGAAAGTATAACTGAGAGTTGGTTCAACACAAAGATAAACATTTTTAGCTGGAAAAAAAATAGCCATTCCAGCTATAAGACATTCACTAAATTGTCGCATGCATAAAGCAGGTGGAGTGTCATTCTTTACATAAAGAAATTTTGCAAGCAATTCGAATTCGATGAAAGTAAACAAAGATCATTTGACCGTCTACGCCAAAGATTAAGCTAAAGGTAAATTGGCTAACTATTGACAATATATCGTCTCCCAAATCAAATGCCGGAAGTAGATTGCTCCTGTTGACGAGATAAAGTCATTTGTGACAATAATAACGATACAATTATTTGTGAGAATTTACCTACTGCATATACACTGGACTAATAATTCTGCTGATAGAGAAGTATGCATGCTGTTATGGTAACGAAAGTAATATTTAAAAAATCAAGTTGGTCCGTGAGCTACAAGGATAATAGTATCCTAGCTTTAGTTTTTCACTACCGCATTGATCTGATTGTTTGTCGCGATATAGGTGACTATTTGGCAAAACAGTGATCACAGGCTAATCAGATGCGGCAGAAATTTGGGCAATGTAACATTCACAGAAATCGTATTAGTCCCAAATTATAATAAAAGACAGATTTCACGAAGATCAGCAGGGTACTAAGCGAATTGAATGGATTGACCTACAAATGTAATAACGACGAAAACATTTGTAATTATTCACTAATAAGACTCCGTCTGTGGGGTGGAAAAACATGTTCCCATGTAGAAAACGTTTGAATACCATAACAGACCCAGTTGGATGATTAATGAGATCCAACAATTCATTGGCAGAAAGCGCCGAGCGTATAAAGTTTACAACTTCAATGCAGACTGGGCGATTCTAGGAAATACAATGACGTCAAAACGTCGCTGCAAAGGACTATTAAGTCTAAAAGCGCGAGTAGAAGAAAAAATTGCTAAGGAATCCAAATCAACCCGAAAAGGGTTTTCTTTCAATACGTTCGATAGTAATAAAAAAACGTCAAAACAAGTATTGGGCCACTGAAAGAGAATAATAATATCTTGGTAAATATAATAATAGTCTGCGGTTCGTACCTCAATGAATACTTTAATGCGGTATTAGTAAAGAAGACGAAACATCCATTAGCCCAAACCAGTACACATGTATGCAGGACTCGAAAGGGATCGACTGGTAATAGGAAAGATAACAGTAGATCAGATACAAAGTATTTGCTGAAACTTGACCCCAGCAAATCGTGGGGTGGACGAAAATCTCGCCGCGACTACTTCCGCGAATGTCCACAGTCATACTTTCGCTCCCATTAAAGATTATTTTCAATAAATCGCTAAGTGAAAACAATGTTCCTAGTAATGTGAACATTAGGCTAATGTTACCCGTATTCAAGACGGGAATAGAGCCTCGCAAGTAATTATCGCCAATTAGTCCTAACGTTTTTTACCCCCCCCCCCCCCCCCGGTGGACTGTTAAACTATTTGAGAAATATTGCAGGATAAACATAGTGTCTTTCTCGATGAAAATAACTCTATACTAAACTCCCAGCATGGTTTTCGAATAAGAGATCCTGCTTAACAACCTACTGGATTTTTTTAATGTCATTACTTCAAACGGGACGCTAAATTCCCCTCGGATGTAATTACTTGGATTTTCAGAAAGCTTCGATACAGTTCCCCAGAAGCGACTGTTGACCACTAAGGCACATGGCTTAGAGATCAATTATGTTCATGGATGGCGATTGGGCTTTTCAAATCGTAAACAACGGTAGTAATAAATGGTGAGGGCATCTGATTGGTTTGGAGATGTCCACTAGTGGGGTGCCTCATGGCTCGGTCTTGGGTCCTACTCTTTTTCTGATATTATATCAACGATCTTGACTGCAGACTTGTATCTAAATATCGAAAATTTGCAATACACCCAATTAGGGCCCCCGGTTTAAAAAAAAAAGGCAAAAAAAAATCTACTGATAACACTTGCGAACTCATAACAAAGTGATCTCGACAACTATCAGATTGGAGTGATAATGGCCTATTAAAATTTAATTCCGATAATTTAAAGAATGCATATAGGCAACGATAACCTCAATATAACTATCAAATGCAAAATAAATCGTTAACTGAAGTACAGCAGGAAAAGATTTAGGTGTCATCATCAGTAATGATCTGAAAACCAGTTCGCTTGCCTAGCTGGCCAGTAAAAAGGCAATATGATGTTGGGCTTTATTAAACGTCATTTTGCACATAAACTCCGAAAGTAATTACACAATTATACACGTCCTTGGTTAGGTCCGCACTTGGATATTGCCGTTCAATTCTGGTCGCCCTGTTTCGTAAAAGATCCAGCCCAATTGGAATCAGTGCAAAGAAGAGCAACCAAACAAATTCCATCTCTGCGAAATTCATCTTAGAAGAGATACTGCGGAAAACTTAATATGTTTTCCTTAAAGGATCGTAGATCCGTGGGGACTTGATCAGAAACCGTTAAGATCCTAACAGGTTTGATGTCATTAATCAAGAAGACTATTCGAGCTTTCACTCAAGTGACAACTAACAAATATGGTTTAAAACTAACGGTCACCGTTGCATCCACCGATCTCAGTAAAAATATTCAATGTTAGAGTCGTTGATCGATGAACAAGCACCAGCAAATTTGTCGTAGCCACACATCACTACATTCAAAAACAGACTTGACGCGCGACTGTAAATTAAATGGGTTTGAGAGTTGCGAATTCGTATCTAGTCCCCCGTATCGATTAGTTGTAGTGGTAGGTGGTAGTTGTAGTTCTAGTATTTTTCATCTCCTATCTTCTGCCTATGAAACTTCCTGTTCCTATCCTCTTTAGGGACATGGTATCATTTTCCAGCTGTTTTTCTACAAGTAGTTGATAGTTTTATAGTAGGTAGT
Organism: Chionoecetes opilio; assembly: GCA_016584305.1. Taxonomy (NCBI): domain Eukaryota; kingdom Metazoa; phylum Arthropoda; class Malacostraca; order Decapoda; family Majidae; genus Chionoecetes; species Chionoecetes opilio. The sequence goes on from JACEEZ010021624.1 coordinate 16,873, forward strand.
TCAGCAGATACCCTCGCTATGGACCATAGGTCTCCTGGTTCTGTTAACTCTATTGTCAGCCTATGTAGTCCTCTAAATGAACAAGTTTCCTCTTACAGAGCAAAAAAACCAGCGGACTGCGGTAGCAGCATCACCTTAACCCCTTTCTTACCCCACAGCAACGGCTGGGTCACGTCCCCGTTTTCCGCAAATACTAACAAAGTAACTTAATCAAGCGCCCTGAAACAGTGCCGTAGACGCCCGCACGGTAAACCCTCCACGCAAGGTTACCAAACTATCAAGAACTTAACTTACTCGACACAAATAGCCAGAAGCTTATTTTAAAGCGTAACGAATTATTAGCATACGTTGTTGCCGAAACGCCGATTCGTCAGTATCACTGAGAGTGGTTCAAACAAAAGAATAAACATTTTATTAGCTGAAATAGCCATTCCAGAGCTATAAGACATTCCTAAATTGTCGCACGCATAAAGCCATTGGAGGTGTCATTGCTTTTACATTAAAGAACATTTGGCAAGCAAATTTTTTTTTAAAAATCCCGAAAAAAAAAAAATCCGGAAAAATTAGTAAACAAAGATCATGTATGACTCAGTCTCCGCAAAATTAAGCTAAACGTAATTGCTAAACTATTGGGGACATATATATCTTCCTCCAAATCTAATGCGGAGTAGATTGCCTCCGTGTATGAACGAGATAAAGTCAGTTGTTGAACAATAATAACGATACAATTATTTGTGGAGATTTTCACCTACCTCGTATAAACCTGGAATAATAATTCTTCTGATAGAGAAGTATGCGATGCTTTTGATATGGTGAACGAAGTTATATTTAAATCAGGTGGTTCCGTGAGCCTACAAGGTATAATAGTAGCCTAGATTTAGTTTTCACTACCGACATTGAAATGGTTGATTACTGCGATATAGGTGAGCATTTGGCAAACAGTGATCACTGGCCTAACAGATGCGGCATCAAATTGCAACGTAACATCAACAGAAATCAGATTACTAGTCCCAAATTATAATAAGCAGATTTCAGAAATCAGCAGGGTACTAAGCCTAAGGTTGAATGGATTGACCTACTAAATGGTAATAACGCCGAAAACAGGTGTAATGTATTCACAAATAAACTCCTAATCGGTGGTGGAAAAACATGTTCCCATGGTAAGAAAAAAACGTTTGAATAACATAAACAGACCCAGTTGGATGATAATGAGATCCAACAAATCATTGGCATAAAGCGCCAGTCGTATAAAGTTTACAAACGATCAAATCAGGCTGCGATTCTAGAGGAATCACAATGACGTACAACGTCGCTGCAAAAGAACTAATTAATTCTAAAAAGCGTGAGTATGAAGAAAAAAATTGCCAGGAATCCAAATCAACCCGAAAAGGTTCTTTCAATACGTTCGAAGTAAGAAAAAACGTTCAAACAGTATTAGGCCACTGAATGATATGCTAATAATATCTGGTAAGTTATAATAGAGTATGGCATTCGTACTCATGATACTTTAATGCGGTATTTAGTAAAGAAGACGAAACTCCATTACAGAACCAGTAACATGTATGCGGGACTCGAAAGGGATAGACTGATAATAGAGGATAACAGTAGAACGAAAATATCAAGTATTTGCTGAACTTGACCCAGGCACAATCCGTGGGGTGGGACGAAATCTCGCCGCGACTACTTCGCGAATGTCACAGTCAACTTTCGCTCCCTTAAAGATTATTTTCACAATAAATCGCTAAGTTACCAAAAATGTTCCTAGTTATGGGGAAATTAGCTTAAATGCTACACCGATATTCAAAAAGGAGTAAGAGCCTCGCCAGTAATTATCGGCCCAATTAGTCTAACGTCCGTGATTGTTAAACTATTTTGAAAAAATATTGCGGGGATTAATAGTGTCTTTCACCTCGTGAAAATTAACTCAATACGAAAGCTCCCAGCATGGATTTGCAATAATAGATCCTGCTTGAACAACCTACTCCTACTCTTTTTTTTAATTCATTATCTTCAAACTGGGACGCTAAATTACCCTTGGATGTAATATACCTTGATTTTCAGAAAGCCTTTCGTACAGGTTCCCCATAAAGCACTGGGGTTGACCAAGCTCAGGGCACATGGCTTAGAGAGCAATTATTTCATGGTATTGGGCGATTGGCTTTCAATCGCAAACAACCGGGTAGTGAATGAGAAGTGATGAGGCATCTTATTGGTTAGAAGTCACTAGTGGGGTGCAGTCGAGGGGCTCGGTCTTAGGTCCTACGCTTTTTCTGATATTATAGTCACGATCCTTTTTGGGGGAAAACTGCGGATGTATCTAAAATATCGAAATTTGGCAGCTGACCCAAATTAGGCGTAAAGCAATACTAGAGAAACTGCGAACGTCATAGACAAAGTGATCGCGACAAACTATCAGATTGGAGTGATAAATGGCTATTAAATTTCAATTCCGATAAATGTAAGTGATGCATATAGGCATAACGAATAACCTCAAATATAACTATCAAATGCAAATAATCGTTAACTAAGTACAGCAGGAAAATGATTTAGGTCATCATCATCAGTACTGTTCTGAAAAACCGTTCGCATTGCCTAGCTGCCAGTAAAAAGGCCAATATGATGTTTGGGCTCTGATTAGCCCGTAACTTTGAACATAAAACTCCGAAGTATGACATAACAATTATACACGTCCTGGGTTATTCCGCAACTTGGCATTGCCTTCATCTGTCGCACCTGTTTTCGTAAAAGATCAAGCCAAATTGGAATCAGTGCAAAGAAGAGCAACCAAACACATTCCATCTCTGCGAATTCCCTCTTATGACAAGAGAGACCTGCGGAAACTTAATATGTTTTCCTTAAAGGATCGTTAGAATCCTTGGGACTTGATAGAAACCTTTAAGATCCTAAAGGTTTTGAGTCATTAATCAGAGACCTATTCAGCTTTTCACACTTCAATTGACACGAGAAATAATGGTTTTAAACTAACGGTCAACGTTGCAATCAACCGATCTCCGTAAAATTGTTTATGTTTAGAAGTCGTTGATCGATGGAACAGTTTACCAGCAATGTTGTCGTAGCCAGCCACAATACTACATATAAAAAACAGACTTACGGCGCACTGAAGTAAT
>JACEEZ010021624.1:32500-42500 GCA_016584305.1 Chionoecetes opilio
TAAGCCAGGCAGCCACGCGGACGGGAATATGCAGCAGCCAGAGTACGATGTTGTTATATCACTAATGAGGATGAGACATGTTAGGACACACACACACACACACACACACACACCACACACACACACACACATACATATACATATACATATACATATACACACACACACACACACACACACACACACACACCACACACACACACACACACACACACACACACACACACACACACACAAACACAAACACATACCGAATAAGATAGATGGACAGAATTGCGGACAAGAGAGAGACTCGATCCTAATCCACACCCACATTTATCAGCGGCGTTTCTGACCAAAGAGACGTTTATGCACCAGCAAATGTGAAGGAGGAGGAGGAAGAGGCGAAGAAAAGGAGGAGTAAGAGGAGATAGCTCAGCAATTGTGAAGGAGGAGGAGGAAGAGGCGAAGAAAGAGGGTAAGGAAGATCACCGCTTGAAGGAGGAGAGAAGAGCGAAGAAAAGAGGAGTAAGAGAAGATGACTCAGCATTTGTGAAGGAGGAGGAGGAAGAGGCGAAGAAAAAGAGGAGTAAGGGGAGAGAAGTAAAACCTGGAGAGAAAAAAGCGTAGACTGAGTAGCAATAAGTCACATGAAAAAGACCGGAAGTTGAAGAAGATAGGAAAGTGGAAAGAAATGGGATGAAATATGAAGATGAAAGAGAAGAAAAGGGGAGAGGGAGAGAAAGATGGGAAAGTGGGAGGCGAGACAAATTAGTACATGTGAGGCGTAGGTGGTTTTTTCTCACTTCGAGTAGATAATGAAAAGGCATAGACTTTGAGGGAATGCTAATAAGAACAAAAAAATGTACATGAGAGAAAATTAAAGTGGGAAAATAAAATAAAAAGGAAATAAGCAAACTATAATATTTCCTTTGAGAGAAAAATATAAAATTGAGAAAAAATCAACCTTGTTTTCCACACACGAACATGTAAAGAGACATTGCTTTATACCATTCAAGTTCTCTTCCGTATTCCTCGGAGTCAAGTAGCTATTCACAGGAGGAAAGTATACACAGCAGCAACGTGGCAGCAGAAGAGGAGGAGAGAGGCGAGTGTTAGCAGAGAAACGCAAGTATATTATGAAACAAAAAAAAAGTTAATCAATAGCAAGGCGGTAAAAGTGAGGAAGCTAATAAATAAGATAATAATATATATCACATTAACGACTGTTTGTGAACATTCTCTCTCTCTCTCTCTCTCTCTCTCTCTCTCTCTCTCTCTCTCTCTCTCTCTCTCTCTCTCTCTCTCTCTCTCTCTCTCTCTCTCTCTCTCTCTCTCTCTCTCTCTCTCTCTCTCTCTCTCTCTCTCTCTCTCTCTCTCTCTCTCTCTCTCTCTCTCTCTCTCTCTCTCTTTTTAACCCCACTCCTAAGCCATCGCCTCAACACGAACACCTGAGTGACCGTAACCTTACCTGTCACTTCCTACCTCTTCAGTTTACTAGCATTATACCATTACACACGCTACTCCATTACCATACACTTACGTCGCTTCCTGGTCACTATCATAACAACCATCACGTATATACCTTAGCAATTCCTCCAAAGTATATCCAATGCTATGAGCTAATAAACAAAAAACAGCCGCAGGTTCGATGTTCTATCTATATATCTTAACACAAAACTAGTGAATTATATGAAGGAATACAACTACTTTTATGATCTATGTGAAGCATATTAAAAACGTTCCTATATTTCCCGTATCAAGCCCTATAGTACACACACACACACACACACACACACACACAGACACAGACACAGACACAGACACAGACACACACACAGACACAGACACAGACACACACACACACACACACACACACACACACCTTTCTCTCCTTTCACTCCAATGACAGCCACTTTCATTAAAAGCATCGCAACATCGACGGGACAGGGATGAGACAGTCGACGAAATAGTGCTCTACAAAACTAAAGAAAATTGAAATGGAGGAAGACAGAGAAAACAAAACTACTGGAGAAGCGACGTCAGACTGTCAAAACGACTTTTTCCTCCCCTACATCAACCTCAATTTCATATACCAAAGAACGCAGAGAGAGAGAGAGAGAGAGAGAGAGAGAGAGAGAGAGAGAGAGAGAGAGAGAGAGAGAGAGAGAGAGAGAGAGAGAGAGAGAGAGAGAGAGAGAGAGAGAGAGAGAGAGAGAGAGAGAGAGAGAGAGAGAGAGAGAGAGAGAGAGAGAGAGATATGAGAATAGTAAGATGACGTGACATGGTTGCGATACTAAACAGGCAATCTACTCCTGTATTTTTCCTACACTTCCCTTAGGCTATTGCTGAGAAGAAGAAGGAGGAGGAGGAGGAGGAAAAGGAAGAGGAAGAGGAAGAGGAAGAGGAAGAGGAAGAGGAAGAGGAAGAGGAAGAGGAGGAGGAGGAGGAGGAGGAGGAGGAGGAGGAGGAGGAGGAGGAGGAGGAGGAGGAGGAGGAGGAGGAGAGTGAACAAAAAAGATGAAAAGCAAAAAGATGCGATCAGTGGTAGGGCCAGAGAGGAGTGAGGCCTGGGTGGCTCAGAGAGCGGTGGGTCTGTCACGGATGGAAGAATGATGACGGACGGTGAAGGTTGGGGTATGGAGGGGGGGGGGAAGACTGATGGTGGGGCGAGAGATGACTACTCGTGGAGGAGGAGGAGGAGCGTGATGGTGGTGAGGGATGACTCTTCCCTGTCAGCCATGAGGAGAGATGATGAGGCGGTGGGTGATGTATGAACTTTCCTCGCATCTCCATTCACTCGTATCACGTTCATAACTCGTAGCCTAAACTCGCCGTGACTTCACCCTTATGGTACGCCTCATTTGTATCCCAATCTCCAATATTTAACAATTTTTTATCCCACTCTCTAATATTTAACTCATTTTTATCCCACTCTCCAAAATGTAAGTCATTTTTATCCCACTCTCCAATATTTAACTCATTTATATCCAACTCTCCAAAATGTAAGTCATTTTTATCCCACTCTCCAAAATGTAAGTAATTTTTATCCCACTCCCCAATATTTAACTCATTTATATCCAACTCTCCAAAATGTAAGTAATTTTTATCCCACTCTCCAATATTTAACTCATTTTTATCCAACTCTCCAAAATGTAAGTAATTTTTATCCCACTCCCCAATATTTAACTCATTTATATCCAACTCTCCAAAATGTAAGTCATTTTTATCCCACTCTCCAATATTTAACTCATTTTTATCCCACTCTCCAAAATGTAAGTAATTTTTATCCCACTCCCCAATATTTAACTCATTTATATCCAACTCTCCAAAATGTAAGTAATTTTTATCCCACTCCCCAATATTTAACTCATTTTTATCCAACTCTCCAAAATGTAAGTCATTTTTATCCCACTCTCCAAAATATAACCACATTTGGAATATATTAGGTTTCCTTCAGTTTCTTTTATATTACAATGGCCCACTTTACGAATATTTATGATGGCTGAGTATGGCAACATTTAGCGAATATGGTGAATATATATGAATTTACCCAACATATGGCATGGGAGTTTATTATTCTGTATATTCATCTTAATTAAATAGGTTATCTTAAGCCCCGTCCACACTACCACTCACCACCGTCGGCGATCCAGTGTTGTGTCCACGCGAACGGTTTTGCTCGGCGGTCAGTGCGCTTCCTGATTTCAAAGTGAGAGTCATGTTTTCTACATATCGTGTACTCTCAGCCGAGATTATGAAATAACCACAGGAGGTTTAGAAAAACTGACCCAACTATCATCTTCATGACACATTTCTGCATATCATAAGCAAGAAAAATATGCGAAAACCTTTTTGTGTATTCTAAAAAATATAGCAAAAAGAAATAGTGTATAAACATTTTTCTCACTTTTTTGTCTTCAACTCGCTGCAATTTCTCAACTATTTCTCCCATTTAATTTTTTATCACATATTCGTAATCAGCTGACCTACTTGGTTCTGAAGGTATACGGTACATAGCAATACAAAAATATCTAGATGGTGAAAACTGCCGATAACTTGAAGCATGTGTTCGGCGCTGACCCGTGAGTGACGGGCATGCCCGCCCAATATTAAACCTGCTGAATGTTGGCGGGCAACGCCGACGGTTACATTTTGCTCGTCGGCATCGTGTCCACACTGCCACTTCTGAGTGACGAACACTCGATCGACGGGAAGCGCCGACGGTGGTGAGTGGTAGTGTGGACGGGGCTTTATGTTATTCTCGAAAATCAACAGCTTATTATATATTACCCATTAAAATAAAAAAATTGAAATATGTTCTCATTATCCTTTATAATCAAATGCTAGTTTTCTGTTATGCCTAAAAATATACAGATCATTTTCTGCATCATCCTTTAAAATCAACTGCTTATTTTCTTGTTTTCCCTTAAAATCTGCGGTTTAGTATATGTATTATCTTAAAAAACCAACAATATATTTACTGTTACCCTTTAAAAACAACAGCTTATATTATATTATCCAATATTATATTACCCATAATAACTAACAGTTTATCTTCTTTGTTATCCTTTAGAGTCAAGAGGAACCTTATTTTCTGTTTTTGTTTGAAATCGCAAAGTTCCACCATTCCCGTCGTCTGGTATAGTCTGTGATCTCCTGCCTCCGCCCTTCCCTGCCCTGATAAGGCGTCATAACTGGGCCTGGCAGGTGATCAGTCTGCCGCGCTCTTATCTGCCTCTGTTATCTTCCACCCTCACTTGAGACCCGCTACCCGTGGATCCTCTCTCCAGGCCACCCATTTTTATTGTTTTTGTTTTAGTGTTTTTTATTTGTTTCTCCTGGCCGTTCACGATTGATGATGACGGGAAGTTTTTCTAGTTTTTATCGCATGCGTTTTTTTATGCAATTGAAAAAAAATGTATTTCTCGTTAAAAGGCATTGGTCAACGAATTTTTTTTTTTTTTTGTATGTCAGTCCAGTACCTCCTCCTTTCTTTCGTCCTCTCATCACTCATATTTTGTTAACCTGTACTTTTGTTCTTTGTTCTTTTCACGCTAAGTCTGAGCCCTCACAAATAATGTCTTCTTTTTATCTCACTTTCTCTTCCTTCCTAACTGTCTCCCACCTTCCTTCCTCCACCTTCCTTCTTTTTATCTCTCTTTCTCTTCCTTCCCAACTGTCCACTGTTCCACATTCCTTCTTTTTATCTCTCTTTCTCTCCCTTCCTAACTGTCTTCCACCTTCCTTCTTTTTCTCTCTCTTTCTCTCCCTTCCTAACTGTCTCCCACCTTCCTTCTTTTTATCTCTCTTTCTCTCCCTTCCTAACTGTCTCCCTCCTTCCTTCTTTTTATCTCTCTTTCTCTCCCTTCCTAACTGTCTCCCACCTTCCTTCTTTTTATCTCTCTTTCTCTTCCTTCCTAACTGTCTCCCACCTTCCTTCTTTTTATCTCTCTTTCTCTCCCTTCCTAACTGTCTCCCACCTTCCTTCTTTTTATCTCTCTTTCTCTCCCTTCCTAACTGTCTCCCACCTTCCTTCTTTTTATCTCTCTTTCTCTCCCTTCCTACTGTCTCCCACCTTCCTTCTTTTTATCTCTCTTTCTCTCCCTTCCTAGCTGTCTCCCACCTTCCTTCCTCCACCTTCCTTCTTTTTATCTCTCTTTCTCTCCCTTCCTAACTGTCTCCCACCTTCCTTCTTTTTATCTCTCCTTCTCTCCCTTCCTAACTGTCTCCCACCTTCCTTCTTTTTATCTCTCTTTCTCCCCTTCCTAACTGTCTCCCACCTTCCTTCTTTTTATCTCTCTTTCTCTCCCTTCCTAGCTGTCTCCCACCTTCCTTCTTTTTATCTCTCTTTCTCTCCCTTCCTAACTGTCTTCCACCTTCCTTCTTTTATCTCTCTTTTTCTCTCCCTTCCTAACTGTCTCCCACCTTCCTTCTTTTATCTCTCTTTCTCTCCCTTCCTAGCTGTCTCCACTTCTCCCACCTTCCTTCTTTTTATCTCTCTTCTCTCCCTTCCTAACTGTCTCCACCTTCCTTCTTTTTATCTCTCTTTCTCTCCCTTCCTAACTGTCTCCCACCTTCCTTCTTTTTATCTCTCTTTCTCTCCCTTCCTAGCTGTCTCCCACCTTCCTTCTTTTTATCTCTCTTTCTCTCCCTTCCTAACTGTCTCCCACCTTCCTTCTTTTTATCTCTCTTTCTCTCCCTTCCTAGCTGTCTTCCACCTTCCTTCTTTTTCTCTCTTTTTCTCTCCCTTCCTAACTGTCTCCCACCTTCCTTCCTCTACCTATGTTTTTCTCCCTTCCCAACTGCCTTCCACTTTCCTCTATCTCTATTTTTCTCTCTTCCTCATTGTCTTTCGCCTTCCTCCCCGACCCTCACAACCACCCATCAGGAAATTAGGGGCAAAGTTTTACCACAGAAGCAAAACTTTTCTGAAACAAACGTCTGAATAAATATGAAAGAGAGAGAAATATTACATAAAATCATAAAACTATATATATGAAAAAACCGGATGTCATTCTAACGTACCATGGAATCAAATGGGAAAAGTACACTCATTACAGAAAAAGATACATGCTTATTTCTACCAAGCTACATTTCCTCAGCCTTCCACACCAGCGTACTCACCACCGTATCCAGGGCAGCGACGCTCATTACCTGCAAGACAAATTAGACCTCATTAGTGCTCATCTTTTTGGCCCATAATTAATGTGTACGTTGCTTTACATCTAATTACCAGAAGTTGCTACATCCTCGTAAGGTGAATAAGCGTAATGCCTGTTACTCTTGCTTACTCATCTTATTTTTTTATCTTTTCCAATAAGTAAACAAATTTAAGAAGAGAGAAACATCAAAATTACCTTAAGTCTACGTATGTCCTCGTAAGGTGAATAAACGTAATACCTGTCACTCTTGCTATTAAAACAAATTATCTTTATACAAAAACTTATCTTATTTATACTCATCTTCTTCCTCTTTCTCTCTACCAATAAGTAAAGCCAAAAAGAAAAAAGAAACATCGCTAACTCGTCCTCCGCCTGCACCGGAGGGACGCTGCAATGCTCTATTATCTTGATTTGCTGGAACTTCGGCCAAAGAATTTGAAAAGGAAGTTTACAATGTGTAAATTTTTTCTCTTCGTTTTCTTTACTTTTATCTTCGCAAGTTTACTTTGATCGAGTACACAGCGGCGCCTGGCAGCTCCGAGGCCCCGCAGGGAGGCCGGCAGATGGTGGCGATTCTTTCCCGTACGTTTTGGTGCCCCGGGGATGACGCAATACTACAAACTCCATCGTCTTCAGCCCGCAAGGACTGAACATTTCTCTATCCTCTCTGACGGATTCTCTACGCTCTCTGAAGGATTCTCTACCCTTTCTGAAGGATTATCTACCCTTTCTGAAGGATTCTTCTACCCTTTCTGAAGGATTCTCTACCCTTTCTGAAGGATTGGATTATCTACGTACAGTCCTCAGCAACCAACGAAAATAACACGTCCACTCCTGAGCAACCAACGAAAATAACACGTTCACTCCTGAGCAACCAACGACAATAACTCACAAAACGAGGCAGAAGCACAATATAAAAACATCTAACGGGCCATCTCCCAAAATACCCTGGCATAAAGGCCGGACATGACACTGCCTAACTCTATATGTAGAACAAGAAATGTTGGAAGGAAAAGTGTCATCTCTGAAGTGTCATTTTTCGAGTTCACACCAGAATGCCAAAATATACAGGATGGTGTGAAAAAAGAGTGGCGACTATTGTTCTGAAAGTGCTGTGCGTTTTTCGACGGGTAAACTACATGTCCGACATCCTCGCTTCTTTCTCCTTTTTATTTATTTTCTTTGGGCGAGGGAGGGTTCCGGGATGTACAAGATGAAATGTTTACACTGCAAAACAAAACACGACACGTAAGTTTCCTCCTCTGCGATCTGAAAAGACAGAGTTTCTACAGTAGACAAATATTTGTGAAACATGCCAGACAGAAAATGCATCTAAATCGATAAGAAAACATTCCAAAAGTATTTCCATTCCATTCCATGTCCAAAGTATTCGATCAGTCCTGAACGGAACGATAACTTGACATTAAATATTTGCATTCAAAATTTTCAAATAAATTAGAGAAAATGAAGGCGATGGATTCACGTCAATACATTGTAAGGATTAGATTCTGCAAGAAACAGATTTCGAAGGTTCCAGTCTGGTGACAATTTATTTTTCATTCATTACGAATATCCTAATTACCCAAACACTTGACTAAAACCTTTCCATTGGACAGACAAGATGAGAACGATATAATAAGTAGTCTAGATAAATAACATTGCACAAATTAGTCAGAAGAGATGAAAACAGTAATAAAATAATAAATATCCATCGGACGTAAGCAAGCGAACAGGCAGGCAAGCACATAAAGATTTTCTCCAATAACTTACGCACGCAGCTTTGCATGAATAGCCTCTAACCTAGCCTATAACACTCTCTTAATAACCTGTGAGGTCCTGACAGTGTTGGATACGCGCGAAAGACGATAAAAAGTGGCAATTACCCTGACGATCACCCGGGACACTTAGCCACTCCTTTGACACCAGAGTCCAGCAACTGTCCACTTAGAAGTTGTAAAAGAGGATAATTTGTCAACTTCTCGCTAACCCATTACCGGGAGAAGGGAGCGAAAAAAGTTATCCTTAATGGACTTTGATGGGTTCACTCGAGTTGGCAAATTATAGTTGGGAAAGTTTGCCTCATTCCCTTTGAGTGCTTACGTTCTGCTTGATTTGTGTTTGCTTGTGTGTGTATTTGTGTGTGTTTATGTGTGTGTGCGTGTGTGTGTGTGTGTGCGCGCGCTTGTGTGAGTATGCGGGTGCGTAAGGGTTAACTACATACTAAGGCAGAACTAAACGGTTTTTTAAAGCTTTAAGTTACAACCATCATATTCACTGTAAATCATGACACACCATTTCTTTTGCGTCGTGAAAAGCGCGAATGTAACGATGGAATATGTCTGACAGCTGAAACTGACGGCGACATTGAGTAGAGACAGACGTGTGTGGGAGGAATAAGCGCCTAGCACCTCACCCATTTAGAAACCTTTGGCATTCCTAACACCTCACCCATTTAGAAACCTTTGTCATTCCTAGCACCTCACCCATTAAGAAACCTTGGTCATTCCTAACACCTCACCCATTCAGAAACCTTTGTCATTCCTAGCACCTCACCCATTAAAAAACCTTTGCCATTCCTAACACCTCACCCATTCAGAAACCTTTGTCATTCCTAGCACCTCACCCATTCAGAAACCTTTGTCACTCCTAACACCTACCCATTAAGAAACCTTTGTCACTCCTAACACCTACCCATTAAGAAACCTTTGTCATTCCTAACACCTACCCATTCAGAAACCTTTATCATTCCTAACACCTCAACCATTCATAAACCTTTGTCATCGCGTCCTCGTCCGTCCGTGTTGAAGGTGATAATCCTCGTTCCGGCTCGTGTCTCGTCCCCATCTCAGCTTCTTGAGGACGTCATGCATAAATAGAGCGAGGAATGAATGAGTAATAAAACCACAGGACCGATTCTCACTTCAAGCCAGAGAGGAGTCACGGGGAATGGAGTAAAGGATCCTGGTGATGATGATGGATGGTGTGAAATGTAAGGAATGAGGATCAGGGATTTTGAATAATGGTATACAAGATGGAAAAAAGGAAAGAAAAGGAAATTAAATGAGATGCCTGTCTTCCCTCCTTTATTCTTCGCTACCAGATAACTATCCCCTCTTCTTCAATGACACTCAACTGTCTCCTTCTTCTACAATGAACATTCTAGGACTATCCTTTACTAAAAATCTGAACTGGAAATCTCACATCTCATCTCTTGCTAAAACAGCTTCTAAGAAGTTAGGTGTGCTGTGGCGTCTGCGTCCTTTTTTTTCTCCCTCCCAATTGCTTGCTCTCTACAGGGGCCTTATCCGCCCATGTATGGAGTATGTCTCACATGTTTGGGGAGGATCCACTCATAC
>JACEEZ010021624.1:47500-50000 GCA_016584305.1 Chionoecetes opilio
AATGGGGGGAAAAAAAATAATTGAAAAAAATGTAAATACTAAGAGTCGAATAAACAACTCGTTATCAAAAAACAGTATATTGCACTTTACGATTTTACCAGTAATTTTCCCCCCTTCTTAACCCAATGTCTTTCAACACAAATACATATTAAAAATAATAACACGACAGACGCGGGCTCTCAGCTCGTGCTCAAAGCTAACCCTATAACCCCTTCCCCCTAAATCACTGAGTAAATTTCCCGTCACACTGATTCCTGTGTAAAATTTCCCGCAAACTGGTTCCTGTGTAAACTTTCCCGACACTATTCTCTGAGTAAAGTAATAATACCCACACACTCCAGCTTGAAACAAAGCCTCAGCTGTATCCTGGTTATCCAGGGGCATCCACTCAGCTCCCCCAGCTCACAGCTGCTCCACCTCATGCCAGTCAAAATACGGTTTACCCTGAACAAATTCAAGAAAGCGTTTTTATTGTTTTTTTTTTTGGTAGTATTACATGTAGGGAAAAACTACTAAAAGTTTACCAAAATATGGTTACCACAAAGGGTCCAAATGTGACGTTCAAAGAATTGGCCGCCAAAGCTATAAAATGTTAAGGGGATCGACTCCCCCCCCAAAAAAAATTCTTTATTATTAACCTAAAATCTTTGAAATTTGGGTTACATATATAAAACAAGTAAAAAAAATAGGGTCGTTTTGTGGGAAAATTTTGATTTGCATATAGAAAACGGGGTTAGCAAAAGAAAACGTGATTTTAGGGGGGTCCCCCCAAAGACTACTCCTCCGTCAATATCAGTCGGAGAGAGTCGGTAGAGGTGTCATTCGAAAGAGGAATAAAGCCGCTAGGACTTCAAGGCGATTTTTTTTTATTTTCTATTATATCAAAAATTATAGCCCCTCAAAAATATAAAATAAAATAAAAAATGAAAATTTTCATTTTTTTTCTTTTTTTTTACTTTGAGGGACTATTTTGAGGGACATACACCTATACATTATATGTGGGGAACAACATACTAAAAGTTTACCAAAAATTGATCACCACAAAGTCCCTAACTTGACGTCATAAGAGCGATGACAGCCATCGCATAAAAATAACCACTATTTCCTTATTTCAAAGCTGTAGCTGTAGGTTACAGAGAGTTTACATTTTGTATCTATATTTGATATAACAATTTTTATACAAAGTTTATACTAATACACGGACAGGCAGGGGTCTGACGTCTAAATGACGCATAAATACAGCATTTCTAAAATTATAAAATCACAGGGGCATTTTAAGCCCTACTTAAATCACTGAATAACCTGTCAGTTTAAATAGTCTCATTTTCTCATCAGACACCTTCCTCATCATTTGCACAATGCCCTTCTTTGAATGGCCGATCCCCCGTAAACAGATAAGTCCGTTGTTTGAAAAGTGCCCCCGAAGGTTTTAAACCCAAAACAAGCTAAAATTATTTTCAAAAGTTTTTCGGCGCAGGTGAAGTATCCTCATCAGGGGAACTAGACGTTGTTCTGCAATTTCCCATCCCCTTCAGTAGTGTCGGGCCTCACCATTGTCCTCCAAAGCATCATTTGGAGGTAACTCCAAAAGGGATGTTTACCGTTGCAGAGGAGGGGGTGGCAGTCGTTCAGGTGTAATAAAGTTTTGGCTTTTAACCAACTTTTGGCAAGACAGAATACCCCTTTTAGACAGTTGTCCCAGGTTTGCCCCCCCGAAAAAATGCCACCCTCGCTTTAAACCCCCGCCCTTTAATTCCCGCTATGTTTTTTCTTAGTGTTTGGGAAAACATCTTAGCACAGATATTGAAGACAGTTCCTTCAAAAAATTGGTAGACGAGTTTTTTTCCGATTCCAAAAACCCCCGGAAAATGGTATCGCATCCCGTGAATCATGCAGGAACAGAAACTGCGCAGACTCGTTTCCAAGCACTTTTTCATAACCTTAATGTTAAATGTTGCAGGCTCCCTTTATCCCGAAAATAGAAATAAAAGCTTGTTTCCCTCGCTGGTTGACGCGTGTGAAAAGGGAACCCCAAAAACCCCAATAATCTGTACTTCGCCAATGAGGATGCCTTTTTGGAGACATTGACACTGCTGCTTAACAATCTCCCCCATCTCTCCCCTCTATTTTATTTTGTTTCAACCCCTGTCCTTTATCGTTGAAATCAGATTGATAAAGGGCTGTTGTTCTCCATCCAGGGAAAAACAAAATTTTTTTTTCAGAACAAAAAGTTCTTAGAATTAAATTTTACGTATATATACCAACTTTCACGTTTGTAGGTTCAATAACAAAAAAATTGCCCGATAGGGGAAACGACCCCCTTAACATTTTATAGCTTTGGCGGCCTATTCTTTGACGTCACATTTGGACCCTTTGTGGTAACCATATTTTGGTAAACTTTTAGTATGTTTTTCCCTACATGTAATACTACCAAAAAAAACAATAAAACGCTTTCTTGGAATTTGTTCAGGGTAAAGGTTTTTTTTTCTCGTATTTTGAC
>JACEEZ010021624.1:52500-55000 GCA_016584305.1 Chionoecetes opilio
GAGAGAGAGAGAGAGAGAGAGAGAGAGAGAGAGAGAGAGAGAGAGAGAGAGAGAGAGAGAGAGAGAGAGAGAGAGAGAGGAGAGAGAAGACCAGACAACATACAGACGAGTAGATAAACAAACAAACCCTATCTGACTTTTCTCCTCGCATCACTCAGCCTTGCCAGAGTGTGTTTGAAAAGCGTCCATCTAATTTCCTGCTTTAGGGAAGGCAAATAATACGGGACGGGTCTGTTTAGTCAGATAGACTCATGGAAATTGAAGTAATCATGCCCCTGTTTGTTTTCCCATTTTTCGTGCATTAGGAAGTGAGTCCAAGCTCCTTATTTCTTTTTGGTTCCATACAGGAATAAAAAGTGAATTTTTTTGGTTTTGTGATATTAATTCACCCTGTGTAAATAAGAACGAGTACTTATTATACTTTGTAACAGTATTTGAACATAAGTGCATCTCTTTTGTACCTTTCCTCTTTCTTATCTACACACATTGACTCCTGTTACTAGTAGTGTTACTTGTATCTGCCTCGTGGTAATGCCATGACGCACCCTTGCATATAGATAAATAATTATTGAATGTACGTAAGTGGCTTGGCTGCATTTATATATATATATATATATATATATATATATTTTATAGTTTTGCTATTATATGCCTGCTTGTGCATGTATATTGATATATCTTTTATTTATCTGATTGATTTATCTTTTTTAACTTTGTACTCTGTCACACACACACGTGCACACACACACACACACACACACACACACACACACACACACACACACACACACACACACACACACACACACACACACACATACACATACACACACACACACACACACATACACACGCACACGCACACGCACACGCACACGCACACGCACACGCACACACGCACACACGCACACACACACACACAAGGTAATCAAGACGTTCATGATCATTACTTTGTGATTTACATGATTTATGTTAAAAGTTTCCGACGTATCGAATCTTGGCGTCTCTCTCCTCCCTATCTCCCTCCATCTACCTCCTTCCCTCCTTCGTCCTCGCCTCCTCCTCTCCTCCATCCATCGAGGCAATTTCCTTCTTTTTCCCTCCCTTCCAATGTATGCTTCCCGAAAAAAATAAAGAGATTGGCTCCCTTGAGAAAACATCGCAGGAGTTCCCGAATAAGCCGTCTGAAGACATTCCAGGCTTTCTTCAATTTTCTTCCTTACCTGCAGAACTCTTCTTTTAGCTCCCAAAATTTTTCCCTCATTTTTTCACCTTCAATCATGTCTTTTTTTGGTTTGTGTATTATTTTTAAGTTTCCCGCGAACTTTTTTTTTTAGGAATTAAACAATAAGATCTTTTTTCTAACTTTTTTTTTACATTCGATCATATATTTTTGTTTTGTTTAATATCTTTAAGTTTCCTTCGACCTTATACTAGGAATTTGAAATCACTTTTCATCAAAATAAGCAGCGATATTGTCTGTGAATTATAACGAGCTACAGTTTTTTTTACTTATCACGGAAGCTCAGAACAATTAAGTGCATTAATATTTCCCTAAGTAGTATATCTAATCAATGATGGATTGAAAGTAAGAGGGAGTGAATGTTTTTTCCATTACTTAAATTAAAGACTCACTCGGTAACTGAAGTTATCTGCAGGAAGCTCATTTTTTAAGGTATTTAGAATATAAGAGAAAAGTTTGTTTGCCTGGCTTGGGAGTTGAAGGTTTAGGGAATAGTGTCGCTGCAGCATTATCGTTCCCCCGGCCAATCATATATCAAGCCACGTCACTATCGAGGTTCTTATTGGCTGAGGATTCTGAAGAACCTTGGGATATATATTATCGTAATGACCCAATTACTCACTGACCCTTGCCCTCTGTTTGGCGGCATTATTATTATGGAGAGAGAAAGAGAGGGGGAGAGTGAAAGAGAGAGAGACAGAGAGAGAGAGAGTGAGAGATATATGACAAATTGAGCGAGACAGAAAGAGAAAGAAAGACAAATTGAGAGACAGGACAAATATGTACAGAGAGAAAGAAAACAAAGAATGACGGAGGGAGAGAGAGAGAGAGAGAGAGAGAGAGAGAGAGAGAGAGAGAGAGAGAGAGAGAGAGAGAGAGAGAGAGAGAGAGAGAGAGAGAGAGAGAGAGAGAGAGAGAGAGAGAGAGAGAGAGAGAGAAAAGAGAGGGAGAGAAAAAAAAAATAACGATAGCAACCAATCACCAATCACCGTGCAAGAGAAAAGCGTCCTCAGAGATGGATTCAGATACTCTTTATAAAACAAGCCTCCCAAAGCTGCCTCGTCTGATTGGCAGCATTATTACCCACCACCCAGGGTACTCTTGCCTCAGCCCGTGGCCTTAAATGACTGGGGAGTATTCAACTCACAGGGTACTTTAGAATGCCTTGGCTTGGCTTGGCTGTTAGTTATGTTTTATTAACCCCTTGAGACCCAGAACGTAATTTCCATTGTAATTTGGCTACCATTAGATGATTTT
>JACEEZ010021624.1:57500-72500 GCA_016584305.1 Chionoecetes opilio
CTCTCTTCTCTCTTCTCTCTCTCTCCTCTCTCTCTCTCTCTCTCTCTCTCTCTCTCTCTCTCTCTCTCTCTCTCTCTCTCTCTCTCTCTCTCTCTCTCTCTCTCTCTCTCTCTCTCCACATATGAACGAGTGACCATGAAGAAACGGAGATCCAATTATCTACTTTTTCTTGTAATTAAGGTCGCACACTTTTGTCTTACCATTGATGTGGAAACTGGAAAAAGAACGAGAGTGAAATTGGACGCTAGAAAAAGGACGACAACATGGAAAACAAAGACGATATGAAGAACAGGAAGGAAGAGGAGAGATACTAGGAGGAGGAGGAGGAGGATTACATAGGATTACATAGGAATAACAGACACCAGGAGACCTATTGGTCCATGACGAGGGTATCTGCTGAACTACACACTACTAACTATCAACTACTTGTAAGAAAACAGTTGGAAAAGGATACCATGTCCTTAAAAGAAGATAGGAACACGGAAGTTTCATAGTGCAGAAAAATAGGGTATGAAATATACTAACTACAACTACCACTACCACTACAACTAATCGATCCGGGGGACTAAATATGAATTCGCAGGGCACTATCAATACATATTTACTTTACAGTGCGCGTCAAGTCTGTTTTTAAATGTAGTTATTGTGCTGGCTTCGACAACATTTGTTGGTAACTTGTTCCATCGATCAACGACTCTCACATAGAAATAATTATTACGGAGATCAGTGATGCAACGTTGACCGTTTAGTTTTAAACCATTATTTCTTGTTGTCACTTGAGTTGAAAGCTCGAATAGGTTCTCTTGATTAATGACATCAAAACCTGTTAGATTATTAAAGGTTTCTTTTTTTTTTATATCAATCCCCACGGAATTCTACGATCCTGTAAGGAAAACATATTAA
Source organism: Chionoecetes opilio (assembly GCA_016584305.1). NCBI lineage: Eukaryota > Metazoa > Arthropoda > Malacostraca > Decapoda > Majidae > Chionoecetes > Chionoecetes opilio. The sequence continues at coordinate 58,404 of JACEEZ010021624.1, forward strand.
GTTCCGTCAGTCCTCTCCTTCATAAGATGAATTTCGCAGAGATGGCATTTGTTTGTGGCTCTTCTTTGCACTGATTTCAATTTTGCTGGCTTTTACGAAACAGGCGACAGAATTGGACGGCATATTTTCAAGTGTGCCTAACCAAGGACGGTATAATTGTGTCATTACTTTCGGAGTTTTGTGTTCAAACTTGCGTTTAATAAAACCCAACATCATATTCGCCTTTACTGGCAGCTAGCAATGCGGACTGTTTTCAGATCATTATGATGATGACACCTAAATCTTTCTGCTGTACTTCAGTTAACGATTTATTTTGCATGTGATAGTTATATTTGAGGGTATCGTTGCCTATATGCATTACTCTTAAATTCATCGGAATGGAATTTAATAGCCTTTATCACTCCAGTCTGGATGAGTTTGTCGAGGTCACTTTGTATGAGTCGCAGTTTTCTTCTAGTATATTGCTTTACAGCCTAATTGGTTGGTCGTCTGCAAATTTCGATATTTAGATATAAGGTCCGCAGTCCAGATCGTTGATATTATCTCAGAAAAAGAGTGGGACCCAAGACCGAGCCCTGGAGCACCCCACTTATAACATCTAACAATCAGACTGTTCCACCATTTATTACTACCCGTTGTTTACGATGAAAGCCAATCGGCAAATCCATGAAATAGTGCTCTCCCAAGCCATGTGCCCTTCTTAGCTTGGTCAAAAGTCGCTGGAAGGAGGAGGAGGAGGAGGAGGGGAGGAGTAGGAGGAGGAGGAGGAGGAAAAGGAGAAGAGGAGAGGAGGAGGAGGAGGAGGAGAGGAGGAGGAGGCAGGAGGAGGAGGAGGAGGAGGAGGAGGGGAGGAGGAGGAGGAGGAGGAGGGGACAAGACAAAGAGCATGAAGCGAGAGAAGAATAAGAATGACTACAAGACGAAATGAACTACAACGACAAGATGGACGAGGATGATTACATTAGATTACATTGGATTACATGGGATTACATAGGATACACGGATACCAAGAGACCCATCATACTATAACGAGGATATCTGCTGAACTACGTGCCTCTACTATTAAGGTACATGTAAGACAACAGGATAGGGAGAAGGAGGAGGAGGAAGATTACATAGGATTCTACATAGGAAGATAAGATAGGAGAAAACTCTTTGGTCAATAATGAGGATATCTACTAAGCTACTTAAAACTTAAAACTACTTAAAACTTAAAACTACTACTTATCTACTAAACTACTAGCTGAACTACTACATACTACTATTAGACTGCAAGTAAGAGATCAGAATAGCACAGAATAAGGAAGGAAAAGGAGGAGGAGGAAGAGAAAGAAGAGTACATAGGAATACATAGAAAGAACAGAGGAGGAGGAGGAGAATTACAAACGATTACAAGGGAAACACAAACAGCACAGGACCAAATGTCCTTACAAGGCGGTGTGCGTAATGAGGAGGAGGAAGGTAGGGGATACATTAGGATTACATAGAACCACAAACAGCAACAGACCGATTAGGTCCTTTACAAGGCTGTTTGCTTTAACTACACATACAATAACTAGATGATAATGAGAGAAGGATAGGAAAAGTAGAAGGGGTCCCACCCACCATCCCTCAGCCGAAGTGGCCGGAAATGAAGTGATACCATGCAGTATAGAAAAACTGCATGGAATTGGAGGAAAGTTGAAAGCGTGTAACTATGGCTAATAATACTAGGTTTGTGGGGGTAGGTTTAGGCTTGATAGATAGGTCATGTTATGTCGTGTTTGTATGGTTGTGAAACACAGTGTGGAGGTTCAAGGGTGTGCGGCAGCTTGCCTGGCGCCTTTCTTGGGAGGCCAGCAGTCAATAGGCCCAGCTCCGTTCAATCCATGCGGATTGATCGCACTCTCATGTAGGAAGCCGTACACTCACACAAGGCCTGCACTTGCAAGCAGCTGCACCACTGGTACTCTTAATCCCGATGGCGGTTCACTAACTGACGGACCACCGTACTGGTCCACAAACCACCGTCATCAGGTCGGAGGAGTATTCACGGGCGAACCGTTAAATCGGGGCGCTCTGTGTGTGTTATGAGGTCTAATGTAGTGGTTGGTGTTTGGCCAGTTGTGTTGCGAAGTTTTCAAGGGTGGTGCGGAAGCCAGCCTTGCACTGGACCGTTCTTTATTGTTACGCGCACAGTCCTTCCAGTCAATCAGGCCCCAGCTCCGTTCAATCGATCACCACTGCGGTATTAGTGCACACTTTCAAGTTAGGACGCCGTGCACTTCACACTCCCCCCCGCCACAGCAGTGACCCATCTGGTAATAAATTTCCCGATGATTGGCACTACCTGACAGGGCCTTAATGAACCACAGCCCTTGCCCACCACAGCGTTCAAAAGTGTCCGTAGGACACGCGCGACACCAGGGGTTATGGTGTCTTTAGACGTGTGGGAGGGTTGTGTAGACGCCGACTCGCAATCATTTTATGTACACAAGGAGGTAAGTTCAGAGGACCGCGACGATACAATTTAGGAATTCCGAGGATAAACAGTGGACAACCGGGGATTTGATATGAAATATTATCGAGGCGATTTTTAAATGATTCATTGTATTTGAGTTTACTACGTCTGAACGGCAGCCCATTCATAACGTTACAACAGGGTTGTGAAGAAGTACTTTGCTTCGTTTCGTTACAAACCGTTTCCGGCTTATTTAAATCCGTTGTTTCTAGTTGCGGCTTGCCCGGTCTAGCGTGAAAAGATTTCGGGGACTAGTTCGTAAATCCATGAGATTTTAAAAGACGTCGATGAGGTCAACCTCTTATCCTCGTTTTGGTAGTGGGAATAAGTTAAGTTCTTTGAGCCGATTTTAGTACGATTTATTACGCAATCTAGGTATCATTTTAGGGTTACTCTGCGCTGTATTTTTTCTAGTTTATCATGTCCTTTTATAATAAGGTGACAGAACTGCACAAGTAATCTAGATGGGGGCGAACAAGGGAGGTTAAAAAGAGTGAGTAAACTTTTCAGATTTGAAACTGAAAGTTCGTTCCAATAAAGCCAACCAATTTATTTGGCATTTTTACTACCTCTTAATTTGGTTATTTCTGGTGTGAGATCTTTTCGAGATATAACGCCTAAAATCTTTTTCTATCAACACTTGTTAGTGGAAATCGTTCATCACGTACTTTATGAGGGTTGTTATTACCGTATGTAGTACATGACATGTGTCAAGGTTGCAATTCATTGCCATGTTTTTGACCATTCTGTTAGGTGTTAAGTCCGTTTGGTATGAGTGCGCTGAGATTCTGTAGAGGCTATGTTTGTGATTTTCGGGTCATCTAGCAAATTTCGATATCCTGCATTGTGATTCCCTCGTCAATGTCATTTATGTAATAAGAACAGGATAGGTCCGAGAAAAACTGATCATTTGAGGAACACCACTATTTACACTGGCCAGTCAGAAGAATTCCATTTATTACCACCCTTGTTTACGATTGGACAGCCAGTTTCTATCCAATCTGAGAGATGGAGTATACCATCGAGCTTTTTTTACTTTGCTAATGAGAAGCTGAGATGAGGGAACTTTTGTCGAACGCTTTTTGACAATCGAGGTAAACTACGTTATTACTGCCTTCCCTCCGCCTCGCTTGTCGTCATTTTGCATACACTATTGTAAATATCAAGTAATTGAGAGGCATGAGCGTTTATTTCTGAATCCATGCTTGCGAATCTTTGATTATGTCATTTTATTCTAGAACCTACCGAGTTTGTCTTTATGATGGATTCCATAATTTTCCAGCAATGATGTTAAAACGGATTGGGCGATATAGTTCTCGGGCTGCGAATTGTTCCTTTTTTAAAATATGGGGTGTGACATTTGCTAGCTTCCATTCGCACGGACATGTTCCGGTGAGTAAAGATATTAAATAAGATGGGAAAGTGGTTTTACTATTTCGTCTTTGCTTTCTTTTAATATGCGTGGCGGAAAGTTGTCAGGAACCGGCGAGCCTGTAATTTATGTATGTATGTCTTCCCTGTATGCAATATTAAATGTCACATCCTCCTTCCCGTAAAGTGCATAATGTTATGTATGTGTATCCCCGCGACACCAGCTACCTTTTTGTGAGAGTTTTCGGCGACCATTTTCCCGCTGGGTACGATTGAGACGTGTTTTCCTCTGTTTCTACTGTGATGGTACCTCAGATATGTCTCAAAAAGTCCTCCATTATGTGATACTATGTGATGTGGTATATGAGTGATACTCAACAATTGTGTATGAGTCAGACTCGCCCACCTATCCATTTCCAACGGCCCTATGGTTGACGTCATTATTTTTTTCTTTTTAAAACATAGCTGTAGGAATTCTTTCGGGTTGGATTGCCTCCATTTCGGCAATACGTACTCAAATTTTTCTTGCTCGGCTTAATGAGTTCGTTTCGTTATTAAAAAATTTTTTTTTCTCGTCTAATCTGTCGTGACAGAGCGAGAAGGAGGAGGAGGAGGAGGAGGAGGGGGATTACATAGGATTTTTTTTACATAGGAGTAACAGACACCAGGAGACCTATTGCGTCTATAGCGAGGGTATCTGCTGAACTACATATACTAACTATCAACTACTGTAAGAAAACAGTTGGAAAATGATACCATGTACCTTAAAAGAGAATAGGAAACATGGAAGTGTCATAGTGCAGAATGATAGATATGCAAAATACTAACTACAACTACCACCTTACCACTACAACTAATCGATACGGGGGACTTAGATACGAATTCGCACTATCAATACCCATTTCTTTAAAGTGCGCGTCAAGTCGTTTTTGCAATGTATTATTGTGTTGGCTCCGACAACAATTTGCTGAGTAAAATTATTGCATCGATCAACGACTCGAACATGAAATAATTTTTACGGAGATTCGGTGATGCAACGTTGACGTTTAGTTTTAAACCATATAATTTCTTGTTGTCACTTGAGTGAAAAGGCTCGAAAGGTCCTCTGGATTAATGACATCAAAAACCTTTAGGATCTTAAAGGTTTCTATCAAGTCCCCACGGATTCTACGATCCTTTAAGGAAAACATATTAAGTTCCCTGCATGGAGTCTCTCTTCATAAGATGGAATTTCGCAGTGATGGAATTTGTTTGGTTGCCTTTCTTTGCCTTGATTCCAATTTGTGCTGAGCTTTTACGAAAACAGGCGACCAGAATGAACGGATATTCCAAAGTGCGGCTAACCAAGGACGTGTATAATTGTGTCATTACTTTCGGAGTTTTATGTATTCCAAAGTTACGTTTAATAAAGCCCAAATCATATTTGCCTTTTTAATGGCAGCTAGGCAATGCAAAAACTGTTTTCAGATCATTATGATGATGGACACCTAGATCCTGTTCTGCTGTACTTCACGTTAACGATTATTTGCATTTGATAGTTATATTTGAGGTTATCGTTGCCTATAGCATTACTTACATTTATCGGAATTGAATTGTGATACCATGTATCACTCAATCTGTATAGTTTGTCGAGATCACTTTGTATGAGTTCGCAGTTTTTCTAGTATATGCTTTACCGCTAATTTGTGTCATCTGCCAAATTTTGATAGAGTTAGATAACAAGTCCGCAGCCAGATCGTTGATATATATCAGAAAAAGAGTAGGACAGACCGAGCCTGAGTCACCCCAATAGTGACATCTAACCAATCCAGAGCCTCACCATTTTATTATACCCGTTGTTTACGATTGAAAGCCAATCGCCAATCCATGAACATAATTGCTCTCCTATGCCATGTGCCCCTTAGCTTGGTCAACAGTCGCCTTATGTGGAACTGTATCGAAGGTTTTCTGAAAATCAAAGGTATAATTACATCCGATGGAAATTTTAGCGTCCTCAGTTTGAATAAATGACATTCAAAAAATACAGTAGGTTGTTAAGCAGGGAACTCTTATTCAAATCCATTGCGGAGTTTAGTATAGAGTTATTTCATCGAGAAAAGGACCACTATGTTATCCCGCAATATTTTCTCAAATAGTTAACAATCACGGACAGTTAGACTAATTGGTCGATAATTACTGCGAGGTCTTATCCCCTTTCTTGAATATCTGTGTAACATAGCTAATTTTCCACATACTAGGAACATTTTTTTCACTTAGCGATTTATGAAAATAATCTTTAATGGAGAGCGAAAGTGACTGTGACATTCGCCGAAGTAGTCGCGGCGAGGATTGGTCCACCCCCACGGATTTTGGCTGGGTCAAGTGCAGCAAATACTTTGTAGTTGTCTACTGTTATCTCTCCTTATTACCAGTCTATCACTTCGAAAGTCTGAATACATGTTACTGGTTCTGGTAATGAGTTCGTCTCTTCTTAATATAATACCGCATTAAAGTATTCATTGAGTCCGAACGCCATACTCTTATTATCATTACCAAGATTATTATTATTATCTTTCAGTGGCCAATACTTGTTGACGTTTGTCTTACTGCGAACGTATGAAAAGAAACCTTTCGGGTGATTGGATTCCTTTGAAATTTTTTCTTCATACTCGCGCTTTTAGACTTAATTAGGCCTTGGCCAGCGACGTTGACGTCATTGTCTTCTCTAGAATCGCAGTCTAGCATTGATCTTTTGTAAACTTTTACCGCCGGCGCTTTCTGCCAATGATTGTTGGATCTCATTATTCATCCAACTGGGTCTGTTATGGTTGTGAGTCAAACGTTTCTTACCATGAACATGTTTTTCCAAACAACGATGGGAGGAGGAGGAGGAGGAGGAGGAGGAGGAAGAGGCGGAGGAGGAAGGGAAGAGGAAGAGGAAGAGGAAGATGAGAGGAAAGAGGAGGAGGAGGAGGAGGAGGGGGAAAGGAGGAGGAGGAGAGGAGGAGGAGGAGGAGAGGAGGAGGAGGAGGAGGGATACAGAGGAATACAGAGAAAGAAAGGAGAAAAAGAGGACGAGGAGGAGGAGGGGGAAAGGAGGAGGAGGAGGAGGGGATTTTTTACATAGGATTACATAGGAATAACAGACACCAGGAGACCTATTGGTCTATAACTAGGGTATCTGTTGAACACATATACTAACTATAAAACTACATTAAGAGGAACATTTGGGGAAAAAGGATACCATGCCCCTAAAGAAGATAGGAACTTGGAAGTTTCGTAGTGAAGAATGATAGGATATGAAGTATGCTAACTACAACTACCACTAGCCTAATCGATCCGGGGACTATAATATGAATTCACAGGTCAATATAAAAAACCCATTTACTTTACAATACGCTTTCAAGTCTGTTTTTTAAATGAAGTTTTGTGCTGGCTTCGAAAAACATTTGCTGGTAATTTGTTCCATCGACCCAACAACTCTAACATTGAAAAATTTTTACGGAGATCTGTGCTGCAACTTGACCATCAGTTTTAGACCGTTGTTTCTTGGGTTGTCACTTGAGGAGAAAGCTCGAATAGGTTCTTGATTAATGACATCAAATCCTTAAGGATCTTAAATTTTGTCTATCATCCCCAGGGATTCTAACGATCCTTTAAGGAAAACATATTAAGTTTCCGCAGTCTCTTTTCAAAAGATAATTTCGCAGGGAGGGAAATTAGTTTGGTGCTCTTCTTTGAACTGATTCCAATTTGGCTTGATCTTTTACGAAACAAGGCGACCAGAATTGCACGGTATATTCTAAGTGTGGCCTAGCCAAAGACGTATATAATCGTGTCATTACTTTTGGAGTTTTATGTTCAAAATTGCGTTTGATGAAGCCCAACATCATATTCGCCTTTTTACTGGCAGCTGGGCCCAATGCGGACTGGTTTTAAGATCATAGTAATGATGAAAACCAAAATTATTTTTCCTGCTGTAACTTCAGTTAACGATTTATTTTACATTTGATAGTTATGTTTGAGGTTATCGTTGCCTATATGCATTATTTTACATTTATCGGAATTGAATTTGAATAGCCATTTGAATTAGCCATCACTCCAATCTGATAGTTTGTCGAGATTACGTTGTATGAGTTCGCAGTTTTCTCTAGTATATGCTCTACCGCCTAATTTGGTGTCATCTGCAAATTTCGATATTTTAGAGACAATTCCGCAGTCCAGATCATTGATATATATCAGAAAAAGAATAGGACCCAAGACCGAGCCCTGAGGCACCCCACTAGTAATATCTAACCAATCAGATGCCTCGCCATTTATTACTACCCGTTATTTACGATTTGAAAGCCAACCGCCAATCCATGAACATAACTGCTCTCCCAAACCATGCGGCCTTAGCTTGGTCAAAAGTCGCTTATAGGGAACTGTATCGAAGACTTTCTGGAAGTCAAGGTATATTATATCCGAGGGAATTTTTGCGTCCCAGTTTGAATAAATGACATTAAAAAAATCCAGTAGGTTTGTTAAGCAGGATCTATTATTTCGAAATCCATGCTGGGAGTTTAATATTGAGTTATTTCCATCGAGAAAAGACACTATTTTATCCCGCAATATTTTCTCAAATAGTTTAACAATCACAGACGTTAGACTAATCGGGCGATACTTACTTGCGAGCCTCTTACTCCCTTTTTTGAATATCGGTGTAACATTAGCTAATTTCCACATACTAGGAACATTTTTGTCCATTAGCGATTTATTGAAAATAATCTTTAATGGGAGCGAAAGTTGGCTGTGACATTCGCAAAGTAATTTCGGCGAGATTTCGTCCACCTCCACTGATTTTGCTGGGTCAAGTTTCTGCAAATACTTTGATATTTCGTGTACTGTTTTCTCTCCAATTACCATTATTATGAGGAGCAGGAGAAGGAGGAGCAGGAGGAGGACGAGCAGGAGGAGGACGAGCAGAAGAAGGAGGAGCAGGAGAAGGAGGAGCAGGAGGGAGACGAGCAGGAGGAGGATCAGGAGGGGGACGAGCAGGAGCAGGAGAAAGAGGAGCAGGAGGAGGAGGAGCAGGAGGAGGAGGAGCAGGAGGGAGACGAGCAGGAGATGGAGGAGCAGGAGGGGGAGGAGCAGGAGAAGGAGGAACAAGAGGAGGAGGAGGAGGGGGAGGGGCAGGAGTGAGACGAAAAGGGGAAGGAGGAGAAGGAGGGAGACGAGCAGGAGCAGGAAGAGGTGGGGGACGAGCAGGAGGGGACTTGTAGGAGCAGGAGAAGGAGGAGGAGCAGGAGGAGGAGGAGCAGGAGGGAGAAAGAGCAGGAGATGGAGGAACAGGAGGGGAGGAACAAGAGGAGGAGGAACAAGAGGAGGACGGGGGGGGGGGCAGGAGAAGGACGATTGATTGAAAATGGAAAAAAAAAATAAGATTGGAAAATTAATAGGTTGGAGCTAGTTCTTGACGTAGACTCTCCACCAATGAGCGAGGAGAAACACTTTGGAGTTAAAACACAGGTTGGGGGTTAAGAAGAATAGAACCAAACACCCCCCTATCCATAAAGGACATGGGTTGGGCAGCGGATTCACTCGATGCTGTTTTCCCATCCCCGAGGCTCCCTGTCCTGGCGTCCCTGCTTTTTGTAAAAGCGAGTCAAGGGATGGAACGCTTGGTGCAAGAAGACTGTGTTGTGACTCAAGGCACTAAGATCCGCGACGGGTCCACAAGAAGGAAAGACCCTCCAAGGGGACATCACCCGACGCCCCGCGATGCCCCAGAAAGCGAAAAGACTCGCAGACTCACAGCCACCTTTACAGCACTTCAAGACAAGACATACTTCGCAAATGGGCCAAAAAGGAACGTCTCGCCGAGCCCCAATCCATCAAGAGAAAGCGCCTCTAGGGAATACCCTTACGTGTACCGCCCCCCTACCGGCTGCTCACCGTGCAGCAGAGAAGAGTGGCGCTCTCAGCGGCAGGGAGCTGTAGGGAGAGGAGCGGCGCACCCAGCCCGTCATAGCAAATTTGAAAGTGCAGCTGCTCCTGCAGAACCGCCTAAGCAGCTGTGGGGAGGTGACGCCCAACACCCGGCCCGTCCGCCCCACCTCACCAAACTCACCAAAACACCGAGTGGGAGCTCTTCAACGGCAAACTCCAAGGAGAGATAGTCCGTAAACACCCCAACGGCGACTACGAACGGTGGCAGGTGGGCGAGCTGCGGCTGCCCAAGGACCACTGAGGCGGCACCGCCACTGCCCGCGCCAAGCTGCCCGCCGAGGAGCCAGCCACCCACAAACACATCCGAATACAGTGAAAAGGATGACCAATTCTTATGATTGATTCACTCTGCTTTGCCAATGACGCAAATATTTACTTGTTAGAAAATATGAATACGTGAAAATTATGGCTGTCATCCTATTCTTCTCACCTCACCTTAAAAAAGAAGAGAAAAAATTAAAACCCGGCTCACTGTTTCTTTTTCTTTGCACTATCATGGTTGCTATCATCATACTTATTACCATCATAATTATTACTATAATTATTACTATATGTTATTATCCATTTATACTATTATTACTATATTATAATTATATATTACTATTACTTATAGTAGTATATGTAGCTGTAATAACTCGTCATCGGTAGCAGTAACCCCAACAAAAGATACGTAAATAACACCAGTAACAAAAATAGTTGCAACAACACACACACACACCCACACCCACACCCACACGCACACGCACACGCACACGCACACGCACACGCACACGCACACGCACACGCACACGCACACGCGCACACACGCACACACGCACACACACACACGCGCACACACACGCACACGCACACGCACACGCACACACGCACACACGCACACACGCACGCACACGCACACGCACACGCACACGCACACGCACACACACACGCACACGCACACGCACACACGCACACACGCACACACGCACACACACACACACACAGAGGATTACATAGGATTACATAGGAATAACAGACACCAGGAGACTCACGTCGCCGACGCCGACGTGAGTTTCGACAGGGGATGCTTGCAGCCTATGTTGATCTCAAGAAGGCGTTTGACTCAGTGCATCGTGACCCACTCTGGGATCTTCTGCGACTTCGAGGGATTCCTGCAAGGACTATTGGTTTGATAACTGGTCTGTATTCTGGGACTGAGAGTGCTGTGAAGTGTGGGGCAGGTGTATCCAGCTTCTTTCCTGTGAATACAGGAGTGAGGCAAGGGTGCGTCCTTGCCCCATCACTTTTCAACGCTTGTATGGACTGGGTATTGGACAAGGTTGTAGATCAAAGTAATTGTGGAGCATCCGTCGGCAACACCAAGATCACTGATCTTGTTTTTGCCGATGATGCAGTAATCTTTGCTGAGTCGCTGGAGGTCCTGGTGATGGCTCTCGAGGCGCTGCACGAGGAGGCAAAGCCTTTGGGACTTGAGGTCTCCTGGCTCAAGACCAAGGTCCAGGTATTTGGAGACTTACTAAATGAAGCAGTACAGTCTGTTCATGCGTGTGGCGAGGATATTGAGATCTTGGAAAGTTTTACATACCTTGGTAGCGCAGTCCATAATGACGGCGGGTCACGTCAAGAAGTCTTACGGTGGATTGGCATAGCCCACGGTGTTATGGACTCGCTCAGCGGGAGTATTTGGCGTTGTCGGTACCTGTGCAGGAGGACAAAGATCCGGATCTTCAAGTCACTTGTGATCCCTGTCTTACTCTATTGTTGTGAGACATGGACACTAAATAGTGACTTGAAGAGACGAATCAATGCCTTTGGTAATAAGTGTCTTCGCAGAATCATGGGGTATCGCTGGGATGATTACGTGTCAAATCAGCGATTGCACCGTGAGACTGAATCGAGGCCTATTACCTGCATAGTCCGTCAGCGCCAACCTCGGCTATATGGGCATGTGGCACGCTACCCTGAAACCGATCCTTCCCATCGGGTTGTATCTGTAAGAGACAATCCGGCGTGGAGGAGGCCAAGGGGGCGCCCACAAGGCTCGTGGCTGGGTCAAGTTGATGTTTCTTGTCGAGAGCTGCTTGGTATGGGAAAGGAGCCTGCATGGGAACTCGCTCGTGGTGACCCCCGGGAGTGGCGTCGTAGGGTGGGCGAGGCGACGCGCCCCCCGGCGTATGCCCCCAATGATTGATTGATTGAGGAGACCTATTGGAACGAGGGTATCTGCTGAACTACATACTGCTAACTATCAACTACTTATAAGAAAACAGTTGGAAAATGATACCATGTCCCTAAAGAGGATAGGAACATGGAAGTTTCATAGTGCAGAATGATAGGATATGAAAAATACTAACTACAACTACCACTACCACTACAACTAATCGATACGGGGGACTAGATATGAATTCGCACTATCAATACCCATTTACTTTACAGTGCGCGTCAAGTCTGTTTTTAAATGTAGTTATTGTGCTGGCTCCGACAACATTTGCTGGTAACTTGTTCCATCGATCAACGACTCTAACATTGAAATAATTTTTACGGAGATCGGTGATGCAACGTTGACCGTTTAGTTTTAAACCATTATTTCTTGTTATCACTTGAGTTGAAAGCTCGAATAGGTTCTCTTGATTAATGACATCAAAACCTTTTAGGATCTTAAAGGTTTCTATCAAGTCCCCACGGATTCTTCGATCCTTTAAGGAAAACATATTAAGTTTCCGCAGTCTCTCTTCATAAGATGAATTTCGCAGAGATGGAATTTGTTTGGTTGCTCTTCTTTGCACTGATTCCAATTTGGCTTGATCTTTTACGAAACAGGGTTACCAGAATTGAACGGCATATTCCAAGTGCGGCCTAACCAAGGACGTGTATAATTGTGTCATTACTTTCGGAGTTTTATGTTCAAAGTTGCGTTTAATAAAGCCCATCATCATATTTGCCTTTTTACTGGCAGCTAGGCAATGCGGACTGGTTTTCAGATCATTACTGATGATGACACCTAAATCCTTTTCCTGCTGTACTTCAGTTAACGATTTATTTTGCATTTGATAGTTATATTTGAGGTTATCGTTGCCTATATGCATTACTTTACATATATCGGAATTGAATTTTAATAGCCATTTATCACTTCAATCTGATAGTTTGTCGAGATCACTTTGTATGAGTTCGCAGTTTTCTCTAGTATATGCTTTACCGCCTAATTTGGTGTCATCTGCAAATTTCGATATTTTAGATACAAGTCCGCAGTCCAGATCGTTTATATATATCAGCAAAAGAGTAGGACCCAAGACCGAGCCCTGAGGCACCCCACTAGTAACATCTAACCAATCAGATGCCTCGCCATTTATTACTACCCGTTGTTTACGATTTGAAAGCCAATCGCCAATCCATGAACATAATTTCTCTCCTAAACCATGTGCCCTTAGCTTGGTCAACAGTCGCTTATGGGGAACTGTATCGAAGGCCTTCTGAAAATCAAGGTATATTACATCCGAGGGAGTTTTAGCGTCCCAGTTTGAATAAATGACATAAAAAAAATCGAGTAGGTTTGTTAAGCAGGATCTTTTATTTCGAAATCCATATTGGGAGTTTAGTATTGAGCTATTTTCATCGAGAAAAGACACTATTTTATCCCGCAATATTTTCTCAAATAGTTTAACAATCACAGACGTTAGACTAATTGGGCGATAATTACTTGCGAGGCTCTTATTTCCTTTCTTGAATATCGGTGTCACATTAGCTAATTTCCACATACCAGGAACATTGTTGTCCATTAGCGATTTATTGAGAATAATCTTTAACGGGAGCGAAAGTTGACTGTGACATTCGCGAAGTAATCGCGGCGAAATTTCGTACACCCCCACGGATTTTGCAGGATCGAGTTTCTGCAAATACTTTGATATTTCGTCTACTGTTACCTCTGCTATTTCCAATCTATCACTTTCGAGTCCCGCATACATGGTTACTGGTTCTGGTAATGGAGCTTCGTCTTCTTTAATAAATACCGCATTAAAGTATTCATTGAGTACGAATGCCATGCTCTTATTATCATTTACCAAGATGTTATTCTTATCTTTCAGTGGCCCAATACTTGTTTTGACGTTTTTCTTACTTCGAACGTATTGAAAGAACCTTTTCGGGTTTGATTTGGATTCCTTTGCAATTTTTTCTTCATACTCGCGCTTTTTAGTCTTTATTAATCCTTTGCAACGACGTTTTACGTCATTGTATTCTCTAGAATCGCAGTCCGCATTTGA
>JACEEZ010021624.1:82500-98255 GCA_016584305.1 Chionoecetes opilio
AAAGTGCTGAGGTTATTCTAAATCTTTACTTGGCTCTAGCCAGACCTCACCTAGAGTCCTGGACTATGCGGTTCACTTTTGGTCTCCAATATTACAGGATGGATATAGTTAGAAACTTGTTACTTGTTACTTGTTAGAAACAGTGCAGAGAAGGATCACCAAAATTATTCAAGGGACGCGTAACTTTAGTTATGAGGAGAGATTGAAGCTACTAAATTTACACTCACTCGAGAGACGCAGAGTAAGGGGCGATCTGATAGAAGTTTCTAAGTGGATAAAGGGATATAATAAAGGAGAGGTAGGGAAAGTTCTTACGGCTAGTAAGCAGGATAGAACAAGAAGTAACGGATTCAAGCTGGAAAAGCGTAAATTAAAAAAGAAATAGGGAAAAACTGGTTCACAAATAGGGTGGTAAATGATTGGAATGGACTCAATAGACAAGTAGTTAGTGCGGAGTCATTAAAGAGCTTTAAAAGGAGGCTAAAAGGAGGTATACCGTGCTACGGGAACGGTATACCCTTGTAATTTTGCCCTTACCCCTCTTGGGGTTATGAGGGGCTGACCTGTTTATTTACCCCTCTTTACTTCAGGCTCACTATGGCCAATGATGATACTTTAACCTATATAGGGGCTTCAGGGCCGGCCCCTCTACCAAATGGCCCTACTGGTTTACAAACCCCTGCTCCTCTTTTGACTACGGCCCGGAATACTGATATAACCGTACCCCAAACTTGACCCCCAGGGTCACTTAGTGCTCTTGAGCCCCCTAGCCAGATCAAGAATCCATCCTCAGCACCAGACGACACTCCAGCCCACAAACCCACTACCTCTTCCATACCTTCTCCATCCTTGCTTCCCTGCTCTACCCCTCCAGATCCTTCCCCTACCCTTCCTCCTCCCCGACCTTCTTTGTCCTCCTCATCATGTATAGCTACTCTTGCACCCTACAACTCTTCTCCCTCCGGGAGAACTACAGTCCGCACGGTCACCT
Source organism: Chionoecetes opilio (assembly GCA_016584305.1). Lineage (NCBI taxonomy): Eukaryota > Metazoa > Arthropoda > Malacostraca > Decapoda > Majidae > Chionoecetes > Chionoecetes opilio. The sequence continues at coordinate 83,492 of JACEEZ010021624.1, forward strand.
CTTCCACACGCCCACGCACATCTGCTTCTCACCCTCGCCCCTCCTTCGATATTCTTTTTGGTCCTGCAAAGTGGGACCGTTTCTTCATCGTCCCTAGCACCACCCCTTACGGCAAGTTGGCAAGGTTGCATTCCGTACCCGCCCCGACCGGTCCCGCCTGGTTACTGTTGACACCGAGGCCCAAGCTCATGCACTGCTCAACCTTAAAGACCTCGACGGCAACCCATTCGACATCACGCCTGACATAACTCTTAACACCTGCACTGGAACAGTTTCCATCCCCCCGCGTTCTTGCCCAGTCTATGACACTGAATGGTCTGAATGCGCGGATTTCCTCCTCGGCCTTTTGGTAGAGGCTTATGATGCCGTTGCAGTCTACTGCTACACCATCCTACCCCGGGGCCGCCGTAAGTCCCCTACCAACATTGCCAAAGTCACTTTCAAAAGGCAAGATCTCCCTGATAGCATTTATGTTGCCGGGGTCCACTACTCTGTTAAACCTTACCGCCCTACTCCACGCCAGTGCCAGTCCTGCTGGCGTTTTGGCCACCCTGCCAAGCACTGCCGATCCTCTGCCCGCTGCTCGCTTTGTGCTCAACCTGGCCATGGTCGTTCCACGTGTCCTGCAACGTCTCCCACTTGTGCGAACTGTGGTGGTTCACACAACGTCTTCTACAGGGGTTGCACTGTCTACCATTTTGAATCGGAAGTGGCATCCATCAGATTTAAGAAGTGCTTCACTTTATGGGAATCCCGCCAGGAAGCTCGCCGCCTAGGTTTTTCGCCTACCCACGTCTCCCAGCTTATTTCCAATCCCACTCTTCCGGATCCCCCTACTACAACCTCTCCTACCCTCTCTTTCCCTGTTCCTCCTCCCACTCCTCGTCCTTCTTTTGCTCCTCCTGCTGCCCCTTTCTCTCCATAAATAACCCCTGTGCCGTCCTCAGTCCAGATACACCGACCTCTACCCCTTCCTCGATCCCCACACCCCTTCATCAACGCTCCCCTTGGCCTACTCATGTCAGACGAACTAAACGTCCTCCCCCTTCCTCCCCCCTAAACCTTCCACTATCTCTCCCTTCTCAGTTCCTCACACCCCACTTTCTACGTCTCCTCCTACTAAGAAGCCCTGTGCCTCCCAGGTCTCCCCTACTGACACTCCTGATGAGACCATGGCTATGATCGAGGAGTTCCTCGCTCAGTCTCAAGACATGACCCCTATGCCCTCTTCACAAACTGCCTCATCATCCCCACCTTCTGTCTCAACCCTCACAGTCTCAGCTGAGATCCATCCTATTCCCTCCCACCTTCCGCCTACCCCTCTTCCTCCTTCTGACTCCCAACTTCCCCCCTGCCCTTCCTCTTCCCCACCTTCTCCATCTTTCTCCCCGCTGCACCCTTCCCCCCTTCCCTCTGATCCCCCTATGTCCTCTCTCTCTCCTTCTACTACCTCTGACCGTCCCGCTGTTAAGTCTCTTCTTAACTTACCCCTTCCTCCTGGCTGTACAAAAGACTCCCTTTTGTCTCAACCATCCCCATCCCTTTCCCCTCGCCCCCCTGACCCTACTGACTGTACTTCACCTACTACACTTGATCCCCCACCTGATATCGCTGATCCTGCTAACCCTTCTACTCCAGCCGCTACCATTCCGACTATCATCACCCGCTAACCTCTACACTCTGTCTGTTCTTCATTGGAACATTCACGACTTCCGATCCCACAGACAAGACCTTTGCCTCCTTATCTCTTGCTATAAGGCTCAAGTTATCTGCATTGCAGAAACTTTCCTTTCTCACTCCCCTGACCCATTTCCCAATTTATGATCTCCTTCCCCCAACAAATACACGTCCTTCCTCTGATCTAACCCTACTGCTATAACGTTCCATTCCTTTCCCCTTCCTTCACCGTTTCACTCTTTCTGTATAACCCCTCCCCTTTATTATGCTTTGCCATAGTGCCATATGACCTCCGATGTCTGGCACATTTTCCCTTTTTAGCATTAAATCAATCAATAGAAAAATTCATGGATGGGGATAAACGGTGGATGTAGGTAGTGTTAAGTAACAGGAACTACCTCGTGTAGGTCTCACGGCCTCTTGTAGCCTCCTTATTTTCTTATGTTCTTATGTTATCTCCTATCTCCTCCTTCTCCTACAGCTTTACTTCCTCCTCCTCCTTCTCCTCCTCATCTACCTCCTCCTCCTCTTTCTCCTCCTCCTCCACCTCTACCTCCTCCTCCTCCTTTTCATCCTCTACCTCCTCCTCCTCTTCATCCTCTACCTCCTCCTTCAGGCAACCTTTCCCGGGCAGCCAATCAGATTAGAGGCGCCCTGAGCATCATCAGAGTCTGAGTGGCGGAGCAGAGGTGTGAAGTGAACTCAGTCCCCTCCCTTCCCCTCACCTCCCCTCCCTCCCTCCCCTTCCCCCCACACATGTAAAAGCCCCCACCTTGAACCATCCCTCTTCCTCCTCCATCTGTTATTCATTCCCATTCGTCTTCCCCCTGCCTCTCCTTTATTACTTAAACCTTGGTGATGGGGGGAAGGGGGGAAGGGGAAGGTGAAGGGGAGGAATGCTTTAGGGCCAGGGCTTGTAGGTGTTAAGGGAAGACGAAGGGTGTAAGGGAATAATGTAGGAACAGGTATTTAAGGGTAATAAAAAAAATATACTACAGGCGCTATAGTCTCCAACGTAAAAACAATAAGAAATATACCATGTAATATGAAAATGGGCGTTTCCTTGGTAATTTCTGAAGAGCTGTTATGATAATTACTCCCACTGGTATCATTATTACTACAATCATCATTATTTTCATAGTATTTCTAGGATTAATTGTATATGCCTTAGAAAATAAAATCGTATTATCTTTGTTGATTCCGCCCAAGCTTACATCACCATCGTTATCTTATTCATCGTTCCTATAAATCTTCATACTATACATCCATTCTCACTTCATGATTTCCTAAACCTTTTATCATTGCCCGAAAAAAAATGTACGTATCTATTCCTCATCACTCTCCTTCTCTCCTCCTAAAAAGCATTACTCCAATTACTATTCTTTCTATTCACCCGCTTTATTTTATATTCTTCTATCCTATTCCCCTATTCGTCTATTCTTCTATTCCCCCCATCCTTTTATATTATTATTTTCTACTATTATTATTATTTCTATTATTTTCCCATACCTTTTATCATTGCCCCCCAAAAATGTTACTTATATACTCCTCATCACTCTCCTTTTCCCCACCTACAAAATACTTTATTCATCACTTCTCCATCACTATTTTATTCATCTCCCATAAAAACATTACCCATCACCTTCCCATCACTTCCCCATCACTGTTTTATTCACCTCGCCTAAAAACGTCAATCATCTCCTTACCAACAATTAATTCCATTCTTTCCTCATCCCTTTTCAGTCACCCATCACTCCCTCCCTATCACCCATACCTCACCTCTCACCCATATCACTCACCCGTTGCTCCATTCTCACCCAAATGACTCACCCATTGCCCCATTCTCACCCTACTCACCCATATCACACACCCATTGCCCCATTCTCACCCTTGCAGCTTATCCACAACGCCTTACTCACCCTTCCAAGACCTACCCCCCCCCTCCTCCTCTTCCCTCCGTCTGTCTCAATCACCCTTATGAGGCAGGAGCATAACAATACGATCCATCAAGCTACGCAAAGCAACCATAAACCCGAAAATACGGCAATGATATCGGCACTATTTTTACCGAGGGACCGAGTTGGAATAGCACCTTCTTGCCCCACTTTTCCTCTATTTTTCCCGCCCCAGAGGTTCAGCGAGCGACAGTATTTTTCTGCGTGCCATTTGCTTCGGTGCGAGTGCGAGGAAAACGATTGGATTTCCAGCTCTGTAAGCGAGAATGAGGCTCACTTTTATTCAGGAAGTTGAGTGTTCTATATATCTTATTTTACTTTATCTCTCTCTCTCTCTCTCTCCTCTCTCTCTCTCTCTCTCTCTCTCTCTCTCCTCTCTCTCTCTTTCCCCCCTCTCTTCTCTCTCTCTCTCTCTCTCTCTCTCTCTCTCTCTCTCTTCTCTCTCTCTCTCTCTCTCTCTCTCTCCTCTCTCTCTCATCTCTCACACACTCACACTCTCTACACCAACTCTGTCTCTTTCTTCTCTCCCTCTCTATTCTCTCTTTTTTCTTACTTCTCTCTCTCCTCTCTATTCTCTATATATCTCACTCTTTCTCTCTCTCTCTCTCTCTCTCTCTCTCTCTCTCTCTCTCTCTCTCTCTCTCTCTCTCTCTCTCTCCTCTTCTCCTCTCTCTCTCTCTCTCTCTCTCTCTCTCTCTCTCTCTCTCTCTCTCTCTCTCTCTCTCTCTCTCTCCTCTCTCTCGTCTCTCTCTCTCTCTCTCTCTCTCTCCTTCCTCTCCTCTCTCCTCTCTCTCTCTCTCTCTCTCTCTCTCTCTCTCTCTCTCTCTCTTCTCTCTCTCTCTTCTCTCTCTCTCTCTCTCTCTCAAACACCACAATAAATACCTCCTTCACGCCATCTCAGTACCTGCTCAGGTGTTCATGCAGATCCTTGAGTATCGATCACGCCAGAGAAGGTGTGAAGAAGGCAGGACGTTCTTTCCCTTGCCTTAACCCTACTAAAAGGTCGCACTTGAAATTCAATGGCCTTTAGAAATAAGAGTACCTATCCCGTTCATTACAAAGAATTAAACATTCTTTACATTCATTCGATAATCTCCTCCTCCTCCTCCTCCTTCTCCTCCTCCTTCTCCTCCTCCTCCTCTTCCTCCTCTTTTTCCTCCTCCTTCTCCTCCTCCTCCTCCCCTTTATCCTCCTCTTCTTCCTCCTCCTCCTCTTCTTGAACAGGTGTGACCAATCGCTCCCCGTGATCGCCAGGTAGAAGGATCTATACTAATTGAGATGACAGGCGTGATTTCTTTGTGTCCTGAGTAGCTTAAGTCTATGGGGGTGAGGGAGTTAACTCAGCCAGGTTATGGGAGACAGGGCGGCAGGTGAATCGCTTGGAATGTTAATTTTGTTTATCAGTCTGTCTATCCTCGCAGGTGTTTGTCTGTCTATCCTCTGAACTGTTTGTCTGTCTATCTTCGCAGCTGTTTGTCTGTCTATCCTCGCAGCTGTTTGTCTGTCTATCCACGCAACTGTTTGTCTGTCTATCCTCGCAGCTGTTTGTCTGTCTATCTTCGCAGCTGTTTGTCTGTCTATCCATACAGCTGTTTGTCTGTCTATCTTCGCAGCTGTTTGTCTGTCTATCCATACAGCTGTTTGTCTGTCTATCCACGCAACTGTTTGTCTGTCTATCCTCGCAGCTGTTTGTCTGTCTATCTTCGCAGCTGTTTGTCTGTCTATCCACACAGCTGTTTGTCTGTCTATCCATACAGCTGTTTGTCTGTCTATCCACGCAACTGTTTGTCTGTCTATCCTCGCAGCTGTTTGTCTGTCTATCTTCGCAGCTGTTTGTCTGTCTATCCACACAGCTGTTTGTCTGTCTATCCTCGCAGCTGTTTGTCTGTCTATCCTCGCAGCTGTTTGTCTGTCTATCCTCGCAGCTGTTTGTCTGTCTATCCTCGCAGCTGTTTGTCTGTCTATCCTCGCAGCTGTTTGTCTATCTATCCACACAGCTGTTTGTCTGTCTATCCTCGCAGCTGTTTGTCTGTCTATCCTCGCAGCTGTTTGTCTGTCTATCTTTGCAGCTGTTTGTCTGTCTATCCTCGCAGCTGTTTGTCTGTCTATCTTCGCAGCTGTTTGTCTGTCTATCCTCGCAGCTGTTTGTCTGTCTATCCTCGCAGCTGTTTGTCTGTCTATCCTCGCAGCTGTTTGTCTGTCTATCTTCGCAGCTGTTTGTCTGTCTATCCTCGCAGCTGTTTGTCTGTCTATCCACGCAACTGTTTGTCTGTCTATCCTCGCAGCTGTTTGTCTGTCTATCTCGCACTGTTGTCTGTCTATCCATAAGCTGTTTGTCTGTCTATCCACGCAACTGTTTGTCTGTCTATCCTCGCAGCTGTTTGTCTGTCTATCTTCGCAGCTGTTTGTCCTGTCTATCCACACAGCTTTGTCTGTCTATCCATACAGCTGTTTTGTCTGTCTATCCACGCAACTGTTTGTCGTCTATCCTCGCAGCTGTTTGTCCTGTCTATCTTCGCAGCTGTTTGTCTGTCTATCCACACAGCTGTTTGTCTGTCTATCCTCGCAGCTGTTTGTCTGTCTATCCTCGCGCTGTTTTGTCCCTGTCTATCCACACAGCTGTTTGTCCTGTCTATCCTCGCAGCTGTTTGTCTGTCTATCTTCGCAGCTGTTTGTCTGTCTATCCACACAGCTGTTTGTCTGTCTATCCTCGCACCTGTTTGTCTGTCTATCTTCGCAACTGTTTGTCTGTCTATCTTCGCAGCTGTTTGTCTGTCTATCCTCGCAGCTGTTTGTCTGTCTATCTGCACAGCTGTTTGTCTGTCTATCTTCGCAGTTGTTTGTCTGTCTATCCTCGCAGCTGTTTGTCTGTCTATCTACACAGCTGTTTGTCTGTCTATCTTCGCAGTTGTTTGTCTGTCTATCCTCGCAGCTGTTTGTCTGTCTATCTTCGCAGCTGTTTGTCTGTCTATCTACACAGCTGTTTGTCTGTCTATCCTCGCAGCTGTTTGTCTGTCTATCCTCGCAGGTGTTTGTCTGTCTATCTTCGCAGCCGTTTGTCTGTCTATCCTCGCAGCTGTTTGTCTGTCTATCCTCGCAGCTGTTTGTCTGTCTATCCTCGCAGCTGTTTGTCTGTCTATCTTCGCAGCTGTTTGTCTGTCTATCTACACAGCTGTTTGTCTGTCTATCTTCGCAGCTGTTTGTCTGTCTATCTTCGCAGCTGTTTGTCTGTCTATCTTCGCAGCTATTTGTCTGTCTATCTACACAGCTGTTTGTCTGTCTATCTTCGCAGCTGTTTGTCTGTCTATCCTCGCAGCTGTTTGTCTGTCTATCCTCGCAGGTGTTTGTCTGTCTATCTTCGCAGCTGTTTGTCTGTCTATCCTCGCAGCTGTTTGTCTGTCTATCCTCGCAGGTGTTTGTCTGTCTATCTTTGCAGCTGTTTGTCTGTCTATCCTCGCAGCTGTTTATCTGTCTATCCTCGCAGCTGTTTGTCTGTCTATCCTCGCAGCTGTGTGTCTGTCTATCCTCGCAGCTGTTTGTCTGTCTATTATCGCAGCTGTTTGTCTGTCTATCCACATAGCTGTTTGTCTGTCTATCCTCGCAGGTGTTTGTCTGTCTATCTTTGCAGCTGTTTGTCTGTCTATCTTCGCAGCTGTTTGTCTGTCTATCCTCGCAGCTGTTTGTCTGTCTATCCACATAGCTGTTTGTCTGTCTATCCTCGCAGGTGTTTGTCTGTCTATCTTTGCAGCTGTTTGTCTGTCTATCCTCGCAGCTGTTTGTCTGTCTATCCTCGCAGCTGTTTGTCTGTCTATTATCGCAGCTGTTTGTCTGTCTATCCACATAGCTGTTTGTCTGTCTATCCTCGCAGGTGTTTGTCTGTCTATTTTTGCAGCTGTTTGTCTGTCTATCTTCGCAGCTGTTTGTCTGTCTATCCTCGCAGCTGTTTGTCTGTCTATCCTCGCAGGTGTTTGTCTGTCTATCTTTGCAGCTGTTTGTCTGTCTATCTTCGCAGCTGTTTGTCTGTCTATCCTCGCAGCTGTTTGTCTGTCTATCCTCGCAGCTGTTTGTCTATCTATCCTCGCAGCTGTTTGTCTGTCTATCCTCGCAGCTGTTTGTCTGTCTATCCTCGCAGCTGTTTGTCTGTCTATCCTCGCAGCTGTTTGTCTGTCTATCCTCGCAGCTGTTTGTCTGTCTATTATCGCAGCTGTTTGTCTGTCTATCCACATAGCTGTTTGTCTGTCTATCCTCGCAACTGTTTGTCTGTCTATCTTCGCAGCTGGTTGTCTGTCTATCCATACAGCTGTTTGTCTGTCTATCCACGCAGCTGTTTGTCTGTCTATCCTCGCAACGGTTTGTCTGTCTATCCATACAGCTGTTTGTCTGTCTATCTACGCAACTGTTTGTCTGTCTATCTTCCCAGCTGTTTGTCTGTCTATCCATACAGCTGTTTGTCTGTCTATCCTCGCAACTATTTGTCTGTCTATCTTCGCAGCTGTTTGTCTGTCTATCCACACAGCTGTTTGTCTGTCTATCCACACAGCTGTTTGTCTGTCTATCCTCGTAGCTGTTTGTCTGTCTATCCTCGCAACGGTTTGTCTGTCTATCTTCGCAGCTGTTTGTCTGTCTATCCTCGCAGCTGTTTGTCTGTCTATCCTCGCAGCTGTTTGTCTGTCTATCCTCGCAGCTGTTTGTCTGTCTATCCTCGCAGATGTTTGTCTGTCTATCCTCGCAGCTGTTTGTCTGTCTATCTTCGCAGCTGTTTTGTCTGTCTATCCTCGCAACTGTTTGTTCTGTCTATCCTCGCAGCTGTTTGTCTGTCTATCCTCGCAGCTGTTTGTCTGTCTATCCTCGCAGCTGTTTGTCTGTCTATCTTCGCAGCTGTTTGTCTGTCTATCCTCGCAGCTGTTTGTCTGTCTATCCTCGCAGCTGTTTGTCTGTCTATCCTCGCAGCTGTTTGTCTGTCTATCCTCGCAGCTGTTTGTCTGTCTATCCTCACAGCTGTTTGTCTGTCTATCCTCGCAGCTGTTTGTCTGTCTATCCTCGCAGCTGTTTGTCTGTCTATCCTCGCAGCTGTTTGTCTGTCTATCCTCGCAGCTGTTTGTCTGTCTATCCTCACAGCTGTTTTGTCTGTCTATCCTCGCAGCTGTTTGTCTGTCTATCCTCGCAGCTGTTTGTCTGTCTATCCTCGCAGCTGTTTGTCTGTCTATCCTCGCAGCTGTTTGTCTGTCTATCCTCACAGCTGTTTGTCTGTCTATCCTCGCAGCTGTTTGTCTGTCTATCCACACAGCTGTTTGTCTGTCTATCCTCGCAGCTGTTTGTCTGTCTATCTTCGCAGCTGTTTGTCTGTCTATCCACACAGCTGTTTGTCTGTCTATCCTCGCAGCTGTTTTGTCTGTCTATCCTCGCAGCTGTTTGTCTTCTATCCTCGCAGCTGTTTGTCTGTCTATCCTCGCAACTATTTGTCTGTCTATCTTCGCAGCTGTTTGTCTGTCTATCCTCACAGCTGTTTGTCTGTCTATCCTCGCAGCTGTTTGTCTGTCTATCCTCGCAGCTGTTTGTCTGTCTATCCTCGCAGCTGTTTGTCTGTCTATCTTCGCAGCTGTTTGTCTGTCTATCCTCGCAGCTGTTTGTCTGTCTATCCTCGCAGCTGTTTGTCTGTCTATCTCGCAGCTGTTTGTCTGTCTATCCTCGCAGCTGTTTTGTCTGTCTATCCTCGCAGCTGTTTGTCTGTCTATCCTCGCAGCTGTTTGTCTGTCTATCCTCGCAGCTGTTTGTCTGTCTATCCTCGCAGCTGTTTGTCTGTCTATCCTCGCAGCTGTTTGTCTGTCTATCCTCGCAGCTGTTTGTCTGTCTATCCTCGCAGCTGTTTGTCTGTCTATCCTCGCAGCTGTTTTTGTCTGTCTATCCTCGCAGCTGTTTGTCTGTCTATCCTCACAGCTGTTTGTCTGTCTATCCTCGCAGCTGTTTGTCTGTCTATCCTCGCAAGCTGTTTGTCTGTCTATCCTCGCAACTATTTGTCTGTCTATCCTCGCAGCTGTTTGTCTGTCTATCCTCGCAGCTGTTTGTCTGTCTATCCTCGCAGCTGTTTTGTCTGTCTATCCTCACAGCTGTTTGTCTGTCTATCCTCGCAGCTGTTTGTCTGTCTATCCTCGCAGCTGTTTGTCTGTCTATCCTCGCAGCTGTTTGTCTGTCTATCCTCGCAGCTGTTTGTCTGTCTATCTTCGCAGCTGTTTGTCTGTCTATCCTCGCAGCTGTTTTGTCTGTCTATCCTTGCAGCTGTTTGTCTGTCTATCCTCGCAGCTGTTTGTCTGTCTATCCTCGCAGCTGTTTGTCTGTCTATCCTCACAGCTGTTTTGTCTGTCTATCCTCGCAGCTGTTTGTCTGTCTATCCTCGCAGCTGTTTGTCTGTCTATCCTCGCAGCTGTTTGTCTGTCTATCCTCGCAGCTGTTTGTCTGTCTATCCTCACAGCTGTTTGTCTGTCTATCCTCGCAGCTGTTTGTCTGTCTATCCTCGCAGCTGTTTGTCTGTCTATCCTCGCAGCTGTTTGTCTGTCTATCCTCACAGCTGTTTGTCTGTCTATCCTCGCAGCTGTTTGTCTGTCCTATCCTCGCAGCTGTTTGTCTGTCTATCCTCGCAACTATTTGTCTGTCTATCCTCGCAGCTGTTTGTCTGTCTATCCTCGCGCTGTTTGTCTGTCTATCCTCGCAGCTGTTTTGTCTGTCTATCCTCACAGCTGTTTGTCTGTCTATCCTCGCAGCTGTTTGTCTGTCTATCCTCGCAGCTGTTTGTCTGTCTATCCTCGCAGCTGTTTGTCTGTCTATCCTCGCAGCTGTTTGTCTGTCTATCCTCACAGCTGTTTGTCTGTCTATCCTCGCAGCTGTTTGTCTGTCTATCCTCGCAGCTGTTTGTCTGTCTATCCTCGCAGCTGTTTGTCTGTCTATCTTCGCAGCTGTTTTGTCTGTCTATCCTCGCAGCTGTTTGTCTGTCTATCCTTGCAGCTGTTTGTCCTGTCTATCCTCGCAGCTGTTTGTCTGTCTATCCTCGCAGCTGTTTGTCTGTCTATCCTCACAGCTGTTTGTCTGTCTATCCTCGCAGCTGTTTGTCTGTCTATCCTCGCAGCTGTTTGTCTGTCTATCCTCGCAGCTGTTTGTCTGTCTATCCTCACAGCTGTTTGTCTGTCTATCCTCGCAGCTGTTTGTCTGTCTATCCTCGCAGCTGTTTGTCCTGTCTATCCTCGCAGCTGTTTGTCTGTCTATCCGCACAGCTGTTTGTCTGTCTATCCTCGCAGCTGTTTGTCTGTCTATCCTCGCAGCTGTTTGTCTGTCTATCCTCGCAGCTGTTTGTCTGTCTATCCTCGCAGCTGTTTGTCTGTCTATCCTCGCAGCTGTTTGTCTGTCTATCCTCGCAGCTGTTTGTCTGTCTATCCTCACAGCTGTTTGTCTGTCGTCCGCCAGCTTTTATATTTTATCTGTTTTTTTCAGTTTGCTTCCCTTGTTTTTCGTGTAGTCTCTTTTTGGCTATTGTTTTTTTCATCATACAGTTTATCTTTTATATAACGTTTTTCTTGTTTTGTCTGTGTATATTTTTCTTTCTGTTCATTATCTCTCTCTCTCTCTCTCTCTCTCCATCTCTCTCTCTCTCTCTCTCCTCTCTCTCTCTCTCTCTCTCTCTACTCTCTCTCTCTCTCTCTCTCCTCTCTCTCCTCTCTCTCTCTCTCTCTCTCCCTCTCTCTCTCTCTCCTCTCTCTCTCTCTCTCTCTGATACATATTTATCTTTTGTCAATACGGTTTTGTCATCACTATCACCTCCTATTCGTTCAAATTTCTATCATTTTTGTTTACTAGTTTCATCTGACATTTTCTATCAATCTCTTTTTCTATTTTTCTCTTTCTTATTTTCTTTTTTTCTCTCTCTTTCTTCCTCCTCAGCGTCACGTCTCCTTTCACTGATCACTCATTACGTCGCGTCTCCTCCGTAATCCTAAAAGCTCCGCCATTATCCTTCTCAATATTTTCTTGTTCTTACTTCTTAGCCAGACGAGATTGTACTTCATGACGAGAGAGAGAGAGAGAGAGAGAGAGAGAGAGAGAGAGAGAGAGAGAGAGAGAGAGAGAGAGAGAGAGAGAGAGAGAGAGAGAGAGAGAGAGAGAGAGAGAGAGAGAGAGAGAGAGAGAGAGAGAGAGAGAGAGAGAGAGGAGAGAGAGAGAGGAGAGAGAGAGAGAGAGAGAGAGAGAGAGAGAGAGAGAGAGAGAGAGAGAGAGAGAGAGAGAGAGATATGAGTACTCTTCCCAGAACGTACCCTAAAACCCGATGTGGTATAAGTGAAGAAGTGTTCCGTACTCATAGACGGTTCTGGGTAACGATTCAAAGCGATAACACCTACGAGAGTCCTTTTGTCAACCTTAAGTCAACCCTTATAGGTACTTTGCTCCTCGACACAACAAAGTACCATGTTCAGAGTCTACTACAGAAGGTGGATATGTCTGGGTGGCTCAATTATTATGAATTATGGTGGGGATTTGTTCTGGGTGGATGTGGTGGTGGTGTGTGGTGAGCAGTACATATAGCTTGCTTTGTGTGGTGGTAATTGTGTGGTGGGTGTTTGAGTTAGTATATAGGGCGTTTGCAAAAGTGGGGTGGGGTGTGTAGTGGTGGTGTGCAGTACATATATCTTGCTTTAGGAAGCTGTATTTGTGTAGTGGGTGTTTGAGTGAGTGTAGGGTGTTTACAAAAGTGTGGGGTGTGTGGATGGGTGGATGTGGGGTATATATATCATGCTTTTTGTAGTGTTAATTATGTGGTGGGTGTTTGAATGAGTGTAGGGTGTGTGCAAAAGAAGGGGGTGTATGGGGGAGTGCATGGGTGGGTGTGCAGTACATATATATTTCTTTGTGTAGTGGTATTTGTGTGGTGGGTGTTTGAATGAGAATGGGTGTGTGCAAAAGTATGATGTGTATATATTTTTTCTTTTTATTCTCTCTATCTCTCTTTTTTTATGTTCCTGCTATTATCTCTCGCCCCTGCTATTATTCCAGGGTGTGTGGATGAGTGGCTGTGGAGTATATGGGTGGAGTGTGTGGTGTGTGGATGGGTGGGTGGTGGTGTGGATGGATGGGTGTGGGATGTGTGGGGTATGTGGTGTGCTGATGACCTTTTTGCCTTGCACAACCCACTGCGTCGCCTCAGCAAACTCCCATTCTGCTTTCCTCTGTCTTGAGAAAATTGACATCTGCCATACGCCAGACAGCTTCGTTCCCTCACTAAGTCCCATCTGGCTCTTTCCTCCATCCCTTTCTTTACTCTTTCCTCCTCCATTCCTCCCTCCTTTCATGTTTTGACCTAGATACTCTTCTCTCTTATACTTTTCTTCGCTACCTTTTCCTCTTTCTCCTACTTATTTCCTTTACTCACGCGTTTCATGTATCTATCTTCCTTTGTTGCATTACTTTCATATTCTTCCTCTTTTCTTCTACATGTACAAGCCCTCAAACTCACTTCCTTTTCCATTCTTCCTTCCTTTCCTTTCGCCTTTTTATTCCCTTCCCTCTTACTGTTCCCCTTACTTATCAAATGCTGAGAAACTACCATTCTTCTTCCCTGGGGCTGAAAGATGCTATAAATCACAACCCGTCTTTAATATGGGCGAGGTTGCCTGTCACCGTGAATTACAGCAATGGATCATAACTCTTAAGTACAGGAATTGCATTGAATGTTTGAAATGTGTCGCCACCTCGCATGTACTGAACTTTTTTTTTTTTTTTATTTTTTCTCTCTCTCTCTCTCTCTCTCTCTCATCATCTCCTCTCCTCTCTCTCTCTCTCCCTCATCTCTCTCTCTCTCTCTCTCTCTCTCTCTCTCTCTCTCTCTCTCTCTCTCTCTCTCTCTCTCTCTCTCTCTCTCTCTCTCTCTCTCTCTCTCTCTCTCTCTCTCTCTCTCTCTCTCTCTCTCTCTCTCTCTCTCTCTCTAGCTCTCTCTCTCTACTTATTTATTGGGTCAACTGAATGTGACTTATGCTCTGCACAAAACCACTTCTTCCTATTTCTCTTCTGGATGTATTTTCTATTAGTCCACGTCGACTGGCCACCCTAGAAACCCAATATGTTTTTCTTGTTACTCTTTCCTTTTCTTTCCCGCTCTCGGATAAATTTGTTCCTTCGCCTGAGTGCCTCTGCCTGGGACTTTATTGTTATACATCTTCCTGTTCTTTATTTTGCCTCTACTTCTTAGATGATTTATAATCTTTTTTATTACTATGGTCGACTATGTAGTACTCGTATGTATATGTCTTGTTGGATATTTATAGCTATTTTTTATGTGCCATTGTAAACAGCTATCCCTTGTCATTTCGGCTATTCATACTATTTTTTTTCTCTCTCTCTCTCTCTCTCCTCTCTCTCTCTACTCTCTCTTTTCATCTCTCTCTCTCCTCTCTCTCTCTCTCTCTCTCTCTCTCTCTCTCTCTCTCTCTCCTCTCTCTCTCTCTCTCTCTCTCTCTCTTCTCTCTCTCTTTTCTCTCTCTCTCTCATCTCTCTCTCTCTCTCTCTCTCTCTCTCTCTCTACCCCACTTCCTTCACACTATCTCCCTCTTTCTCTCTCTTCTCCTTTAACGACTCCTAATCTTCCCACCCTTCTCTATCACCCCTCCTCTACCACAACCTTCCTTTACCATACGCACCCCTCTTACCACTATCCCCAACCCAAAACCACTTACCAACTATCCCCCCCTACACCCCCTACCCACCACAACCCCCTCCAATTGGTCTTTTCCACACCCCCCCTCAACCCCTATACCATTTATCCACCCCCTCCAACTACCCCCAACGCTAGGTCCTTCTTCCTTTTTCTCCTCATAAGAGTGAAACTTTATCACGAGAACAGGGACAAAGACCTTTACGGGATCAGTTCGAGCTCGGGAATTTGCTGCTTCATCCTATCTCTCTCTCTTTCTCTCTCTTTTTTTTTCCTTGAGAGATGATGCTGACGATTTGGAGATAAGGTCGCGGTCTTTGTTATCCTAGTGGAATTAAGCGATAGCACACTGTGATAGCGCCATAATTGGGTCACGCTGGTCGCTAACATCTCAGAGGAAATGAGGGAAAAAAGAAGAGGAGGAAGAAGGAAGGGGAGGGTT
>JACEEZ010021625.1:0-12045 GCA_016584305.1 Chionoecetes opilio
AAAAAAAATTTGAAAACCAGCCTATGTGTGCAGACAAGTGAAGAGAAAAGGACACAAGTCCATTGCTAAAGGAAGGCATTTTAGACAAATGTAAAGAATGAAATGATAAATGGGCCTATGAGGTTAGGGTTAGGGAGGTGGTGCAGTAAGGGATGTACATGCGGCCGATGCTCGCTACCATGTATGTACACTGCCGCACAAAGTTTTATGTCATCAAGATCACAACTGCAGAAATAATAGCAACACATTCTGCACAAGGAGATGTTGCTATGTCTGATGAAGCATTGGAAGGCATTATCAGGGTTCTCAAAGTTGACAAGACACATATCTGGAATTCAGTTGATCTGCACAATTATATTTATAAAATGGAGGCTGTGTGTTCTCCCGACGAATGCTTGTACATAGATTTTCTGAGCACTTTTGTAAAGATCTATTGATTCTTTGTTCATCAAGGATAGCCACAATAATCGCCTTTCACAGTGAGGCTGATAAAACATTACGCATCATTGCAGACCCAGAAGACGATGCAGGCATGGCTGTAACCATGGTGAAGACTCAGCTTTGTCGTGAGGCCAAACATTTGATCTGGAAAGAGAACACTACAGCATATCCTTAGACACTTAGACCACTGTACACCTGGACTGTACACGCGACAATGTTTTGAATTGCGGGGCTGCATAGGGGCCTGCGGGGCGCCCGAAAAGAGATATAGAGGTCTACGGACTATCATATAGACTGGTTTATCAGTATATATCATATACTGTAATCTCGTAAATGTTTTGTTCTATAATATTATCAAATAAAAAACAGTAAAACACGGTAAGAAATGCCATTACGAGACTATGAAGAAATATGCATGAACTTAATTTTCCACTTCAACTCTTCGCCATTAAAACTTTGCGAGTCAACTTTTATCATGAAGGTATCAATAGAAGCGCAATGGTATTAGCTTTCCATTGCTATATTTCGTTATCTGATAAATTAATTAGAACATGCATAAATTAGCGTTAAATAAATAAATAAAATCTATAAATAAATAAAAGTAATTTTCCCGATTGATGATGTTATTATTTACTTATATAATTTCGTTTTCTGATCAATGAATTAGCACCATATATAAATTAGCGTTAACTAAATAAATAACCTCATCAATCGGGAAAAGTACCCGATTGATGAGTTTATTTATTTAGTTAACGCTAATTTATTGCATGGTTCTAATTAATTTATCAGATAACGAAATATAGCAATGGAAAGCTAATAAATTTGCGCTTCATTGATACCTTCATGGTAAAAGTTTGACTCGCAAGTTTTTAATGCGAAGAGTTGAAGTGAAATGCATATTTCTTCAGAGATCTCGTAATGGCATTCTTACCGTGTTTTACTGTTTTTTTATTTTATATATTATAGAAACAAACATTTACGAAGATTACAGTATATTCATATATACTGATAAACCAGTCATATATGATGAGTATATATATATATATAATATAATATATATATATATATATATATATATATCTAATATATATATATATAATTATTTAAATTATAATATATATATATATATATATATATATATATGTATATATATATTATATATATATATTATATTATATAATATATTAGTTTATATATATATTTTTATATATATATATTATATATATATATATATTATATATAATATATATATATATAATATATATATATATATAATATATATATTATATGAATCCGTGCGGCCCTCCGACTTCAGGGCAAGTTCAGGCCCATGTGCAACAGGCCGATATTCCGTGCGCAGTCCCAGTTAAACAGTGGTCTATGCCTTAGACTATGTATGACAAAGCTTCCAGATATGTTTAGGCAAGATATTGACACATTCCTTGGCAATGCTCATAACACAGCCAAATAATGAATGTCACCATGTTGAGCAAGATATACCACGCTTACAGGAAACGATGATGACAAGAAAATTGATTATGAGTTTGAAGTTATCAGGTTCAATCAACATTGGGGGCATACGCCGGGGGGCGCGTCGCTCGCCCACCCTACGACGCCACTCCCGGGGGTCACCACGCGCGAGTTTCCCATGCAGGCTCCTTTCCCATACCAAGCAGCTCTCGACAAGAAACATCAACTTGCCCCAGCCACGAGCCTTGTGGGGCGCCCCTTGGCCTCCTCCACGCCGGATTGTCTCTTACAGATACAACCCGATGGGAAGGATCGGTTTCAGGGTAGCGTGCCACATGCCCATATAGCCGAAGTTGGCGCTGACGACTATGCAGGTAATAGGCCTCGATTCAGTCTCACGGTCCAATCGCTGATTTGGACACGTATCATCCCAGCGATACCCCATGATTCTGCGAAGACACTTATTACCAAAGGCATTGATTAGTCTCTTCAAGTCACTATTTAGTGTCCATGTCTCACAACCATAGAGTAAGACAGGGATCACAAGCGACTTGAGAACCGGATCTTTGTCCTCCTGCACAGGTACCGACAACGCAAATACTCCCGCTGACGAGTCCATAACACCGTGGGCTATGCCAATCCGCCGTAAGACTTCTTGACGTGACCCGCCGTCATTATGGACTGCGCTACCAAGGTATGTAAAACTTTCCAAGATCTCAATGTCCCTCGCCACACGCATGAACAGACTGTACTGCTTCATCTAGTAGTCTCCCAAATACCTGGACCTTGGTCTTGAGCCAGGAGACCTCAAGTCCAAAGGCTTTGCCTCCTCGTGCAGCGCCTCGAGAGCCATCACCAGACCTCCAGCGACTCAGCAAAGATTACTGCATCATCGGCAAAAACAAGATCAGTGATCTTGGTGTTGCCGACGGATGCCTCCACAATCACTTTTATCTACAACCTTGTCCAATACCCAGTCCATACAAAACGTTGAAAAGTGATGGGGCAAGGACGCACCCTTGCCTCACTCCTGTATTCACAGGAAAGAAGCTGGATACAACCTGCCCCACACTTCACAGCAAATCTGTGAAGTTAGGGGCAGGTGTTCCAGCTTCTTTCCGTGAATACAGGGGTGAATATCAGGGTTTAATGGGCCAAGTAAACCTGCTATTCCACCAGTTTCTCAAAAAAGAGAAACTAAAATTGCTTGCACATACAGCTGTAGCTAACCAAAAAGCTAAAAGAATGTCATAGTCTTTTTGGAAAGATGTCACAAGGGGTTTGCAGGGTTTGTCCTGAGTTTCATGGATATAATACCCGTTTCTGTCGTGAGCAGGAGAACCTCTTCAGCCCAAGACTAAAGCTGCTTACCTCCACTTACCACTTATTGACATGCCACCTGCACATCCAGACACAATCATGACTGTAATGACTAAGCACAAAGAATAAGTCAGGAGACAGGACGAACTTTACTCTTTTCACAGCTGACCAGCAACTTTATAAAGTCGCTGTTCAAATAAAGTGTGCAATTAAAGTCTATTTCCAAATCTTATTCCCAGATTGGGGGGAATGCATATGCTAATGAGTTTTATTGGTGCTGTTGGGACACTGGTGGCAGGATATCTGGGCTGGCAGAAATTTTAGAAGCTGTATTTGGAGGTGTTGGAAAATGTTAAGTGAAAGAAGTTTCCAGTGAATATGACAGATCTGCGTTTATTTTTTCTACATTTATGCATTAATACTTATCAAGGCACTATATATTTTTGATAAAAAAAATGAAATAAAAAAAAAAATTTATAGCTAATAAAAAAAAGGGAGTTGGCCAGTTTTCCCCCAAGTCGGTGCCCCGTGATGTAGGCTGAAGGCTAGCAAAGATATCGGATCAACTGTAGATGTTAAAGCCATTTGGACGAAAATATGTTTATGTTCACTTCAAAACATACATTTCTAAATATCATAAAATGCTCAATCCTGACAGCTGTCCAGTAATGCATTTCTTTAAACTGATGATCTAGGCAAGCAGAATCCGCAATAAAAAAAACTTAAGACGTTAAAACAAGGTTTAGTCCCCGGCGCCGGACTGTAGCGATAGCGAGTTTAAAGGCTGTAGTTATGGTACATTTTAATATCCCCAGTATCTAAAGGGCACGGGGATAAGGCTTAAGCGAGAAGGGCAATATCACATTCTTTTTTTTTACAACCAAAAACATTATTATAAAAGTTTTAAAATCAAAAGAAAGATTTCCACCTACAAGAAAAAGTTTTTAAATTTTTGCTCACATAATATACTGTAAAAAAAAAGTTTCCTTTTGGGTGGTCTCCTCTTAAACCGAGTAAAAGTTTAAATTTTATTCAATGTAATGCACACCTTTTAAACCATTTTGATCTAAAAAAAAATTGTGAATCAAAACCCCTCTGACAGAAAATAACTGACCCATAGCCGCCAAGAAAATAATTAGGCCATGTTATAGGCACGTTTTTATGTTTTTGTCTACCCAGTCGTTTTTAAGATTCCTATGAACCATCCCGAACGCAGCCCCTCCCCCCCCAAAAAAAAACCCCAATAACTCAAAATGAAGCAATTTCCCAAAATACACACTGCAGGCAAAAACGCTTGGACCTCCTGGCGAAGCATGTCTGTGGACTGCCTTTCCCTTAATGCTGTGCCCCGTTTTTTCCTAACTTCAAAAAGACATCATTTCATCGCTTCCTCCCAACACTATCGGAACGCTGAGCGGGCTCGAGTGGCCCACCAACACTATGATCATTTCGTCTGTTTCTCCCCAGATCCCCGACATGGACATTAGTTTGTGGGCACATTTTGTGTTCCCGACTTCCCTGAAATTTGACCTTTTGGCAATTTTCCGAATTTTATGACGTCCTTCACAATCCCCGCGACTGTGTAACCATCAATAACCTTCACCATACTGCCTTTAGTGTCCCTCTGTCAGGGGCTTTCTCCCCCACGGTCAGCCATTGATAATTTTGTAAAAATTTCGTAAATTTTAAAAATTTTTTGCACCATCTTTGGTAACCCCCCCCTTTGGGGTGGATTTTTTATCTATGTTTTTTCTTAAAGACCATGTTCCGGAAATTTAAAAAAGGGGTGCCCTAAAAAACCCTTTTTTTGGCACTTGGCTAGTTATTTTTAAAAAGGGGGAAAAAATATCATCCTCAGACTATGGCGCTTTTTTATTTTGCATTTGCTTGGGAAAAAAATTTTTTTAAAAGAATATCAAAATTATTTTTAGCAATTTTCTTTTTTTTAAAAATAACTCCAAAAACCCTTTCCTACTTAAAAAAAAAAAAATTCAATTTATAAAACTCCCGGGAATCCCAAAGCCTGTATTTTTTAACGAAAGAATAAAACCTACCCCCGCTTTAAAAAAAAAAGGGTTTCCTGGGTGCCTTATGAAAAAATAAGTATTTTTAAATCTTTCAAAATTTTGTTCCCCTTTCCTACAGCTCAGGGGTCCCCTTTGTTAAGCCCATATTACTGCAAAATTCAAATTTGAATTTTGTATTTCTACTTTCCCCATCCTGCTTTCCACGGCTTTTTCTAAAATTCCCCCCCCCTGCCCAACCCTTTTTCTCCTTCTGAAATCTACTACCCGTGAATGCCTACAAAATTTTTGCTTATCCGGCATTCCCATCTCTTGAAATTTTCTGGTACTTACGGTCCTGGACTTACAGGGTGTGATGGGGACACGAGTGCTGTGCGTAATGGCTTTTTAAAATTTCTCGAATGCCTCACCCCTGTTATTAGGTTTGTCACCCTTGGGCAAAATAGATATTATTTAACATCAACAGGGATCCGCAAGAGAGGGCATTATTCGGGATCTTTCCTAGTTTTCTAAATGGGCCAGTGCAAATCTATAGTTTTTTCAATTGCCTGAAAAATCAATTTCTTCAACAGAATATTCAATACACCCTTTCCAGAAACTATATCCTTTTTTAATGACACTCAACTGTTCCCTTTCTACACTTAAAATTCTTGAACTAATAGCTTTTATAAAAAACCTCAACCGAAAAATTTCGTATCTCGTCTCTTGTAAATCATTTTCCCTACGAAGATAAAGTTCTATGGCGTCGCGTCCATTTTTTCTCCCTCCAGTTGCTTGCCAATGCAAAAGTCTTAACTGCCATTTTGGAGATGTTCTCATGTTTGGGGGAAATATCCACTCAACAGCTTCTAAAACAGGGTGCACCCAAAAGCTTTCGTCTCATCAACCCCTCCAAATATCTGGACTGTCAATAATCAAACATCACCGCAACTTGCTCTCTTGCATCTTCAAACGTTATTTCACACCACTGCTCTTCTGAACGTGCTGATAGATTGGGCCCGTCCATTGCTACCCTAGCACTAAAGCAAGCTTGCAGTTTTCATGACTCAGACGGCATGCTAGAGCTTTTTGGGACCATTTCTTTACATTTTTTTTTAAGAGGAGGGGAAATTTTCAAATTGCCCCTTTTGATATCTTTTTAAGATAAGGGCTGGGTTTATACGGGGACTTATTGTTTTTTCATCTGACTCATTTCCTTGGACCCCCAAGGTTAGGTTAAAGTGGTTGGAAAGTAGGTGATTGGTTAATGAAAGCAATTATGAGGTAATAATATTTTATATAAAAATATAATATTTTATTATATATATATAAATATAAAATATATAAATATTTAGATTTAATTTATATATTATATATATAATAATAAAAAAAAGGGTTATTGTAATATAATATATATTAAAACAATATTAATATAAAGATAGAGAGATGTTAAAAGCAGTGAAGTTCCCACGTTAAATAAATGGAATATCATCTATAAAAGTGAAAACGCAAGCCCTTGAGAAAGACAGAGAGAGTTGGAAGAGATGAGAGAGAGAGAGAGATAGGGACGGATGAGAGAGAGAGACGGAGAGAGAGAGAGATGAGAGAGGAGAGAGAGGAGGAGAGAGAGGAGAGAGAAGGAGAGAGAGAGAGAAGAGAGGAGAAGAGAGAGAAGAGAGAGAGAAGGGGAGAGGAGAGGAAGGGAAGAGAGAGAGAGACGAGGGGAGGAGAGGAGAGAAGAGAGGAGAGGTAGAGAAAAGAGAGAGAGGAGAGAGAGAGAAGGCGAGAGCGAGAAGGGGAGAAGCGAGAGGAGAGAGAGAGGAGCAAGCAATACGCGAGACACAAAAAGGGAGATAATTGTACAATTTTTCACGATGATGAGATAATGACGGCGGATGACTCGTGATTAAAGGCAAGAGAACAAAACGAGGCCACTTCACTCCCTCGTCGCTGCTTCCGTGCCACACTTTCCCTCCTTCTCATATCTTTTGCCTTGTGTTCCTTCTCGCGTCACAGCGTTTCTTCCGCCTATTTACATCTATAACTGTCTGTAGGACGGGGAGAGGAGGCTGTGTTGGCGTGTCTAGTTCACCTTTTTGTGTATAAACGGATGGAAGTGACGTCAGGCGTGCATACAAGATAAAATATCTACTGACTGTTGTCTGAAGAGAAAAAATAACTCTTTGAGGATTAAAAATTTTAAACCGCTGAAGGTTGAGGCATCACTATTAAGCAAGCTTGAAAGAACTTAAGTCACAGTTGATATTCATCGCGCCAATGTGATGAACTGGTAATAATAGGGCTCGCTACCCTAGATAACAGTAAAGTCGCCGCCTGCACTGATGTCCCCAGCCGCCATATATACGAATTATAGCATCAGTACTGATTTTCCCTGTGCCACTGAAAATGATACAACAGTAGTTTTATCATGACTGTATAAATACCCTTGTTTCAGTGTTGTTTTATGCTTTGTCTCTGCAAGTATATACGGTTTCAAATTTCACTACTCGTTTTTTTTTCGGGCGACGACGACGGCGGGGGGACACTCAGAACATAACACTAGATGGGGATCTTAGTGTAGCCCATATCACGTCGCCACTCGGTTTTATTTTTGTAATTTTCATTATAGCCATAATATGACACAGATGAAGACATAAAATGACACAGACTCTCTAGATAGCCCTTCTAACTGTCCTGATATCATAGATGTAGACATGTAAGTATTAACGCCACCAGACGTCTGTAAATAACAAAGAAACGCTGTCCTGGCGACTTTAGTGTTATCTACGGTACTATCTCATCTAAGACTCCTCTAGTAACTTATATAAAATATATAATATATAAAATAAAAATATATATATTATTTTATATAACTATATATATATATATTATATAATAATATTTATAATATATATAAAATATTTATATATATATAAAATATAATTTATACTATAATATATAATATTATATATATATATATATATTTATATATATATATAGATATATATATATATATATTATAATTTTAAAATAATTTTTAGATATAAATAATATATATGTATATATATTTTAAAATATATATAATAATATATATATATATATATAATATAGTATTATATATATATATATATATTATATATTATAATAATATATATATATAAATATATATATATATTTAATATTATATATATATATATATATATAATATATTATATATATAAAATATTATATATATATTTTTGTATAAATAAATAAAATTAAAAATTATATAAAATAATATATATTATATATATATATATTATATATAAATAATATATAAATATATATATTTTATATATATATATATATATATTATAAATAATATATATTATATATATATATATATTATAATAAAATTTTATATTATAAATTATATATAGTATATATATATTATATAATTATATATATGTATAAATTTTATATATTATAAAATATATATATATATATTATATATATGTTATTATATATATATATATATATAATATTATATATATATATATATTATATATATATAATATATATTATATATATTTTTATACATAATATATATTGCTGTCTTTTATAGTGACACCTGTGGTTTTAAAGATGAATATCCCGTTATGTGAAATGTTCGGATCTCATTACTATAATACTATAATAATAGTACAACAATAGTACCATAATAGTTGAATAATAATTAACATTACTACTACTCCCGTAGATAACACTTTAGTCGCCAGCTGCAATATTGTCGCCAGCTGTCCAAAATATACGAATTATAGCAATCACTACTGATTTTTTATGTGCCATGAAGATGATACACAAATAGTTTATATCATGGCTGTTAAACTACCCTGTTTCAGTGTTGTTTTATGCTTTGTATCTGCAAGTATATACGGTTTCAAATTTCGCAACTCGTTTTTTTTTCGCGCGACGACGGCGGGAGGACACTCAGTAAACAAACACTAGCAGGCGGCCTTATTGTTGATTTGCCACTCTGGTGATATTTTTTTAATTTGTTTATTATTTGATTTATAGCCATAATATGATACAGATGAAGACACAAGATGGCGCAGACTCTCTAAATAGCCCCTTTTACCTTTCCTGAAATCATGGATGTAGAAATGTAAGTATTTAAAGCCACCAGACCTCTGTACATCTAAAAAAAACGTTGTCCTGGCGACTTTAGTGTTATCTTACGGACTGTACTACTTCTAGATTTCTACTACCTCCACCAACCGGGCTTCAGTGGTAGTAAGGGAAGAACAAGAATAATATGATGTAGAAAGATAAAGGAAGAGAGAAAGAGGAGCGATAGCGAGGGAGGGAGAGGCCCTCATGGGGATAACAACATCCCAGCTGTAATAATGTGTTGAATGTTCCATTCTGGGGTTCGAGTACTGTTGTGGGTACGAGTGTTCCATTCAGGGGTGTGAATATTGTAAGGTAGTTTCATGCTAGTTTTGGTCAGCACTAGCTTAGGCCCCAGCGGCAGATTTTCTCTAGCCAGTTCGGCTAACCTCCGCCTCCTGTACTCTGCATATATACCTACAAGTACGGCTCTCTGGTTTGCATTTAAACCTGATTTTTGGAGTTTTTTACACTGGCGACGAGGATCCCCCAAACATGGCGACCATGGCAAAATAGAAGATTATAATCAAGAAACGGAGGTGTGGACGCAATATGTGGAATGTCTCGAGCATTTTTTCGTAGCCAACGATATTGTGAAGAAAAAAAGAAGAAAGCCACATTGTTAGCCGTGTGTGGGGGCAAGAACCTACGAGTGACTTCGGTTCTTTGTGCCTCCTGTCAAGCCTGCCGATAAAATCCTACAGTGACCTGAAGACACTCTTGGAGAATCCCATGTGTCCGAAGCCATCAGTCATCATGAAATTATTTCAAGTTCAACTCCCGTTTCAAGAAAACCAAGTGAGTCTGTGTCGACTTTCATTGCCGGTCTCCGTAAGCTGGCTGAGCACTGTGAATACGGAGCTCAGCTGTCTGATATGCTTCGGGGTCGCCTGGGTTTTCGGATCGACGACAAAAAAATACAAGCCAGGTTGTTGGCAGACGGCGATTTGGTCTTCCCGAAAGCAGAGGCAACGGCGCTGGCGAAAGAGGGAGCGGCGAGGGACACGCACGACTTACAACATGCAGGGGGAGCAGCAAGCCCGTCACGTGAATAAGGTTTTAGGAGTGGCGGAGTGAAGAGAGAACGAGGACAGTCAGCGAAAGCAGTTTGGCCCTCGCATAGTGCTACAGGTGCGGGGGTCAGCATATGCCTCACGACTGTCGTTTTGTTTTGTTCGCTCCAACCTGTTATGTGTGTAAGAAAGTAGGACATTAGCAAAAGTATGCCGAAGTAAAGAGAAGAAAAAAAATAAATGCATAAAGTGGAGGAAAGTGAGGGTGAAGAAGGCATGGCAGTATACATGTAGAAGATTTATGCCATGTATAACGTGAGAAGGGCCCCGTGAACCAACCGTAATTGTTCATCCAAGGTTAAAAAAGACCCCAGTGCCTATGGAAGGTTGATACTAGTGCTGAAAGTATCAATTTTGAGAAAGAAGGCATATGATTGTAGATGGGAAAGAATGTTGAAAACCTGCTTTGAAAACGTCTGATGTTGTGTTGCGTACTTAGTGGTGAGATAATTAAGGTAATGGGGAAAGTGTATGTGGATGTAGAGTATAACAACCAGTTACGAGCTCTATCATTGGTGGTAGTTGAAGGTGACGGACCTAACTTACGAGCCGTAACTGGTTACGTCAAATCAAACTGAATTGGGGGGCCGTGTATAACTGAAAACTAGTTGTGATAGTGTTATTCGGAAATTTGCAAATGTTTCAAAGATGAGCTGGGTCTCGTTAAGGGTGCAAAAGGGTGTGATTCACGTGGCTAAAGGCGGCGTCACACTAGCACTTTTTCCGTCTAGTTTTACGATTTCCGTTGGTTTTTTCTCGTTCTGTCTAGTTTTTCCGTCTGAATCAGTCAGTCTGAGTCAGACGATCATGATATCTTTATATGGAAAGTTGAAGACGACTTTCATAGTCAAATCAAAATCCATAGTGATTACTTTAAAGATATTCGATATAAAACAGTAATTTTTTGCAGATTATAATTCAATAAAATTTGAAAGTATTAAAAAAATTCTAGTGACTATTGTACATGTAGATACATTTAAAGGCCGGTTCTATATAACAGCCAACAGTCTCTCGCATGACTCGATTGTTGTGTTTCTTTTTCAAGACACTCAAAATTTGTTTCTCACTCTTCAAGACTTCAACTTAAGATTTTAGACGAAAAGCTGTAGACACTTTGCTCAGAAGAATTTCTCGTGAATGCATAGAGGCCACCCTTGTCTCTGGGACCACAGATCAGACTTGTACACCCAAGAAGCCCTTTATATTCCCAGATCTTATCCTAGGTCTTATTTTATCTAGGTCGATATTAGGTCTACTTTTTGATAATACACATAATGTGTATACCAGCGATAGCTTGCCCCGGCGTCGGAGCCATGTTTGTTTACAGTCGAAGGAACAGCTGACTGGTAGTGCAGGCGAACGATTGTGTGTGTGTGACGGCTTGCCCGTCAGAAAATGTTAGTTTTTAGAAAGTTGGTGAAAAACTAGACGGAAAAGTGTGTGTGCGCCGCCTTAAGACGCTCGACCAGGTTTTCAAAGCTCGTCGTACCCTTTCGCTTTGAGGGAAAAGGTCGAGATGGAGCTGGAACGACTGGGGAGTACGGGGTAATTGAACCATGCAATTTTCCGAGTGGCAGGCCTATGTTTCA
>JACEEZ010021626.1:0-7500 GCA_016584305.1 Chionoecetes opilio
GGGGGGGATGGTGGTGGTAATAGATTGATAATATATTTTATTGTTATTTTTTCTGAGCTGAGTGCCAGAAGTTAATGATATGTTGAGAGAAAAAAAAAGACAGAAAAAGAATAGTTGGAGGGAGAGAGGAGAAACATATCACACACACACACACAACCACACACACACACACACACACACACACACACAACATTTACATACACACACACACACACACACACACACATACACACATACACACACAAAGAAACTTTCATACCGTTCTACAAATCAAGAGACAACACAATACAACAAAAAACTAAACAACAACACCGGCTTCCAACACACAGGGTAAAGAGGCGATATTTGCATAAGAAGTTTTTTCCCCCTCGTGTTAACAAACTTCTTTCCTCTCCAGGCGAGTCACGCGAGTATGTATGCAAATCTGCTTTGATGATTCGCTGAGGATGAGTGGAAATATAAGGAAAAGTTTGACCATCGCTACACCTATTTATAAAGGTGTGTGTGTGTGTGTGTGTGTGTGTGTGTGTGTGTGTGTGTGTGTGTGTGTAGTGAATGGTGGGGAGAGAGATAAAAAGATAGAGAAAGAGAGATATGATGGTGGGGGCGAGAAGCAGAACACACACACACACATACACACATACACACACACAACACACACACACCCACAACATCCACACACACACACACACACAGCCACACACCCACACACTCAAAACTATTCCTCGCTGTCATAAAGAAAGAAGAAATAATATCAGACAAGCGATCCTTCTCTTGACTCATACATCACACGACACACACACACACACACACACACACACACACACACACACACACACACACACACACACACATACATACACACACACACACACACACACACGCACATACACACACACACAGACCAAAAGAAAAACAAGGAGACAGATAAAACCATGCAACACATAATAAACACACGAAGAAAAAAAATAATAAAGGTTGCAAATACACAACTCTTTCTTTTCTTCTCATTCCTGCTTCCTAAAAAAACATGCTAAATCTTCTCCAGCACTTTTTTAAGCTTCCCGTAATACACAATAAGCATGGAAATGGCACACTAAGAGCACTAATGGAGTCACAATTGTGCACTAAATCACCCTGTATGTCATCACTGCATAAGGCTACTGTCTGGCACCAGATTACTACAGCAAGTATGTGCATTTATAAATCAAGAAATAAACAACGTGTAAAGAGCACACAAGCAGCGCTATACACTGTAAGGAGAGGCACAGGGGTGCAGCGGGGCTCATATTCCTCACTCCCATACACCTCTATCACTAACTAAGCCCACCCTCCCTATCTATCCCTTCTCCCTATCTTATTTCCCTACCTATCCCTTCTTCCTCACCTTCCACACCTTCCCTGGGGCCTGGGGAAGTGATGGGGCAAAGGTGTTGATCCACAGAGCAACGGGGGCTCGGATGATACAAGATTACGGCGGCGAAAGATCACTGAGTCAAACGTGTACTTATGGCGGAGCGGCTGTGTGTGAGCCAGGGGAGGGGAGGGGAGGGGAGGATGGGGAGGAGAGGCAGAGGAGGCAGGCAGGGAGGGAGGAGGGGAGGAAAGGCAGGGGGAAGGCGAGAAGAGACAGGGGGGAGACAGGCAGGGATGGGGGACGATAGAAGGGAGGGGGGAGATGACGGGAGGCCTCTGTAAGATAAGTACCGTACCTAGTAACAAGCGTTTGCTTTGATATCCAACGTAACTATTCATGTTGTTACAGTTCATCAAACATGTTATTGAAGAGAAACCACATTTTGTCCCTAAATATTGTACTTCCAGTCTGTTTTTGTGCCATTTGAGATCCATACGTCATGCTGTACCGCACACACAAGGCAGATGGACGCGCTTACTAAGAGTGCCGCGTGATACCCGAAACCACAACAATAAAGTGTACTCCGATGCATGTGACAAGAATATTAGGAAGAGTTATGAAACTTGATAAAATACGCGTCGGCACCTTTATTAAGCTACTCTCACGCCCTCTATCATCATAACGCATAACTATATAACACACTCTGTGACTTTTAATGGGTAGCTATTGTAAAACTTAAATACGCACTCATGATAGTTCTAAGGTATTGTTTCGCTCATCCTGATGTTATGTATTACTAATGCTTATCTTTCCTAACAATTGGCTCCTAGTACATGTGGTGTACAGTACATTATATTGTATACTACTACTCCCTTATACCACCGTACATATTTTTTTATATCACCTCCCCTTTGTTTTCCTCTCCCCCTCTCCCCTCCTCCCCCTTCCCCTTTCCCCCTCGTCCCAGCAGCAAGACAAATATTTAGCGTCGCAGGTAAAACATTCATCGATACTTACCTGGGAACTGATTAGCTACAGCGATGAAAAAACAGGTGAAAGGATTAAAAGGGCATTACACGTCTTCATTACACGTCAAGAACATAAGCCTGTTGTAGATTTTTAATCATTATAATCTCTCTCTCTCTCTCTCTCTCTCTCTCTCTCTCTCTCTCTTCTCTCTCTCTCTCTCTCTCTCTCTCTCTCTCTCTCTCTCTCTCTCTCTCTCTCCTCTCTCTCTCTTCTTCTCTCTCTCTCTCTTCTCTTCTCCTCTCTCTTCTCTCTCTTCTTTCATATGTAGCTTAAAATCATATCCTTAACTTACTTCCTTACACTTCATATATTTTTACCTTAAATATTCCAGTGTGAGAAAAAGAGGAGATATTTTTTTTTACCTTCATACATATTATCATTATTTCCTGAAAAAACGTTCATGTTCCTTATGCTGAACTCTCTTAAAATTGAATTAATTACGCGTCATGCATTTCACCTGATCATGAGCAAAGTTTTGATCTAATTATACTACACGAATTTAAAGATGTGATAAAAAGTGCATCTGTATCGTCTTTTGACCTACCCCTGCCTCCCCCTGCCTCTCCCGCCTGCCTCCCTGCCTGCCTCTGCCGGCATGGTTGCTACATAAAAATTATTTTATTGTTATTTTCTCTGAGCTGAGTGCCAGAAGTTAATATATGTGTAGAGAAAAAAAAAGGACAGAAAAAGGAATAGTTGGAGGGAGAGAGGAGAAACATTATCACACACACACACACATACCACACACCACACACCACACACACACACACACACACACATTTTACATACACACACACACACCCACACACACACATACACAACATACACACACAAAGAAACTTTCATACAGTTCTACAAATCAAGAGACAACACAATAACAACAAAAACTCAAAACGAACCACCACCGGCTTCCAACACACACGGGTAAAGAGGCGTATTGTATTTGCATAAATAGTTTTCCCCCTCGTGTTGAAAAAACATCTTTCATCTCCAGGCGAGCACGGAGAGTATGATGCAAAATCTGCTTCTGATGATTCGCTGAGGTATGAGTGGAAAATATAAGGAAAAGTTTGACCATTCGATACACCTATTATAAAGGTGTGTGTGTGTTTTTTTTTTTTTTTTTTTTTTTTTGTGTGTGGTGTTTGTGTGTGTGTGTGTGTGTGTGTGTGTGTGTAGTGAATTGGTGGGGGAGAGGATAAAAAGATAGAGAAAAGAGAGATATGAGGTGGGGCCGAGAAGCAGAACCACCACACACAACATACACACCATAAACACACACACACAACACACACCCCCAACATCCACCACACACACACACACACAGCCACAAACACCACCCACTAAAAACTATTCCTCGCTGTCATATATGAAAGAAGAACATTAATATCAGACAAGCGATCCTTCTCTTGATCATACATCACACGACACCACACACACACACCACACACACACACACCACACCACACACCACACAAAAACACAATACATAACCACACTACACACACACACACACACGCACATACACACACACACAGACCAAAAGGAAAAACAAGGAAGACACCGAATAAAACACCATGCAAACACATAATAAACACACGAAGAAAAAAAATAATTTAAAGGTGCAAACATACAACAACTCTTTCTTTTCTTGCTTATATTCCTGGCTTCTAAAAAACATGCTAAATCTTCTCCAGCACTTTTTAGATTCCCGTAATACACAATAAGCATGGAAATGGCACACTAAGAGACTAATGGAGTCACAATGTGCACTTAAATCACCCTGTATGTCATCACTGCATAAGGTACTGTCTGGCACCGATTACTACAGCAAGTATGTGCATTTATAAATCAAGAAATAAACACAACGTGTAAAGAGACACAAGCAGCGCTATACACTGAAGGAGAGGAACGGGGTGCAGCGGGGCTTCATATTCCTCCGACATCCCATACCACTCAATCACTAACTAAGCCCACCCTCCCTATCTATCCTCTCCCTATCTTATTTTCCCTTACTATCCCTTCTTCCTCACCTACACACCTTCCCTGGGGCGGGGAAGAGATGGGGCAAGGTGTTGATCCAAGAGCAAGGGTGTGCTCGGATGATACCAAGATTACGGCGGCGAAAGATCACTGAGTCACAAACGTTGTAATTATGGCCCCCCCCTGGTGAGCGGCGTGGTGTTTGAAGCCAGGGGAGGGGAGGGAGGGGAGGATGGGATGGGAGATGGCAGAGGAGGCAGGCAGGGGAGGGAGGAGGGGAGAAAGGCAAGGGGGAAGGCGAGAAGAGACAGGGGGGAAGACAGGCAGGATGGGGACGATAGAAGGGAGGGGGAGATGAACGGAGAGGCCTCTGTAAAGATAAGTACCGTACCTATAGTAACAAGCGTTTGCTTTGATAATCCAACGTTAACTATTCATGTGTTACAGTTCATCAAACATGTCGTATTGGAAGAGAAACCACATTATTGTCCCTAAATATTGTACTTCCAGTCTGTTTTTGTGCACATTTGAGACCATACTTCATGCTCGTACCGCACACACAAGGCAGATGGACGCGCTTACTAAGAGTGCCGCGTGAACCCCGACGAAACCACAACAATAAAGCGTGTACTCCGATGCATGTGACAAGAAATAGAAAGAGTTATGAAACTTGGATAAAATAACGCGTCGGCACCTTTATTAAGCTACTCTTCACGCCCTCTATCATCATAAACGTATAACGATATAACACACTCTGTGACTTTAATGGGTAGCTTATTGTGTAAAACTTAAATAGCACTCATGATAAGTTTCTAAGGTAATTGTTTCGCTCATCCTGCTGTATGTATTACTAATGCTTATCTTTCCTAACGAATTGGCCTCCTAGTACAGGTGGGGTACAGTACATTATATGTATACTACTTACTCCTTATACCACCGTAATCTTTTTATATCACCTCCCTTTGTTTTCTTCCCCCTCTCCCCTCCTCCCCTTACCTTTTGTCCCCCTCGTCCCGCAGCAGCAGACAAGACAAAATTAGCGCGCAGGTAAAACATCATCGATACTTACCTCGGGAACTGATTAGCGACAGCGATTCCAAAAAACAGGTGAAAGAGATATTAAAAAGGGCAGTTACACAGTCTCATTACACGTCAAACAATAAGCCTGTTGTATGATCTTTTAATCATTACTAATCTCTCTCTCTCGCTATCCCTCTCTTCTTCCTCTCTCTCTCTCTCTATCTCTCTCTCTCTCTCTCTCTCTCTCTTCTCTCTCTCTCTCTCTCTCTCTCTCTCTCTCTCTCTCTCTATCTCTCTCTTCTCTCTCTCTCTCTCTCCTCTCTCTCTCTCTCTCTCTCTCTCATATGTTAGCTTAAAATCATATCCTTAACTTACTTCCTTAAACTTAATATATTTACACTTAAATATTACATGTGTGCAGAAAAAGAGGAGATATTTTTTTCTTTTACTTCATACAATATTATCAGTATTTCTGAAAAAAGTTCATGTTCCTTATGCTGAACTCTCTTAAATGAATTATTACGCGTCATGCATTCACTCTGACAGGAGGCAAAGGTTTTGATCTAATTATACTAACACGAATTTAAAGATGTGATAAAAAGTGCATCTGTATCGCTTTTGACCTACCCCGGCCTCTCCCGCCGCCTCCCTGCCTGCCTCTCTGCCTGCCTCATCACCTGCCTCACCGCCTGCCTCCGCTTATGCCTACCCGCCTGCCCTCCCGCAGGCCACCCCGCCTGCTCCCCGCCTGCCCTCCCCGCCTGCCTCGCTACCTACTTCCCCCCCGGCCTCACCGGCCTGCCTCCCCTGCCTGCTCCCTTAACCTGCCTTCCCACCTGCCTCCCCGCCTGCCTCCCTGCATGCCTCCCTGCCTGCCACCCCGACTGCCTCCCCCCTGCCTCACCCGCCTGGCCCCCTTACTACCTCACCGCCTGCCTCACCGCCCTAACCTGCCCTCCCTGTTTGCCTCCCAGGCCTACCTCACCACCGACTACCTGCCTGCCTCGCCACCTGCCTAGCCTGTTTACATCCACCGCCTGCCTGCCTCCCCACGTGCCTCACGCCTACCTGCCACCCTGCCTACACTCACCACCTGCATCACCACCTGCTCACCGCTGCTCGCCTGCCTCACCACCCTGCCTCCCTGCCTACCTACACCGCTGCCTCACCCGCCACCTGTCTCCCTCGCATGCCTTCCCGCACCTCACCACATGCCTCCCCCAGTCTGAGCTCGACAACCGCCTTGTCCTGGCCTGCCTCGCCCGCCTGCCTCACCACGTGTCTCCCCTGTCATGTACTCCCTACATGCCCTACTTGCCTGCCTCCCACCTCCCTAACCACTCTGACTCCCTGTCTGCTCACCGCCTGCCTCCCTGCCTGCTCCCCGCCTGCCTTCACCACCTACTCCCTGGGCCGCTCACCGCCTGCATCTCCACCTGCATCCATGTCTGCTCCTGCCTGCCTCCTCGCCTGCTCACAAACCTGCCTCCATGCCCTGTCTCCCTGCCAGCCTCCCTGCCTAGCTCCCGCCTGCCTCAAGCTGCCTCCCTGGCCTGTCTGCTTGCCTGCCTGCCTCCATCCCTGCCTGCCTCACTGCCTGCCTCACCACCTGTCTCCCTGCCTGTCTCACTGCCTGCCTCCCTGCCTGCTTCCCTCCTGCTTCCTTGCCTGCCTCTGCACTGCCTCACCAACTGCCTCCCTGCCTGCCTCACCTCCTGCCTCCCGGCCTGCCTCCCCACCTGCACTCACTGCTGGCCTTCACCGCCTGCCTCGCCACCTGCCTTGCCCGCTGCCTCACAACCATGCCTCCTGCCTGTCCTGTCCTGGCTTCCTCGCTGCCTGCCTCACAATCCTGCCACCCTACCTACATCACTACCTGCCTCCCTGCCTGCCTGCTTGCCTGCCTGTCTCCCTGCACTGCCCACTACCACACCCACCACCCCTGCCTCACTGCCTGCCTCACCACCTGCCTCACTGCCTGCCTCACCACCTGCCTCCCTGCCTGCCTCACTGCCTGCCTCACCACCTGCCTCCCTGCCTGCCTCACTGCCTGCCTCCCTGCCTGCCTCGCCACCTGCCTCCCTGCCTGCCTCACTGCCTGCCTCCCTGTC
>JACEEZ010021626.1:12500-75000 GCA_016584305.1 Chionoecetes opilio
AAACGACATTTTCACGACAGGAGTGACCAAGACACACACACAACCTGAAACTAAATTGGGCCCACACCCTGTTCTTTATCTTTCTTTACTGTCTGCTTCTGTATTGGGACTGCTAAACTAAGCGGGCTGTATGTACAACCTCTTTTGTGTTTGCCCTTTGGCCAGTCCTTTGGTTGTATAAAAAGAAAAAAAACAAATTACACCTATCCACCATCATAATTTTCGCCCTCCTTCTTCCCCCTTCTCCTGCTCCCTTATCTAGATGAAAATAACTTAATATTAAACTCCCAACATGGTTTTCGAAAAAGAGATCCTGCTAACAACCTACTCGTTTTTTTTCAATGTCATTTATTCAAACTTGGACGCTAAAATTCTCTCTGAGATAATATACCTTAATTTTAAGAAAGCCTTCGATACAGTTCCCTATAAGCTACTTTTGACCAAGCTAAGGGCGCATGGTTTAGGAGAGCAGTTATGTTCATGGATTGGCGATTGGCACTCAAATCGTAGACAACGCATAGTAATAAATGGCAAGGTATCTGATTGGTTTAGAATGTTAGATTTTACTAGTGGGGTGCCTCAGGGCTCGGTCTTGGGTCCTACTCTTTTTCTGATATTTTTCAATGATCTGGACTGCGGACTTGTCTAACATATCAAATTTGCTGATGACACAAAATTAGGCGGTAAAGCATATTTCTAAAGAAAACTGTGAACTCATACAACGTGATCTAGACAAACTATCAGATTTGGAGCGATAAATAGCTATTAAATTCAATTCCGATAGATGTAAAGTAATGCATAGAAACAACGATAACCTCAAATATAACTATCAAATGCAAATAAATCGTTAACTGCGAAGTACAGCAAGAAAAGGATCTAGGTATCATCATTAGTAATGATCTTAAAAACCAGTACGCATTGGCTGGCTGCCAGTAAAAGGCGAATATGATGTTGGGCTTCATTAAACGCAACTTGAACATAAAACTCCGAAAGTAATGACACGATTATACACGTCTTTGGTTAGGCCGTACTTAGAATATGCCGTTCAATTCTGTCGCTTGTTTCGTAAAAGATCAAGCTAAATTGGAATCAGTTGAAAGAAGAGCAACCAAACTAATTCCATCTCTGCAAAATTCATTGTTATGAAGAGAGACTGTGGAAACTTAATATGTTTCCTTAAAGGATCGTAGAATCCGTGGGACTTGATAGAAACCTTAAGATCCTTAAAGGATTTGATGTCATTAATCAAGACAACCTAGTCGAGCTTTCTCCTCCCGTGACAACAAGAAACAACGCTTTAAAACTGAATGGTCAACGTTTGATCACAGATCTCCGTAAAAATTATTTCAATGTTAGAGTTGTTCATCGATGGAACAAATTACCAGCAAATGTTGTCGAAGATTGGCAAATAATAATAATTTAATAATAACTTCATTTAAAAGTAGACTTGACGCGCACTGTAAAGTAACTGGGTTTTGATATTGCCCTGCGAATTTATATTATAGTCACCCGGATCGATTAGGTTAGTGGTAGTGTAGTTAGCATATTCATATACTATCATTTCACTACGAAACTTCCATGTTCCTATCTTCTTTAGGGACATGGTATCCTTTTCCAACTGTCCTCTGACATGTAGTTGATAGTTAGTAGTATGTAGTTCAGCAGATACCCTAGTTATAGACCAATAGGTCTCCTTGTGTCTGTTATTTCTATGTATTCCTATGTATTCCTCCTCCTCCTCCTATCCACTCCACCCTGCACACGTTCAATCATAAAACAAAACACGAAGGCAAAATCCTCCTAACAAGCAATGAGCAAAAAATCGCGAAAAACCCACAAAACATAAAAAAGTAACAGAGTAAAAAAAGAAAATTGCTGAGTCTGCAAAGTTACGAGGCAATCAATCAGCTTGGAAGAGGTGGGGGAGGAGGAGGAGGAGGAGTCACTTGCAGCCTTTAGAATTAGTAAGCACTGTGACGTCATAAGAGAGATAGATAGAGAGAGAGAGAGAGAGGGGAGAGAGAGAGAGAGGAGAGAGAGAGAGAGAGAGAGAGAGAGAGAGAGAGAGGAGAGAGAGAGAGAGAGGAGAGAGGGGGAGAGAAGAGAGAGAGAGAGAGAGAGAGGAGAGAGAGAGAGAGAGAGAGAGAGAGAGAGAGAGAGAGAGAATGACAGAGATGGCGTTGGTTCCAAATGAGATGTTATTGTGTTGTAGATGTAATTATCGGTCTAATCACCTCTTTGCTGCCGGGCTAGAGTGTCTCGTGCTAATGACACACATACTCACAGACAGACAGACAGACAGACATACAGACAGACAGGCAGACGCAGAGACAAGGAGGTGACACGTGCGTATACTAACATAATTTTGGAAGGATTTGTTGATGCGATAATATATGAATACTTACAAGAGATAGAGAGAGAGAAAAAAGAAGAAGAAAAGAGAGAGAGAGAACAATCAGACATTACAAAGAAAGGTTGAAGGATCGAATGAATGAATAAGTATATCAATGAATAAATAGAAGCAGAGATAAAAGACGAGGAAGGAAAGGAAAAAAATGTCTTTACTCTATGAAACTTCTCGCATCTTAACCCTGTATTCCTCTTCCTCCTCCTCCCCCTCCTACTCCTCCCCCCTGCATTGCGGCATAATGACCGCCAATACAAGGACTGATTTAAGCAGAGCCTCGGCCGCCGTGCTCATTACGACCATTGGGACAAGAATGACGGAAAGCGCTCATTACGAACTTACCATCACAATCCAACCTCCTCCTCTTCTAATTATCCTCCTCCTCCTCCTCCTCCTCCTTCCTCCTCCTTCCTCTCCTCCTTTCCTTATCCTCCTTCTCTTCTTCTTCTTACCCGCCAGGGTGGCCTGGTGGTAGAGCGCGCGCCCCGAGTGTAGAGACCCTGCATTCGGTCAGCGGTTCGAGTCCACCAAGTTCGTCCTGATGTGGTTGCGCTTTGTATAGTCAATAACCTGGTAGTTGGTACTTGCAAAGGGTCTAGATAGGATCAGAGTATCTTATCTTCTTCTTCTTCTTCTTCTTCGTCTTCGTCTTCTTCCTTCTCCTGTTCTTCTATGCAAGCAGAAAATGAGGTTTGTCCATTTTTGTGTCAACGTGGAATGAAGTAGAATTTGATCCGTTTTTTTTCTCGGTAATATGAAGTCATCCAGGTTTACGCGATGTATCAATGAGGCTCTCTCTGTCCCCCTCGGTGTGTGTGTGTGTATGTGTGTATGTGTGTGTGTGTGTGTGTGTGTGTGTGTGTGTGTGTGTGTGTGATTGTGTGTGTGTGGGTGGGTGTGTGGGTGTGTGGCTGTGTGTGTGTGTGTGTGTCCGCTAAACTACTACGACTGAGAGTAAGCAATTTGTGTAGGTAGAGAAATAGAATAGTAAAAAAAATAGGGTGTTTTAAAATCCTGGGGGTACAAAAAAAAGCTGGTAACATCTTATTAGTTACGCTNAAAGAGAAAAATAACAAAAACATGAGAGTAAAGAGAAAAATAAACAAAGAAGAGAGAAGAGAGTAGAGAGAGAGAGAGAGAGAGAGAGAGAGAGAGAGAAAAGAGAGAGAGAGAGAGAGAGAGAGAGAAATAAAGCATATAACACACACACAACCATAAAGTAATACCAATGACAATATATGCACTTTGAGCTTTCGTATGAATAGGCATCTTTGTATCTACATAAACACAATGAATAAAAGTCAAGGAAATAATACTCATCATGTCAAAATAAATGCATAATGGAATGTATGTGTGTATGAATGACCATGGAAAGATAATGCATGAAATATCGATGAATGTCAAAAAAATGAATGATATGAATAAATGAAAGTACTCGTGTGAATGTAACAAGTAAGTAACAAGTAAGAATACAAGTAAGTAACAAGTAAAACAAGTAAGAAGACAAGTAAGTAACAAGTAAAACAAGTAAGAAGACAAGTAAGTAACAAGTAAAACAAGTAAGTAACAAGTAAAACAAGTAAGAATACAAGTAAGTAACAAGTAAAACAAGTAAGTAACAAGTAAAACAAGCAAGAAGACAAGTAAGTAACAAGTAAAACAAGTAAGAAGACAAGTAAGTAACAAGTAAAACAAGTAAGAAGACAAGTAAGTAACAAGTAAAACAAGTAAGTAACAAGTAAAACAAGTAAGTAACAACTAAAACAAGTAAGAAGACAAGTAAGTAACAAGTAAAACAAGCAAGAAGACAAGTAAGTAACAAGTAAAACAAGTAAGAAGACAAGTAAGTAACAAGTAAAACAAGCAAGAAGACAAGTAAGTAACAAGTAAAACAAGTAAGAATACAAGTAAGTAACAAGTAAAACAAGTAAGAATACAAGTAAGTAACAAGTAAAACAAGTAAGAATACAAGTAAGTAACAAGTAAAACAAGTAAGAATACAAGTAAGGAACCCTTAAGAGTAATGAGTAAGGCCCACAGATAGAGCCAAATTTACTTGTCCCAAATTCACAAGGACGAGGTTTTGTTCCATTCAAGTATTTGTTCAAGAAATCCCTTTCTAGTACTGTGTATTGTAGAGGTAGAAATAACATCAGTTGATTGCGTATACAGAGTGAATGTCAGAGTGCCAATTTGGCGTGCAATTAGTGATGGTTCGTTAGCATCAAAGCAGGATGAAATCGCACATCATCTCAAAGGATCGAGTTTTCCAACACACAGATAATCAAGGAACACAGCAGTCATTATAACAGTCAATGATGCAAATTAACCTAAAAATTTATCCTTTTACTACAAGACAGAAAACAAGCTCAGTTCCGCCTACATAGAGGATAAGCAATCTTCACAGCAAGCATACTTATACATCAACTACTTTTTTTTTTTTTTTTTTTTTTTACTTTTTGTCAGTTTTTATATTTTATTTGATTTCTATTTTTTCTTTCTTTTTTCATTGTATTATTTTCTCCGCCAGAGGTGTGGATGGGCGCGGTGTGCGGGGCCTATCAGCGGGGCGGTGGCAGGGGGTACCGGCGGGTACGGCTGGGAACGCCTGCACCGGTGGCCCCCCTGACCCTGACCCTTGACCCCGCGGCGGGGGAGGGTGCAGGGACGGGGGGAGGGGGGCAGGCTGGGTGGGGGGACGGTTGGGAGTGGAGGGGGGAGGAGGAGGAGGAGGAGTTGGCGAGGGAGGGGGCATATAGAGGGGCTAAGGCGTCGGCGACCTTGGTGGTGGTTAGGGACGACAGGCAATGTGGTTGGGAAAAGCCCGCAGGATGTCTCCCGGCACGGTGCTGACGGCCTTTCAGGTCTGTTGTCCTGGCCCATGTGCTTCCCTGAAAGGATGGCCACGACCAGCCACGAGCCTTCTCCCTGAGCCGCGACGTAGCAGGAAGGTGAGGGCGGGGGCTTTTTCCGGCCGGGCGTGGTAGCACAGTCCTGAAGCCCCGCCCCCCGCCGATGGAAAAGTCTGCCGCACCCACCGGAAACCTACCACTCGCCCCCCCCCCCCCCGATGTCGGTGGCGGCCTCAGAAGGGTAGCGAAGGGCGGGAAGGGCGTGTGTGGACCGTGGGTCCTCGCTTCGACAAGTAGAGGTAGCGGCCGTCGCCACAGCGGAACAGGCGGACACCACGTGGTGGTAGACGCTGACCGTGACGGCCACAGAGGGCCCCCCCCTTCTGCCACGGCCCAGGGCCCCACACGTGCCGGCCCATTGCCGGCGTCCCCAATCACCTCCACGCAGCGGCCCAGCGGCCGCGGCGTGTCCTGATAGGCGGTCACGTCGGTGCTTATTCAGCAACCGCCCCCGTCCCTCCACCAGCGGCTCTTGTTGCGCTCGTCCGCGCCCAGGACTGTCCGGGGGCTGGCAGTTGCTTGTCTTGGTGGTCATGCTTGTAGGGGGTGGTGTTAGTGTGCTCGGGAAGGCGTGGGGGGCGCTCGATGCAAGTTGCTTCCTGAAAGGTTCCGAGCACAGGAGGGGTAGCAGGAATCTTGGGATACACAGCTGGAATAATGGGATGATCAACTATGTGACCAATATAAGGTGACTAGCCATCAGAGGTCTGGTGACACCGCTTGGAGTTAAGGTGAAGAGGCAGCTCTAGATTCCAAGCAGGCGGGTTAGTTCCAATGGGGGGGGTTTTTTTTTCGGTTCCAAGGTGGTGGCCCTTGGGCGTTCACGAGAGACTCACGCCCCTACAGGCTGCTGCCATAAGGCGAAGGTGGGTGGTTGGAAAGCATTCCTCTGTCCTGCAATGCCAAGTGTTGTTAATACTTACTACTGTAGCAGAAGTGACCCGTAAAAAATTGTGCTGCTCTGAAAGACAACCTGAATGGCTGTGTACACGTTACACCGTCCTCTCTCTCTCTCTCTCTCTCTCTCTCTATTCTTTTCTCTCCTCTCTCTCTCTCTCTCTCTCTCTCTCTCTCTCATCTCTTCTCTCTCCTCTCCGTCTCTCTTCTCTCTCTACTCTCTCTCTCTTCATCCTTTTCCGTTATATTAATTTATTTCTTATTTTTTACTCCCAAGGTGCGTGCAACATTTCTATATTGCTTCGCTAACATACGAAGAGTTCAAATTAAGAGCCTTGAAAGACACTGTGTCAATACGCTTCGTTCACAACACGTTGAATATTTTACTTATTTCGTTGTTTCATGAATATTCACTCATTCATTTTTTTGTTTTATAATTTGTATTAAATGATTTTTTTGATTTTACTATTTATTTCATGTTTTTGTGTTTATTTTATTTTTTTTTGTTTTTTTTTTTTTTTTTTTTTTGGTATTTTCGTAATTATCTCCATTTTGTTGTTGTTTTTGGTATTACAATTTTTTTCTCGTGTTCATGTTGTCAGAGAGAGAGAGATGACGAGATGAGAGCACGAGAGAGAGAGATGAGAGAGAGAGAGAGAGAGAGAGAGAGAGGACTAATAAAGAGAAAGACAGACAAAGAGACAGACAGACAAATAGAGAGAGAGACAAGACATACAGACACGGAGAGAGAGAGAGAGAGACGAGACAAAGACTACAGACACGGAGAGAGAGAGGAGAGAGATGAGAGAGATAGAAGATCTGAGGAGAGAGAGAGAGACAGACAGACAGACAGACAGAACAGACAGACAGACAGACAGACAGACAGAAAGACAGACAGACAGGACAGACAGACAGACAGAATGACGACAGACAGACACAGACAGGACAGACCAGACAGGAAAAACAGGACAGACAGGACCAGACAGACAGAACAGACAGACAGGACAGGACAGACAGACATACAGACAGAACAAATAAAAATCTATTACTTCTTACTCACATAGACTTAATTTATAAAACGGTGAAAATTTAATGATAAAGATTCATAATTTCATAAAGCTTTTTTTCCCTTTGCTTTCCAATTATTTACTTTATTCTGAATTTGTAGCATAAAATTGTCTCGTGTTTTTTATGTTTTTAAATGGTTACAGAAGTATTGGTAGATGAAAGATGAAATAGAAAGAAGAAATATTGACAAGTTATTATTATTCGCTTTGTTTTGACTCGTATAAAATCATAGAGTTTATTTATATTACATTATTGTGTTATAAAAGCAGAAAACATTGTACGCCTTTATGATACTAATCACTAAATGAAATACAACATTTATTATTATAATATATTTATATATTTCTATCTCCTTCTATAATAATATAATCGAAAGTGTGTGTTTGTGTGGTGTCTGTTGTAAGCCTATGGTTCCGAACCCCAGTGGCGAAATCCCATCATATGGACACAGTTTTAGAACCAGGGTTTCTCAAGGGAAGGTTTTAGGCACTTTGGGGGATGATCCGGGATCACGTTTTTTATTTTATTTTTAGTATTAGCTCGAGAATGTGAAAAAAAGTGGGTTTGTTTTTTGCAAGAATTTGAGGAAACCTTGTATTGTAGGGTGCTGCGGTAATGGGGGTGAATGGGTGAGGGTGAGGGTCAATGGGTCTGTGGGGAAGTGATGCGGTGAGTGAATGTGTGGGGGGTGATAGGGTTGGGGGTGATGGGTGATGGGTGAGGGAATAGGTGGAGGGAAATGTGGTGGGTAACTGGGTGAGTGAATTGGTTTGGTGGTGATGGGTACTGGGTGAGTGATGCGCTGGGGGTGATGGGTAATGGGTGATGTGAATGGGTGGGGGTTGATGGGAAGGGTGAGGAATGGTGGTTGGGTGGTGATGGGTAATGGGTGGGGGTGTGATGGGTAATGGGGGAGTGAGATGGCCTGTGGGGTGCATGGGTAATGGGTGATGTGAAATGGGTTTGGGGGTGAGTTTGTGAATGGGTTGGGGTAATACATACCATTTCTACATCCATGATTTAAGAAAGTTATGAAGGGGCTATCTGGAGAGTGTATTTTGTGGGCCCTCGGCCACCCAATAGCCCTCCGCAGGAGCTAGCACAAAAGGTCCGCCCGGATGGGCGGGACGTTTCGGGCTTAGTGTATTATATTTATTATAGTACACACAGATATCAAAGAAACTAATTAGCAACATAAAAAATTAAAAAATACCCAGAAGATAAAAGCGATAAAACGTGGTGAAGATGAAAAAGCAAATAAATTATAAAAAATTAGTAATATGAACGTGTAATCATTAATGAATAAATAATCTAGTAAATAGTCTAATATCACATTACTATCATTAATAATCTCTAATGCATGTTATAATATTATATTATTATATAATAGTAGTTAACAATATTTTTGAGTATAAATAGATAATAGGAAAAATAGATAACAACCACACAGGATGGAAAATGAATTATGGGACGGTGGCAATCGTAATAATTAATAAATAATCATGAATAGTAATTAATGATGAGATGATACAGTAAATGAATGAATATAATGATAATAAATTAATAATAATAATGATAACACTGGGGTAAAACAAATTTGTTGAGTTAGGTCTGACACTTGTTATATAAAAGTAATTTTCGGGTGCGAATCCAAAACTGATCTCAGTTTTACTCTATCACGTCAAGTTTTTGAACTGTGGATATTTACGTTTTCTTAAAAAATATGAAAATACTGTACATCAACAGGAAACAGTGCTTATTTTAGTAAAAAGTTTGCAAATGTTAAATACATTGAAAAAAATGAAAGAAATAGGCATGAATAGAATGTGTATTGAACATATCATGTTTTTAGAAAGGATTAAGGCTATAATGTGTGCAGGTTAAGGTAAAAATTACGTTTTTGTTGTAGCTTTGTTCTGGAGTCGTTCAAATTGAGGGACTATCGCGTTTGATGCTACAAAACCAATAGTCAGCCATCATATGCACATGTCCATCTACCCTTGTTGTTAAACGTTCTTCCATAACCTTCAAATCTCTGGTGGAAATCGTTCACCTGCTCGTCGCTCTAGCGGCACAAGATTTTCCGCGAAATGTTGGCGCAAGGATGGCTCATGCAAAAAATGTACTTTAATACCATGTTGCCAACCAAGGCGCTTGTAGCTCTCCAATTAGTTTTGAACAATTTCTGTGTACATTACTGCACTGTATTTCCAAGAAAGTTCTTGACGACGTCTTTGAATGATGCCAAGCATTCTTGTCAAGGTCTGACATAGTACCGTTGAAATGTTCATCTTTGATGAGCTGTCGAATTTGTGGACCATCAAACACACCGGCCACTTGATTTTTTAAATGACAGTCCAGGAAAATGCCAAGATGATGTACTTCAAACAGTCGCCAAGTTCAGTTGACAATGCTTTTACAAATGTTTCATGCGACCTAGTTATATGTGCAGAGGTCGGGATATTATTTTCTTCTGTCAACAAGTGGCTCATGTACAATGTTAGGGCTCTCAGGTTTAAGATCAGATCTCGGAGGCAATTCGTCGGAACCCAATGCTTCTCTCGAGCTCTGCTATCCCACATTACAGAGAAAGCAGTGGGATTACTTTGTGTATCCACGTTGATTGACCCCCCAAAAAGAAAACAAAAAAGGAAGAATGCGACACAATTTTAAGGTCAACACAGATAATCCAAATCTGTGTTTGTCTATTGCAATAACTCAATGACTCTTTTACACTCCATATTTTTCACGAAGACAGGACCGAATGCCCAATAGGGACTGCGCTAAACCAAATTTGCCATTGTGTAGAAGGACACACTTCAAGCTCCGCTTTGAGCTATCAATAAACAATGCCATTTATTTGGATTGTAGATTGAAAAAGCCCGTATTTCCTTCATGCTAAACCAGGAATGTTATGGCAAAAAACACAAAAACCGCTGGCACTTCGATAAAGTACTGCAGAAAATTGTACTTCTCTGTGTTCGAAGTATGATACCTTCACTCCTTGTTCAAGTATGTTTTTTCTCGTTCAGTCTTGATGCTAGTATTCTGAATGCTTGTTTGGATAGGCCCAAATCACGTGCTAAATCATTCAACTCGTGCTGATCAAATCTACGAACTGAATCCCTCGTTGAATGTCAAAATCTGCATCATTTTGCTGGCACTGCGTTCTTCAACATCACTCAGATCTTCTAGAGGAGGTAGTGTTCGAAAACGGCACTGGAATTTCAGATGAATGAGGTGAATGAGGCTCAAAGTGGAATTTTAGCTTATCTGGAGGGTAAGTTGTTTTGGGAGGAAAAACTTTGACGTGCTAGAAAAAACTGACTAAGAGT
This sequence comes from Chionoecetes opilio, assembly GCA_016584305.1. Taxonomy (NCBI): domain Eukaryota; kingdom Metazoa; phylum Arthropoda; class Malacostraca; order Decapoda; family Majidae; genus Chionoecetes; species Chionoecetes opilio. Next base: position 23,120 of record JACEEZ010021626.1, read on the forward strand.
TGGGATATCAGCATGCCAATTTTAGTCTAAATAAGCTCAAAAATCACTCAACAATTTATTTTTTTTCAAATTGTTCCCCAGTGTAATGAATAAATAAATAGTGAATAATAATGAAAAAAATAGATAAAAATAACAATGATAAGCATTACGAGGCGATATATCAGTTGGTTCATCAGTTATCAGTTAAAGTAGTTGTTTATCAGCCTCGTTAGTGAAATAGCGATATAAAGAGTAATAAGACATAGTGTGATCTCTTATTCTCGTAATGTCCTTTAATTATCTTTGTTGTTTATGAAGCCAAAGCCATAATTTTAGAATGTGTTTTTTAAATGTAATTGTTGTTAATATATTTTTAGAGTTAGGATTATTTTTAAGTTTTGCATATTTTTGGGGGGTTTGTGTGTTGTTTTTGTGGTAATAGTAGTAGTAGTAGTAGCAGTAGTAGTATTAGTAGTAGTGGTGGTGGTAGTAGTAGTAGTAGTAGTAGTAGTAGTAGTAGTAGTAGTAGTGGTGGTAGTAGTAGTAGAGTAGTAGTATAGTAGTAGTAGTAGTAATAGTAGTAGTAGTTGGTGGTTCCGGTGGATGTCGTATGTAGTAGTAGTAGTAGTAGTATAGTAGTAGTAGTAGCAGTAGTAGTAGTAGTAGTAGTAGTAGTAGTAGTAGTAGTAGTAGTAGTAGTGGTGGGGGTAGTAGTAGTAGTAGTAGTATATTAGTAGTAGTAGCAGTAGTAGTAGTAGTAGTTGTAGTAGTAGTAGTAGTAGTAGTAGTAGTAGTAGTAGTAGTAGTAGCAGTAGTAGTAGTATAGTAGTAGTAGTATAGTAGTAGTAGTATAGTAGTAGTAGTTGTAGCAGTAGTAGTAATAGTAGTAGTAGTAGTAGTAGTAGTAGTCATCATCATCATCATCATTCCTTTATATCGTATATACTAATATACAGAGATTCAATTGATGCATAATATAAAATTATGCAAGGAAAACTTATCAATAAATCAAATGTTACTGTACATATATAATGACAAATAAAATATGAAGCTCAAAGGACTTCAGGTCCATCTAAAAAGATTAAAACAATCATTCAAAATTAAAATAATTCATACATTATCTAGAATTCCACATACAAGCAGCTGCCTGCAGTTATATATGCTTAAATGTTTGGTGCCTAGTGGTTCAGAGTAGTAGTAGTAGTAGTAGTAGTAGTAGCAGTAGTAGTAGTAGTAGTAGTATAGTAGCAGTAGTAGTAGTAGTAGTAGTAGTAGTAGCAGTAGTTAGTCTTGTTCTTGTTATTCATGTCACTGTTGTTATTTTCAATTAGTTCCCGGGGACAATTTTCATTAAAAAACTCGTATAATTGAAACCGTATTTTTGTGTAGATTGTCCGGCCTCCGTTTTTGTTCCAATGGTGATGATGGTGATGGTGATGGTGATGATAAATACTGGGGAAAAAACATCCTCCTCTCTCCCCCTCTCCCCCTCCCCCTCCTCTCTCTCTCTCTCTTCTCTCTCCTCTCTCTCTCTCCTCTCCCCTTTCTCTCTCCTCTCTTCTCTCTCTCTCTCTCTCTCTCTCGTATTATTCGTTTTCTTTTCATTTACATTTTTTCAGTGTTTTTTAAAAAGCATTAAGGAGAAAGACGTTTATTTATAGCAATTTTAACCACTACAAGATACCACTATAAAAGACTTATTAAATAGTTTTGACTATAGGGGGAAAACAAATGTGTGAGTACTTTAATATATGCATTTAATATCATGCAGTTGCGGGGGCTTTATCGTTCTTTAGTTTTTAAGTTTCTCTTCACCTTTTCCCTCAGTTATGGGTTCATTAAGTTTGGTAAGGGGTCGTGTTGTGTCATAATTGTGTTTGGGTTTTATTGCGTGTTAAATTACTGCATCACTGGCAAGGTTTAAAAATGCTCATAAAAAAATTTTTTATGTAATGGGAATTTTCTGTTTTTTTTTACCATTTAGGATTTTCCGATGCTTTAAGGGTCACAGCTTTGTTTTTTTAAAGTTCCTTTATTAAGTTTGTCCTTTCTTTAGATTTACTTTTTTAATTCCCTTTGTATTTTTATTTTTTCTCAATCATAGTAAAAAAATTGCCCCTTTTCCCCTATGCAAATTGTACTTATCCGGCTTTGTGATATTTTTTTCTTATTTTCCCAAACACTGATTATCTCCCCCTCTAAGGTGGATTTTTACTCTTTTTTGATATGTTTTCCTTTTATATTTTGGAAAGGGTTTTAATGCAGGCTCAATCAAAAAATTTTCTTTTGTTCCCGATTAATATCATCAAACAATATTCATCTATATTTGCTATTTCCCCTTTACCTTGCCTACATCAAATTTTCCCTTTTTCACACTCATTTTCTCAGCTTCCTTTTCCGGTTTCACACTTGCCTGGCTTACCTCTTGAGCATCATTTTAGTTACAGTGGCACATTACCTGTACTATTGAATTTTCAGTGGTGCATGTTAGCCCACATTGTACTCAGAGAAATAATGCTCATATCAAGTATTCTAAAAACGGCAACCACTGCCTAACTAATGGGGACCTAGAAAATAATCTATATTTGTATCATGTGTTGTTGTAAATTTTTTCCCACAGTCACAGTCCCTCCACCTACATCTACTACCATTAAATATAAATTACTTGATTATTTTTACAAACCCCACCATTTTCTGCCATAAGCCTTCCTGTCCTGGGTTAGGTCCTGTTAAACTCCTGTCCACGGCTATGCCCAGATCAGTTAGACTTGTGTAGGGAACAACCAACAGCACATGATCATCACCACTAAACGGAAACATATGGAACATCAGGCATAGTTTAGAGTAATGAGCATGTAAAATCCACCACAAAAGGTAAAAAAAAAAATTAAATTGCATACTCATTGTTTGTGTAAGTTAGTAAAAATCATCTATTTTCATCCAAATGTTGTAGCTTTGCCATACTTGAATGTGAGGGAGGGGATGTAAACACTGCTGAGTACCAATTCCCTGATCTAAAACTTATACTCCTCCTCTAATCTATTATAATTGATAGTAAAAGATTCCATAAGTATTTCTTTATCAGTCACCACTTGAAGCAAAACATCCTTTTTACTAAGCAATAAGGGTAACCACCGGAGACTTGAATCTACTTATTTGCATCTGTTCTTAAAGACAATGTCAAACCAATATTGTCCATGCTCTCCTTCACATTATTCTGTCAGCATCATCGGCATTTTGTTTCGCAAAACAAAGAACACTCATAGCTTTTAAGTGGTTAACAAGATCTACCGATAAATCTTTGACTTGAACCACACACATTGAGAGATAGAACATCAATAAACAGTTTGGTGATATATAATGGCACAAGGTAATATTGTATTTGTGGTGTACATAGCACAGGTTAGTATTGTTCAGTGTTGGGTTATTGTGATGGTGTATACCTGACAAAGGGTTTGTATTGTTCATTGTGAGTTCATTGTGATGTGGTATAACCTGACAAAGTTTGGTATTGTTCATTGGGAGTTCCATTGTGATGTGGTATACCTGACAAAGGTGTAGTATTGTTCAGTGTGAGTTTCATTGTGATGTTTTATACCTGACAAAGGGTTTGGTATTGTTCAGTGTGGTTCATTGTGTTGTGGTATACCTGACAAAGGGTTTAGTATTGTTTAGTGTGAGTGTATTGTGTTGTGGTATACCTGACAAAGCGTTGTATTTTTTTCCTTGTGAGTGTATTGTGTGTGGTATACCGTGACAAAGGGTTAAGTATTGTTCAGTGTGAGTGTATTGTTGTTGTGGGTATTACCTTACAAAGGGTTGGTATTGTTCATGTGAGTGCTATTGTGCTGTGGTATACCTGACAAAGGGTTAAGTATTGGTCAGTGTGAGTGTATTGTGTTGTGGTATAGCCTGACAAAGGGTTAGTATTGGTTCAGTGTGAGTGTAATTGTGTTGTGGTATACCTGACGAAAGGGTTACTATTGTTTCATGTGATTGTATTGTGCTGTGTGTTTTTAAAAAAAAAAAAAAAAAAAAAAACAAAAAAAAAAATTACCTGACAAAGTGTTTAGTATTGTTCATGTGGTGTATTGTGTTGTGGTATACCTGACAAAGGGTTAGTATTGTGTCAGTGTGAGTGGTATTGTGCGGGGTATACCTGACAAAGGGTTAGTATTGTTCAGTTGTGAGTGTAATTGTGTGTGGGTATAACCGACAGTAAGGTGTTATATTGTTCATTGTTAGTTCATTGTGATGTTGTATACCTGACAAAGTTAGTATTGTTCATTGTGAGTTTCATTGTGAATGGGTATACCTGACAAAGGGTTGGTATTGTTCCATTGTGATTTCATTGTGATGTGGGATACCTGACAAAGGGTTAGTATTGTTTAGTGTGAGTGTATTGTGTTTTGTGGTATACCTGACAAAGGGGTAGTAGTGTTCAGTGTGAGTGTATTGTGTTGTGGTATACCTGACAAAGGGTTTTCGTATTGTTCAGTGTGAGTGTATTGGTGTGGTATACCTGACAAAGGGTTAGTATTGTTCAGTGTGAGTGTATTTGTGTTGTGGTATCACCTGACAAAGGGTTATTATTGTTTCATTGTGAGTTCATTGTGATGTTGTATACCTGACAAAGGGTTGGTCATTGGTTCATTGTGAATTTCATTGTGATGTGGTTATAACCTGGACCACGGGTTAGTAATTATGTTCAGTGTGAGTGTATTGTGTTGTTGTATACCTGACAAGGTTTACGTAGTGTTTCAGTGTGAGTGTATTGTGTTGGTTGGTATACCTGACAAAGGGTTAGTTTGTTCATTGTGAGTTCATTGTGTTGTGTTAATACCTGACAAAGGTTTGGTTATTGTTTCATTGTGTTGAGTTCATTGTGATGTGGTGAAACCTTAGCCAAGTGTTCAGTAGTGTTTATCAGTGTGATTGTATATTGTGTTGTGGTATACCTTACAAAGGGGTTTAGTATGTTTCAGTGTGATGTATTGTGTTGTTGTATATCCTGACCAAGGTTAGTATTTGTTCAGTGGTGAGTGTATTGTGTTGTGGTATACCTGACAAAGGGTTGGTATTGTTCGTGTGCTGTAGTGTGGTGGTGGGTATACCTGACCAAAGTTTAGTTTGTTTCATTGTGAGTATATTGTGTTTGTGGTATAAGCCTACACAAAGGGTTAGTATTGTTCAGTGTGAGTGTCTTGGTTTTTGTGTATACCTGACAAAGGTTAGTATTGTTCAGTGTGAGTGTATTGTTCGCTGTGTTATACCTGACAAAGGTTTAGTATTGTTCAGTGTGAGTGTATTTGTTTTGTGGTATATATCACTGAAAAAGGGTTAGTATTTCTTCAGTGTGAGTGTATTTGTGTTGTGGTATACCTGACAAAGGGTTAGTCTTGTTCAGTGTGAGTGTATTGTGTTGGGGTATACCTGACAAAGGGTTATTATTGTTCAGTGTAGTGTATTGTTTTTTGGGTATACCTGACGAAGGGTTAGTATTGTTTAGTGTGAGTGTACTTGGTGGTTGTGGTTATACCTGACAAAGGGTTAGTATTGTTCAGTGTGAGTGTATTGTGTTGTGGTACTAGCCTGACAAAGGGTTAGTATTGTTCAGTGTGAGTGTAGTGTGTTTGTGGTATACCTGACAAAGGGTTAGTATTTTTTAGTGTGAGTGTATTGTGATGTGGATACCTGACAAGGGGTTATATTGTTCCAGTGTGAGTGTATTGTGTTGTGGTATAACCTGACAAAAGGGTTTAGTAATTGTTCAGTGTGAGTGTATGTGTTGTGTAATACCTACAAAGGGTTAGTAATGTTCAGTGTGAGTGTATTGTGATGTGTATACCTGACAAAGGGTTATTATTTGTTCAGTGTGAGTGTTATGTGTTGTGGTATACCTGACAAAGGGTTGTATTGTTTCAGTGTGAGTGTATTTTGATGTGGTATAAGGGGACCTGACGAAGGTTTAGTATTGTATCATGTGAGTGTATTGTGTTGTGGTATACCTGACAAAGGGTTAGATATTGTTCATGGAGGTATTGTGTTGTGGTATCACCTGACAAAGGGTTAGTATTGGTTTTGTGGTAGCACAAGGTCCAGGTAAATATTCTTCACGTGTAGTGTAAATATTGTTCATAGAAATGTGCTGTCTCCAGCACCAATCCTAAACCTGATCAAATAGTCCCAGTTTAAGTTTTTTCCATAAGGAGAAGTAATACCTACCTTTGTAGATCATCAGGATTATTTATGACCCAGGCCTGGCGCACCACTATTGAACCAGGCCAGTTATACTTCCCTCCCTTGTGGACACATTTTTCACTTGCTTCCTTTTCTTTACCAGACGCACATTTGGCCCTTAGGGAGGTTAAGTCGTTCATTTATTTACACCTTCCTTGGCCTGGCTTTTGAGCTTTTTCTTGTACTCATTATGTCATTTTCTTCTTTCTTGACAAAATCTCACAACTGGCCTAACTCTTCCTCTAAAGCTTTCCCAGAGTGTGTGTGTGTGGTGTGTTGTGGGTGTTGTGTGTGTGTTGTGTGTGTGTGTGTGTGTGTGTGTTGTGTGGTGTGTATGTGTGTATCTCGTTCTCCTACAACGACAAAAAAATAAAACTTCCCAAACTCAGGAAATAGAGAAAATGTTGCTGATAACGTAAAAGAGAGAGAGAGAAGTAGAGAGAAGAGAAGAGAGAGAGATGAGAGAGAGAGAATTGATAAAAAGAGAAATACTACGAAATAGAAGTCACAATAAACAGAAACGCAATAAAGAAAGCACATATTTTTATTACTGCGTCTCTATCCTCTCTCTCTCTCGATCTCTCGTTCGTCTCAGTCTCTCTCTCCCTCCTCTCTCTCTCTCTCTCTCTCTCTCTCTCTCTCCTCTCTCTCTCTCTCTTCTCTCTCATAGTCCCAAGGAAAGTTTTTAAGTCGTTTCCCGAAAAGACTAAAAATAATGCTATTTAGAGGTACAACTTCTTAAGCCATCCCAGGTGGGCGTGTGTGTGTGTGTGTGTGTGTGATGAGAGAGGTAGAGAGAGAGAGAGAAGAGAGAGAGAAGAGAGAGAGGCGAGAAAGAAGAGGGGAGAGAGAGAGAGGGGGACCCAAAAAAAACGGAAAAACCCCTTTTCCCCCCCCCCCCCCCTTTCTTTTTTTTTCCCCTTTCCCGCCTTTCCCCCCCCCCCCCCCCAAACTTCCTTTTTTCTTTCCCTCTTTCCAAACCCACCAAACGAAGAACACAGAAAAGAAGAGGGGGCAAAACCCCAAGAAAAGCAAGGGGAAAAAGGAAAGAAGAAGAGAAAAGAAGAAAAGAAACTGAGAAGAAAGCCGGAAAGAAAAGGGAACAAGCCCCCCCCCCAAAAAACCAAAGACGAACAAAAGCCCAAAACGACCAGAAAAAAACCAAAATTAAAAAAAAAAAGAAGAACCCAAAAAGCAAGAATATTGGAAACCATAGGAAAAACGAAGCGGCCTTGAAAGTATCAAATTCCCCACAACGACACACACAGACAAACACAGACAACCAGACAACGACAAAAGACAGACAGACAGACGGGAAACACATATAACAGACAACAGACAACAGAAAACCCACGACAACAGACAGAAGACAGACAGACGACAGACAGACAGACAGACACAATTGAAGACAGACACATATAGACAGACAGCAGACGACAGACAACAGACAACAACAGACAGACAGACGACAGACAACAGACAAAAACAGACGACATATAGACAGACGGGGACGACCAACCCAGACGACAGACAAAAAATTAGAAAAGTGAAACGCCAAAACACACAGACAACAGACAGACAGACATATAACAGACGACAAAATATAGACGACATATAACAACAGACAGACACACAGACGACATTAGCAGCAGAAGACAGACAGACAACCCAACAGACAGACGACAACAACAACAGACAACATATAGACAGACGACGACATATAGAAGACAAAGACACCAGACGACCAACAGACATATAAAGAAGACGACATATACAGACAACAACCCCCGACGACGACGACAGCCAACATAAGGACGACAACAGACAGACACCAACTATAGCAAAACAGACAAACCCACGACAGAAAACAGACAAAAACCCAGACAGCCGACAGAAGACAACCAGACAGACTTAGACAACGACAGAAACAGACCCCAAAAGACAGCGACATATGGGAAGACAGACGACATATAACAGAAAACCCGACAACAGACAGACATATAGACAACGAAGACAGACAAAAAGACAACAGACAGGCCCCGACAGAAAAAGACGACAGACAATAGACAGACGACAGACATATAGACGCAGACGACAAAAAACAGACAACATATAGACGACGACCCAAAAAAACAGAAATTGACGACAACGACATATAGAACAGACAGACAACCACACAAAAAGACAGACAGACAGACAGACCAAAATAACGACAAAACGACTTTAAGACAACAGACAACAGACAGACGACAGAACACAGACGACAGACAACAAGACAGACAGACGACAGCCCAGACAACAGACAACAACAGACAAACAAAACCCACACACCACACACACACACACACACACAAAACCCCACACCAACACACACCACACACCCCCTCGATTAGTAGGCAAGAGGGAAAATACAACAAAAAGAAAAGTGTAAATAAATTAAAAAAATTATAAACCAAAGGGAGTAAAAATAAAAATGTGTAAGACAAAAAAAAAGACCCCCAGCGATGATTTAAAAACCCCCTTGAGGGCAGATATAACCCCCTGCAGCTTTTTCCCTTTTCAGTGCAAACCAGGGCATAAAAAAAAGATATCGGGATAAAAAAAGGGGTTAGAGCGCCCTCCAAAACCCCGTTTTTGCGAAAACAAATGAAATAATAAAAAATGCAAAAAAAAAACTAAGGTTGGAACGGGAAAAAAAAAAAAAGGACGTATTTTTCGAACAAAATTTTTTTTGGGTTCCAGCTATTTTTGCATTTTTGTGTACTGTAATTTTTTTTCTTCTTGTCTTTTTTTTGTAATTTTTATTTGTGTTTGTTTGTCGTGTTGCCCATCTCTTTTTTTTGTATTCTTTAAACGTTTTTTTTGTGTTTTTTTTATCAATTTTTTTTTTTGGTGTGGGGCATTTAGCAAGCTTCTCTTTTTTCCCCCGCTTTACTCTTATATTTTCCCCCGATCTTGTTCAATTTATTGTTACAAAAAAGTGAATGAAATACAATAGGGAGGTTGGGGTTTAGCAATACTAAACGGAAATAAGAATAAGAGTGAATTTTTGAAAAAAAGTTAATTTTTTTATTTCCAAATTTTCAAAAGAACTTCAGGAAAACCCAGAAATTTTCCTCCTGAAATTGAACCCATAAAATAAGTATGAAAGCGGAAAAAAACTTATAAGTAAAAATATATTGTAAAACTATGTATGGGGAAAAAAATTTATAGTTTTTAAAAATTTTCCCCTTTTTTTTTTTCCCTTTCCCTTGTTTATTAGGTTTTCAGGGAAAATTTTTGTCGCTAATCTTGAGCTAAACCCTTTTTCCCCTCCCTTTCCCCCGGTGATGTTGTGCCCCGGGTGTCAGGGTGCAGAAAGCCCTCCCCGCCGACTGTGAGTACACAAGGTGCTGAAGAGAGAGAGAAGAGAAAAGAATATAGTGAACAGGTAACGAAAACAACAAAAGGGTTTTTAAATCTACACACACACACAACACACACACACACACCCAAAACACACCAACACACAACACACCACACACACACACACAACAACCACCACCCACAAAAACCCCCCCCCACCCACCCACCCCCCACCCACCCCCCACCCACCCCCCCCCCACCCCCCACCCCACCCACCCCCCACCCCCACACACACACACACCAAAAAAACAACGGGCCACACACACACAAACACAACACACCACACACACACAACACACACACACAACAAAAACAACACACACAACACACAACGGACAACCACACCCCGCACACACAAAACACAAAAACACACACACCCCACCCCCCACAAATCACAAACCCAACCGGGCAACACACACAAAAAACACACACACACCAACCCCCACACACACACACACACACACGGAAACTCCTAAAATACGTATTATTCATTTAATTAGTCATATTAAGGGTAAGATTTCCATTATTTTCATTTTTAATTATTTATCAATTTTTCAGGATATTTTTCTTACACTGTTTGCTCAACGTTTATCTTTTTTGTATATTATTAATCAATACATAACCTGTCAACTTATTTTAATTTCTGTATATTTATATAACGAGAAAAAAAGATGGGGGGCCCACGCCCTTTAACGAGTAACTTTTATCACATGAATATAAAGCTTCGATGTGGCAAGTTGATGAGTTTAGGAAGGTTTTTGATGAGTGGACATGAAATGGAAAGGGGTTGGGTTGTTGCCTAACGGGGAACTTAATTAAATGGCAAGGTTGGAGTGGATGAGAGGTTTAATTTTAGGGGTAATTGAGTAGCCAGGGGGTGGCGGGGGCGATGTTGAAGCGACTGGGAAATTTCCGAGGGGGAAAAATCAAAGAGAAACAGGATTGCAGTGAAATTATGCAGTTAAAAGGAACGTCAAATTTTGAGATCTATAAACATTTAAAAGGAGTCGTAGGTTGGCAGGATAGGGAGGGTGGGGAAAAAAAGGGTTGGGGAAAAGGGGAAAAAAGGGGGGGGGAAAAAAAGATGGGGGAAGGGAAAAATGTTTGGGGAAGGGGGAGAGGGAATAAAAAAGGGGGGAGGGGATAAAAAAGGTGGGGAGAAAAGGGGAGAAAAAGGTGGGGAGAGGGGAGAAAAATGGGGGGTAGGGGAAAAAAAGGTGGGTGGGGGAAAAAAAAGGGTACGGGGGGGGGAAGGGGGGCGTGCAGGTCACCAAAAAATTTAAAGAAACCCAAACAGTGTAAACCACCGCGTAAAATACCAAACAAGAACGGCATCAAACTCTCCGTGGGGGGTCGTTTTAAGGCGAGGCTAGCCAGAAATCCCCCCCATCTAAACAAAAAAAACATAAAGGATCCGTTTCCCCAAATCTTATTCATTTTCTTTTTCCCTTTTTTTATTTTGTTCCTTCGCCGGTCGAGTCTTAAAAACCCCTACGCCGGGGGTCGGTGTTCCCCTTCAGGGTTCCCCCTTATGGGGGGGGCCCCGTCTGTTTATCTTCTGTTTGGGGAGCCTTTTTTACCCGATTCCTCGTCTCTCCCATCCCCCTCTCTCATCTCGTTCCTCTCCCACACCTATACGCCCCCCTCCCCTATTTCTTTCCCTTCCGTCTACCTTTACATCATTCTCTTCCATTGCCCTTTTTAATTTTTGTTTTTATTGGATAATCTCACCCGCCCTTTTGGAGATCAACTCAAAAACCTCATGTCGTTTTTCTTTTCATTGTTTTTCTCCGTTTTCTTCTGCGATGGGAGGGGACTGATTTTAGGTTTGGGGTCTCATTTTATTCTATATGTTTGTTTGTGTGTGTGTGTGCGCGCGCCGCGCGCGTGTATGTGTGTCAAAAAAACTGCTCCCTTTTGAAACCACCCCCAAACCACCACCACAACACCCCCCCACCCCACCACCCCAAACACCCCCCACCCAACCCCCCACCACCACCCAACACCCTTCCTGGGTTTGTCACGGCTGTTAGTCTCTGGGGTTAAGGGCCCCGGCGCCCTCTTGGGGCCCGGGGACGTAAGGGGGAAAAGTTTGCGAATTACCTTTTATGTGCTTTTGGGTATGAGGGGGGGTGAGGGAGGAAGGGAGGGGGGGGGGGGAGGGAGGGGGGGGGATTTTGGGGCTCGGGGCCACCGAGTGATCTCTCGGGGGGTCTGGGTTTGTTTACGCTTGCTTGTGACTTGTATTGGGGCATTAAGTTTTCTGTTTCAGGGTGCCCTCACTGATTTATTTTTTTTTCCGGTTTTTGATTTGCACTTCTTCCTCCTCTTTCTCTTTTTCCCTTGCGGGCCACAGGATCAGTCTTTTCTTAAAACCCCCTTATTTTCTCTGTCTCTCTCTCTCTTTCAAAAAAACAAAAACCCCAAAAACACACACACAACAACAAAAACACCCACCCCCCCCCCCCCAAACCACCCCCCAAACCAGGGCACGAGAAAGCACGCACGCGACGCACCACGAAACGCACGCCACCTGTCCCTTACCTGGGTAATCAAAAATTTTCTCTCCTCTCATCTATCATCTATAAAAAGGCACTCTTTTTAAATCTCTTTTTATTTCCTTTAATTGGGTTTTAATCCCCTTTCCCCTTCCCCCTTCTTTCCCTCCCCAAGGGCTTGTTTTTTTTCCCCCCTCTACCCTCTCTTTTTCCCCCCTTTCTCAACCCCCCCTTCCCCCCTTTCCCTCCCCTTTCTCCCCCCCCCCCGTGTTGACAGGGGGGGCAAAACCCCCGAGGGGGGAAAAAAGGGGGGCAACAGGGGGGCGGAAATTAAAAAAGCGGGTGGGTTTTGGGCCCTTTAAAACCCACACCTAGGAAAAGCCAAAAAAGTTTCTCTTCCTCACAAAAAACCCTTTCCCTCCCCTCTTATATTTTTCCCTTTCCCTTTTTTTCCTTGTTTTCCTTCTTTTTTTTCTTGCTTTTTCTCTCTCTCCGTCGCTTTTTTTTTTCTCTCTCTCTCTTTTCCCCCCTCTCACTCTCTCTCTCTTCTCCTCTCTCTCTCTCTCTCCTTTTCCCCTCTCTCTCTTTTTCTCCTCTCTCCTTCTCTCCTCTCTCTCGTCCCCTCTCCTCTCTCTCTCTTTTCTCTCTCTCTCCTCCTCTCTCTCTCTTCTCTCTTCCCCTCTCTCTCTCTCCCCCCCTCTCCTCTCTAATCTCGCTCCCCTCTCTCTCTCTCCCCTTAACGTTTTTAAGGGGAAAATTTCGAACGACAGGTGAGACAGACAGATGGGGGATTTTTCCCCCTTAAAAGAGAGAAAAAAAAAGAGAGAGGGAGAGGGGGCGGGGGGGAAAAAAATACGGGTTTTAAGTTCTATGTTTTTATCAGCCCTAAAAAGTCTAAAAAATTTTTAAATATACTTAATGAAAGGGGGGAGTTTAAAGGTTTGGGTTTCAAATTGTTACAATGCCACATAAGAACCTGTTCTGTAAAATTTGGGCCTCTACAAAAAGTTTTTTGGGTGGGTAAAAAGCGATTTATAACATTTTAAAAAAGGGGTTAACTAGAGTACCCCCGGTTCCCAAAAATCAAACTCCCTCATTTTATTTTTCTTAATGGGGAAGGGGGAAAGGGTGGTGGTGGGGTTTGGGCATTTTAAGAAGGGTCGTGGCTGTGGGGGTTTTTTCAGTGCCTGGGGAAATTTCCGTCTTAGAAAAGGGAAACTGGGAAGAAGAAAAAAACCCTCGCGTGTGAAGGGATTGAAGAGACAACACACGGGGAAGAAAAATGCAAGGCAGATTGAGAGGAGAGAGGGGAAGAGAGAGAGAAGAGGGAGAGGGGAAGGAGAGAGAGAGGAGAGAGAGGGGAGAGAGAGAAAAGAGAGGGGAGAGAGAGAGGATAAAAAAAACAAGGAAAAACACAACATGATACGGGGCAACAAAGGGGAGGCGTGAACTTTATAGATTTTGGAAAAAAAGGTCAAAAAATAATAGAAAGGTTTTCGTTTATATTAATTCTATTGCTAAACTATAGTTTAGGAAAGACCAGGAAAGGGGAAATAATAAAATCCTGCTGGCTTTTAAAGTCCCAGCTTTTACACTCCCTTCTTTTTTTACTTATCAGGGGAAAGGAGTTTTTGTTGTTTTTTTTTCCCCCTTCCTCCCCACTTCCTCTCTCTCCTTCTTATTTCCTCCCTCCATATTTCCCCCCTGTCTCTCTTTTTTGTTTCCTCCTTTTCCCCCTCTTTCCTCTCTCTCTACATCCCCCCCTCTTTTCTCCCCCCTTTCTTCCCCCTTTTCTCCTCTCTCCGTTTTAAACCCCTCCTTTTTTTCTATCTATCCCCCCTTTTTTCATGTTTCCCCTCCTTTCGTCCCTCCCTTTCTTGCCCCCCACCCCTCCTGTCCCTTACTCTTTCCTTTTTTTCTTTATATCCCTCTTTTTCTTCCCTCCCCCCCCTCCCTACCTACTTGCCCCCCTTTCCCCCTTTTACTTTCTTTCCCCTGCATTCCCCCCATCTTCCCTCCCCCCCTTCTCTCCCTCACTCCCCCCCTCCCCCCTCCCCCTTCCCTTCTTTTCCTTTTCCCTTTTTCCCTCTTTTTTCCTCTCTCCCCTCAACACCATCCCCCCCCCTCCCCCCCCCACCCCGGAATGCTTGCGTCGCGCTGAGGGGGCAACTTTTTGGGCCTTTTTTAAAAACGAAAAAAGGAAAAATCGATATAAAAATAAAAAGGATAATTCAAATTCTTTAAATATCCAAAAACCCCTTTTCCCCGGGATGGGGGGGCTCGTTACTCAAAATCTGAAGGCGTGGGGCAAAAGGGATCCTGCACCCCAACACACACACAAACACCACACACACAAAAACACACACACACACACACCCCAAAAACACAAAAACCCCCAAAAACAACACACACACACACACACACACAACCCCACACACACACCCACAAAAACACACACACACAAACCACACCACACAAAAAACCCCACACAACAACAAACACACACACCACACACACACACCCACACACCACCACCCCAACCCCACCCCCACACCCCAAAAAACCACACACAAAACACCCACACAAACACACCCCACACACACAACACACCCCAAACACACACAAAACAAAACACACAAAACACACACACACACACACACAACCCCCACACACACCCCACACAACCAAACAACACAACACACACACAAACACAACACAAAACCACCACACACACCCCCAAACACGGGGGAAACACACACACAAAACACACACCCCAACCCCACACACACACCACACACAACCACCACACACACACACACACACACACACACACACACCCCACACACACACCCAAAAACACAACACAAAAACACACACCCCACACCCCCAAAAACACACACACACACACCACACACACCAAAACACACAAAACCCCAACACACACAACACACACACCCCAAAACCCACACAACAACACCACAAAAACCAACCCCCACACAAAACACACACCACAACACACCCCAAAAAAGGGCCAAAAAAAACCCCCACACCCACAAAAACAAAAAACACACACACACACAACACAAAAACACACACACACACACAAACAAAAACCCCACAACAAAAACCCAAACACACACCACCCCACACACACACACACACACCCAAAACACACACACACACAACACCCAAACAAACCACACACACACACACCACACCCCCCAACACACACCACACACAACAAAACAACACACAAAACCAAAAACAACACACAAACACACACAAAAGCACCACACACCCCCACACACACACACACACCCCAAAACACACACACACCACACACACCACACACACACCACACACACACACACACACAAACACACACAACCACACACACCCACACACAAAACACACACCCCACCCCAAAACACACACACACACAACCACAAACAACACACACACACCCCAAAAACAAAAACCACACACACACACCCCACACCCCACCCCCAAACACACACACACACACACAACACCCCACCACACGCACACACACACACACACCACACACCACACACACACACAACAAAACCAAACAAAACACCCCCAACACACACACACACACACACACCCCACCACCACACACACATTTTAATTTCACTTTATTTTCATTTTTCACTTTTGTAACCATTCCCAGGACAACCCCAAACTCATTGTCCCCCAAAATTTTGGGCGAAATTTTGGGGGGAAAATTTCGAATTTTTTCCCTTTTTAACGTTCCCATTTATTTTGGAATTTATTTTTTTTTACAAGCTTTTAAAAATGACTATTTAATTCATTTTTTTTGCTTCTTTTTTTCCCTTTTTGCATTCATCTATCACGAATATTTTTTTTATAACTCCCTTTAAAAATATTCTCCATAAGTAACAAGCAAACCTAAAAACAAAATAGTTACGTTTTAATTCAAAGTAAGAAGAGTTTGTTTTTTAAAGGGTTTTTAATGAACAAAAAGGGTTATATATGTCAATTTTTTCTTTTTTTAACTGAAATAGCTCCAAAAAATATTTTCTTTTTTCCATTACTAAATGGATAATTTCCCTTTCGTCCTTTTGTGGGAAAGTGGGGAAAATCACACGGGTTAAACCCTTTGGGAGTGTGTAATTTTTGGGGAGTGCATTGCAGAACGTCATTCGTCAACATTTAAATTTTGAAATTACCCCCGCTCGTATCACTTCCCGGGAAATTTGGGCATTGGTAAATTATTGTAAGTAAAATAAAAATAAGATAGTTTTTCTCCTTTTTAAAAAACCTTGGGTTTCTTTTCCCCGGGAGTAATTTTTAAAATTGTACGCCCGCCTTTTTTTAAAAATAATTTATCATTTTTTTGGGAAAATTCTCCCTCTTTTTTACCTATCTTTTTAAAGGAAAAAAATTTTCCTTCCCTGCTTTTTTTCCTTTTTTGATATTGCAGTGTTGTGTCTGTCTAAATTAAACTTTGCGTCTATTTCTGTCTCCAGTTTTATTTTCCATTCTTTTTTGGGGCACAAAACCCTCTCTATTAACCCTTTGGGTTAATTTTTGTTGCCTCGGTAAGATTCCCAAAAATTTTGCTGATAAAGGGGGTCCCAAACCCGTGTTTTTTTTGGTGTAGTTAGTAACCACGATTACAAAATTGGGCCCCCAAAGAAGAGGGTTTTGTTCCCGGGTTTTTAAAAGGCGTTTGGCGGAGAGGGCAAGGGGCGAGTGTTTGAGGAAATTTGGGGGGGGGAAAAAGGGAAAGGGAGGAAGGTTTTAAAAGGGGGGAAGGGGGGAAAGGGGTAATGGGTTTTGTGGGTTTTTTGCAGAGGAGGGGAAATGCAGTGAAAATGGGAGCTTTTTGGGACTGCCCAAAAGGGGGGAGAGAACAAGACGATGGAGTAAAAAAAAAGAGGGGAAAAAAGGGAGAGAGAGGGGTTTTTATATTTTAGGGTAAAGGGGAAAGTTTTGATAAAAAAAAGAAAAAAGGGGGGGGTTTTTGTTTTAAAAATCCAAAAAATGGGAGAAAAAAGGGAAAATTTTTTAAAATTTTCCCCCAAAAAAAGATTTTGATAAAATTTCCCCTTTTGTGAGGAAAAAGGCCCCAGGCCCCCGGTTGGGTTTTTTCCCCCCCCCCTTTTTCCCCCAACCCCCCCCCCCCCCTTTATAAATCCCTTGGGCCCCTCCCCCCCCCCCCCCTACTTCTTTCAACCAAGATATTTAAAATTTCCAAATCAGAAAAAAAAAACTAAAGGGAAAAATTTGTTAGCACTAATATTTTTCAAAAATCATTATTCTAAACACCTTGCATGAAACCCCAGCGGGTTTTATTTTAGATCACGTTTTAATAAATACTTAAACCAGTTTTTTCCCCTTTCTTTTTTTTTGACTCAGGGCCCCCTTGGAAAATTTAAACACGCCCACCGGGTTTAAAAAAAAAACCGCTGCCCTAGACTTTTGGGAAAAGGGGTAAAAAATGAATAAAAAGCCCATGTGGGAAAGAAAGGAAGTTAAAGACTTACAGGGGGAGAGAGCCCAAAAGCCCTATAGGATAAGAAAAGGGTTTTAAGGTCTTGTGGGAGAAAAAGGGAGAGTCCTGGGAGGAGACAAAGACCGTGGTAAATTGGGAAAAGGACAGGGGAAAGGGCAGCAAATTTTATACATGGGGTTCCCAACTCAGTTAAAGGCATATAACACTCCATTTCCCGGGCTTTGATTAAAAGTACTTTCTTGGGGACGTGCACTGTAATTTAAACCCGGATTTTTTTATGGATTTAGGAAAAATTTTAAAACACAAGGAAGCGGTTTTTTTTGGGGGAAGGGCCGCTGCAAAAATTTTTGTGAGGGTGGGGCGGGGTGGGTAAACAATTGGTACAAAAGGGCGTGCCGGGGGCGGCGGGCGGGTTATTAAACCCGAGTGAAATAATCCCTGAAAAGTGGCAACGACCAGAGAGAAAACCGATGGTGATGTTTTGATACTAAAAAAGGGAAGACTTGTTTTTTATGTGTGTCGTATTGAGTTGGAAATGGAAATGAAAGATTGTAAAGGAAAGTCCAACAGGAGAAAATCTGAATAACAGATGGAATAAAGATTAAAAATGTATATAAAAATATGAAATTTTATTTTGCAGGTAAGTTACAATATTTTACATTTAAAAACACAAAAATAAAAAAAAATAATGAAAAAGGAAAAAGTCATGGCAATTTTTTGCATAATAAGTTTTAGAGCCAAACAAAAATAGAATTAAATCGATTTTTAAATTAAGTTTTATTTTACTGTGCAAACTTAGGAAAAAAAAAGGGAAAAAAAAAAATAGGTAAAAAAACAAAAAAACCCCAACTAAGATTAAAAAAACAACGAATGATATATTCAAAGTTAGAAAAAAAGAGTAAACAAAATTGAAAAAAAAGAGACGCTACCTAACAGGGAAAAGGGTGTAAAAAAAAAAACCCCAAAAAATCAGTCAAAAAATATAAAGATGCATCAGGGTAATCAAACCCGTTTTCCTTTTTCTGGGCGCCACCTCGAACCCCCCCTCCCCAAAAACTTTATGAGAGAGAGAGAGAGAGAGAGAGAAGAGAAGAGAGAGAGAGAGAGAGAGAGAGAGAGAGAAGGGGAGAGGAGGGAGAGAGAGGGGAGAGAGAGAGAGAGAGAGAGAGAGAGAGGACCCCCCCCTCATCGAGGGTAAAATTTTATTAAAAGGGGCCCCCCGGTAAAGGGTAAGGAAACACTCCTTTCCCGGGATAAAAGGGGGAGAGGAGGGGGAGGAGGAGAAGAAAGAAGAGGAAAGGGAAATGAAGAAAGGGCTGTGATCGATTAGTTTTGTTTCTCCTTTCCTTTCAATCCTACCTCTTTTTCCCTTTCCTTTTTTCAACCTTCGATCCTTCTACTCATCCTCTCCGTATTTTCTTATTCTTTCCCCAGTTTTCTCAGCAAAAACATGACCCTTGAATTTAGTCCCCCTTTTTTTTCCCCCTACTTTGGGTTTTTCTTTTGTAGTCAGTAATTCTTTTCCCTTCCATGTTTTTTTGTCTCCTTTTCTTACGCATCTTTTCCTTTTTTTCCCCCCATTCCCTATTTCCCTTTTTCCCCGTCCCCTCAAAGTCTCCTTCCAGTGTTCCATACATTCCATTGGTTTTATTTTTTATCTTTCTTTAAATTACAAACTACTTATAAATTTAGTGCCTTTTTCTATATGTTTTCCGTTTCAGTTATTTCATTCCTCAGATCTTTAACTTGGGTTTTGACCCTTTTCCAAAAATTTGTTTTTCCCATTATTTTCGTTTTTCATTTCAACCCGAGTTAATCCCGCTTTCCCAGATTTTATAAAGTTTTCCCCGAACAACCCTTTTGATTGTATTTTTTTCTTCACTTTAATTTTTTTCCACTCGAATTTCCCACGAAAGTTAAAGGAACGAAAAAAATGTTTTTTTTCAGCAACAATTCCTTTTAATTTTCCCCCAATTTCTATTTTAAAACCCTTTTCATTCTGAAAGAACCCTTTTTAAAAGTTTATAAAATTTTTTTAAAAGGAATAAACGTGTTTGTGTTTTTGTGGGGTGCGTGTGTGTGTTGTGTGGGGGTTTTTTTTGTTGGGGTGTTGGGGTGGGGTGTTTGGGGTGTGTGTTGTGTGTTGGGTGTGTTTTGTGTGTGTTTGTGTGTGTGTTTGGGTTTTGTGTTTGTGTGTGTGTGTGGGTTTGTGTGTGGGGGTGTGTGTGTGTAAAGTTTTGTGTTTTGGGGTGTGGGGTGGTTTTTTTGTTGTGTGTGTATTATGCCAAAAATGTCTGTCTGTCTGTCCCGTCTGTCTTTTGGTTTTTGCCCCCGCTTTTTTCCCTTTCCCTGTGATTGCTCCTTTAAAGTTCACGGGCGCTCAGAAATTTCCCGCTTCTTCCCTTCCAAAAAAAACCCAATTTCAAAAATGATTTTAAAATCGACAGCATAAATTAAATATAGGAAAAGAGCTAAAAGAGAAGGAGAGAGAGGGGAGAGAGAGAAGAGAAAGGGGGAAAAGAAGAGAGAGAGAGAGAGAGAGAAAAGAGAGAGGGGGAGAGAGAGGGGAGAGAGGGGAGAGGGAGAGAGAAGAAAATGAGGGTTTTTTTTAAAATTTTGCATAGTAAACTTTCTCTGGGAGGGATAACCCCTTTTGGGTCTCACAAAGGCCCCCTCCTGCATGTCCCAAAAAGGAAAAGGGAAAAAGAGGGGAAGGAGGGGGAAGAGGAGGAGTCCCAGGGGGTGCGCAAAGGGAAAGGGAAAGGGGTTTAGACTTGGGGGAGGGGAGGAAGGGAACGGATGGGGGACGAGGGGGGAGGGGGGGGAGGAGGAAGAGGAGGGGAAGAGGAGGAGGAAGAGGAGGTGGGGGTGGTAAATGTTTGGGGGCCAGAAGCGTAAAAAAAATTATGTTGACCAAGAACTTCGGGGGCCCTTTTAAACTTTAATGTAAAAAACCCCCCACCACCGTAAAAATATCAAATACTACCACTACAATGCTACTACCACTACATCAATACTACTACTTTCTACACTACTCCCCCTACTTCTAACCCACTCAAAATACTAATACAATTCTAAACGCTACTACTTTCGTCAAATTAATACTTTACTTCCCATTACACTACTTCTATTATAATAAGGGGAAAAAATAGTTTGCTCATTTTTTTCTGATTCCTAAATCCCTCGATAAAATGAAGTGTAGAGTGATTTTCGTTCCGTTTTATGCTTTTGAAACAAGATTTGAAATAATTAGTCCAAGAAATAAGTATCGGGTTTAGTATCATTGTTTTTTAATAGGTTTTTGAGCTTTTAAAATTTTTTTCTTTTGTTTATATATCGATTTTTGGGTACTTTTTTTTAGCATACCCTGTCCTGTCCTATTTTTTTATAATCTTTTTTTTGCTTTTGTTGATATTTTCATTACGTTTACCCTTTACATTTGCTGCCAAAATGACTGCTGCTTTTTTTTCCCCCCCCGTGTTTTGCTGCTTTGTCTTTGCGTTTTTAAAGAGTTGATTGATATGTTTTTTTTATTCATTTTTCCTTCACTGCACAAAAGGGTGAGTGAATTTCCCCCCTGCGGAAATATGAAATACAAAAACTCTCTCTCCTCTTTACACACACACACACACACACACAAAACACCCCAACACACACACACAACACAAAAACACACACCCCACACACACAAAACACACACAACAAACACACCACACCACACACAAAACACAACCCCCACCCCCAAAACCACACACACACACACACACCCAACACACCACACACACACACCCCACACACAGCACACACACACCCACACCCCACAAACACACCCCCCCAAACACACAAAACACACACACACCACACCACAAACACACACAACACACACACACCCCAAAAAAACCCACACACACACACACACACACACACACACACACACACACCCAAAACACACAACACACACACACAACACACACACCAAAACACACAACACACACACACCCCAAAAAACACACCAAAACACACACACACACAAAACACACACACACACACAAAACACACCAAAACACACACACACACACACAAAACACACACCAAACACAACACACACACAACACCCAACAACACACACACCACCACACACAACACACACACACACACCCCCCAAAACACACACACCCCCACACCCCACACACACACAACACACACATACAACACCCCATACACAACACCCAAACACACACACCCCACACACACACACACCACACACAAAATACTACAACAATACATACATACATACATAAAAATACCACACAAAAACACCACCCTACAAAACACACAAAACCAACAAAAAACCCCATACCCCACAAAACCACACACAACCACACCCCAAACACCACACACACACACACAAAACACACAACACACACCCACATAAAACACACATACACACACCCCACAACCAAAACACACAACACCCCACATACACCAAAACATACACACAAACAACAACCCAAAACCCAACCACACCCAACACACCACCAAAAACCCCAAAACAAACACAGAAAATAGATAGTAGATATGTTTTATTGACCACAGTAAAGCAGGTATAAAAATTGATATTTCTAAATTCCCAAAACTAACTTAAACATAATATCATTTTAAAAATAATTCCTAAATACTAAATTTTAAACAATCATTAAAAATAAACAACCTAATTTAACTGGGAGTCCACACAAAATGCTTTAAAATATTAACAATTCCAGCCCCTTTGGGTTTTCTAGTTACTTATAGGTATTCAGAACCTCAAAAATAAATTTACAAAGGTTTCAGGGGAAAACTGGGGGGGAGAATAACTCGTTCTTTGTGGTTTAATTGGGATAAATCTCTAATACTTTGTGTCATGGGGGATTGTTTTTAAATTGTTTTCCCCAGTCTGTATTTCCCCCCACCCCCTACATAAACCTTTTCCCCAAGCGGGAGGCGGGGCCCCTGCCTCGCCCCCTTCCCTCTACCCTTTCACAAAGCTAGTGAATGGGAAATGCTACGGAAATGTGGGGGAAAAATAACCTATGAATTTTATTTATTACTTTCTTTTTTTTATAAACCCCCATGAACTTTTTCCCTTTCCGGGTTTTAAAATAAATTTTTAAGTTAACTTCTAGATGAATCCCTTTGTCTTTACCGTCAATTACATTTAAAATTGCTTCACTTAAAAATGTTACAAAACCCCATTTTCAAATTTCCTAACTAAACTACTTGTTTCATGTTTCCTGGGAAATTTTTAACTAAAAATTTTTTTTACAAAAGCAAAGTGGGGGGCATCATTATAAATGGGATCCCCTTTATGCCCCCTCAGTAAAGGGAAAAAAATTAAGGGTTTTCCCCATATTTCACTAAAGGGCCCTTTAAAGTGGGGTAAAACCCGATTCCACATAACCCAAAAATCTTTTCACTAGTTTTTCCAACCCCTAGTTTTTTTTTTCAAGCACCCGTTTGTAAAGCTTCACCAGGGGTTTTAGGTCTGCTCCTATCCAGATTTTACATCCATAAACTGAAAAACATCATGCTGGGGTCAAGGGTCGGTTTTTTTTACCATAAACACCCCCCTTTATGTTCATAAAGTGTGGGCGAATCGGGGCCCACAAAATTTAGTAATGTACCTCTTTTTACTTACCCTGTGACACCTGCCCCCCCTCCTCTCCCCTCTCTTTTCTTCCCCTCTTTCTCTCTCTCTCCCTTTTCCTTTTCTCTCCCCTCTCCTCTCTCCCCCTCTCTCTCTCTCTCCCCTTTCGTCAGAAAACGATCAGAAGGATGCAAATGAAGTTAGGGAAAAGGGAAAGGAAAAAAGAACTGTTCTTTTTTTCTCCCCCCTTTTTTTTCTTTTGCATGATTACTTCTTGATTTTTAAAAACATTTTTTAAACCCTTTAACCCTTTTTCCCCGTTCCCTTTTTCCTTTTTATCCATCTTCCTCTGAAGTTTTTTGTACTTCATTCTTTTTTTGTTTTTTTTCACGACGTTTTTCCCCCTTAATTTTTTTCCCTTTTAAATTTTTTCCTTGACTGAACCCCTCCCCTCTCTCCCCTCTCTCTCTCTCTCTCTCCCCTCTCTCTCTCTCTCTTCTCTCTCTTTTCTCTCTCCTCCCCCTTTTCTTTTCTCTCCTCTCCCCCTCTCTCTCTCTCTCTCCTCTCTCCCCCCCCCCCCTGCTCCTCTTTATCTCTGAATTTCATAAAATAAAAACAAAAAAGGGGAAAGGGTGCGATGTGAAAATATATAAATAAATACAATAATAGATTTTAGGTAGTTAAAGTAGATAGGAACCCGACATAACCCAAAAAGACAATTTTGATAGGGAGTAGATAGATAGATGGGTGGATGTATGAATAAACCCCACTTGGGGGGGTTTTTGGGTTTGATTCTCAGCTAAACACTAGACCCTCATGCTTTCTTTTTTTTCCCTTTAAATTTTTATTTTAAGAATTTTTCCCCCGATTTCCCCTTACTTCTCTCTCTTTTCTCCTCTCCTCTTTTCTTTTCCTCCCTCTCTCTCCCCTTTTCTCTCTCTCTTTTCTCTCTCTCCTTCTTCCTCTCCTCTTCTCTCTCGCTCTCTCTCGCTCTCTCTCTCGCTCTTTCTCGCTCCCTTTTTCCCCTCTCTCTCTCTCCTCTCTCTCCTCCTCCTCCCTCTCTCTCTTCCCATCTTTTTCTCTCTCTCCCGCTCTCTCTCCCTCGCTCTCTCTCCTCTTTTTTCTCTCTCTCTCCCCTTTTCCCCTCTCTCCTATCCTCTCTCCTCTCTCTCTCTTCTCCTCTTCTCCTTTTCTCTCTCTCTCTCTCCTCTGTTTCTCTGTCTCTCCCCTCTCTCTGTCCCCTGTTTTCTTTCTCTGTTTCCCCCTGTCTCTTCTCCCCTCTCTCTCTCCTCCCCTTCTCCTCCTCTCTCTCTCTCTCTCTTCTCTCTCCGTCTTCCTCTCTCTCTCGTCCTCTCCTTCTCTCTCTCCTCTCTCTCTCTCTCCCCTCTTCCCGTGTTTTGTCCTCCTCTCCTTTCTCCCCTCTTCCCCTCTGTCCCCTGTTTTTCCCCTTTCTCTCCTCTTTTCTCCCTCTCTCTCTCTCTCTCTCTCTTTTCTTCTCTTTCCTCTCTCTTCCTCTCTCTCTCTCTCTCCCCTCTCTCTCTCTCGCTCTCTCTTTGCTCTCTCTCGCTCTCTCTCTCTCTCCAACCCCACCTCTCTCTCTCCTCTCTCCTCCTCTCTCTCCCCTCCCCCTCCCCGCTCCTTTGCTCGCTCTCCCTCGCCCCGCTCTGCTCCTTTTCCTCTCCTCTCCTCTCCCGCTCTCGTCTCTTCCCCTCCCCCTTCCCCTTTCTCTCCTCTCGCTCTCCCCCTCGCTTCTCGCTCCCCGCTCTCGCTCTCTCGCTCTCCCTCTCGCTCTTTGCTCTCTTCGCTTTTCGCTCTCCGCTCTCGCTCTTTTCTCCCCTCCTTCCCCTCGCCCTTTGCTCTCGCCCCCTTTTTCTCTCTCTCCCCCTCCTCTTCCCCTCTTCCCTCTCTCTCATTTTATTTTCTCTCTCTCTCTCACCTATTTCTACCCAGCATGAAAATTTTTCAAACCCCTTTTGATAACCTGAAACATTTAGAAAAATGTATAAAAAAATGAACAGTAATTTAGCTTCTCAAAAACCTAAATTATCGGCAATGTTGAAATTTATATTGAGAGAATAGAAAGAGTAAAAGGGAAATTTTTATATTTCTCCTTATAGTTTTTCACGTAAAGTTTGCTCTTCTTTTCGACAAGGTCTGTAGAAGATAATATATCAAATCGCACTGACCTCATAAACCCGATGCCTTGAGTGGTCTTTGCGTCAAGACAAGGCCGCAACGAAGAGCAATCAGGACGTGCGAGCATATGCCAAAAGTCTGCAAGGGACGAAGAAAACATTGTAAAAGTTTATACTACATCAGCGGTGATGAGGATGTAAAAGATTATTAAAATTCACTCGAATAATGATGTAAATTAAAAAACATAGCCGGTAAAGAATATTGCAGTAATTCTTAATGCCTGCAAGAGAGAGAGAGAGAGAGAGAGAGAGAGAGAGAGTTGGCTTGTACGGACCAGCGTTAAACTCTACGGGGTTTTCTATGAGTGTTTCAGTAAGAGTTTCCGTATAAATGAGCTGAATTAGAATAGCAGTATTTGGTTTTGTTCCTTTTATTGTTTTTGTTTTTGTTGTTGGTGTTGATGATGGTGATTGTGGTGGTGCTGTTGATATTGATGGTATTGTTGTTGTTGTTGTTGTTGTTGGTGGTGGTGGTGGTGGTGGTGGTGGTGGTGGTGGTGGTGATTGTGGTGGTGCTGTTGATGTTGATGGTATTGTTGTTTATGTTGTTGTTGTTGTTGTTGTTGCTTTTAAATCTGTATTTCTTATTGTCTCTCCCGTTCTAGATTTTGCAATTGCATTTTTATCTTCTTGTGTTAATACTTCTGACGTTTGTTGTCATAACAATCTATCGACGGTGACTTAAAGATTGCAATGAAATCTCAAATACCTTTCATACATTCAGTTTTTCATTAATTTCTTCATACATTCATTCATTTCTTCTATCGTAGCATTAACTTTTCTCTCTATTTCAAATCAACAATCATTTAGCCACACCTTCATGCAATCCTCATCTTATAAATACCTTATAAAAAGACATCTCTTTGGTTTGCTGCCGGTTACGCGATGAAGATTTAGAATGATGAAGAATGTTCTTTATTGATACATTACATCATGAGAAGGAAGAGGTGGAGGAGAAACTGAGAGATGAAGAGAAGAAAAAGGAGAGGGAGATATATAGCGAATGGAGGCAGAAAGAAAGAGAATGGAGTTAAACAAAATAAAATGAAGATGGGATGAAAAGGAAAAAGATGGAAAAATAGACCTTTGAAAAAATGCAATAATTGAAAAAGCGAATAGAAATAAACACATTAGTAAGATATGAGAGAGAGAGAGAGAGAGAGAGAGAAAAAAACCATTCAAATAATCAGAAGGTAAAAGCTGGTTATCCGACATCAGAGAAAGTGCGGATCATTATTTAGGTCACTTGGTGAATATTTTAGTGCAATTGCTTGTGTTACTGGACTAGTTTTTAGCGAGAGGAGGAAAAAGAAGAGGAGGAGGAGGAGCAAGAAGAGAAGAAGCAAGAAGAAGAAAAAGAGGGGGAGGAGGAAGAGGAGACTGTGAAAAACAAAATTTTAAATGATGCGATCGCCCTGGGTGGGACTCGAACCCACGCTCTAGGAACATTCAGTGGTTTCCTAAGCTCTGCCACTGAGCTACCCGGGCATGAATAATAATATTGCAATTGTTCTATATCCGCGTCGTACACACTGTTTATCACCGCCGTCCTGCATGACGCAACTCAATGCTCGTACAAGATTATTATCCTTATTTTTGCTTCATTCACGTGATTGTAATGCCAGATTTATTATTTACTGCAAAACTAAATATTCAGCCTTATGGATAGGCTGCCACCTTAAGGGTTTTGGTTCCTCCAAGAAGAAAAACAGCTTATTGAGGCTTTATTTTTGGCATTTTATTTCATGCTTCCTATTATTCAACACATTTCCGCATATCATAACTTAAAAAAACTGCCAAAAACATTTCGTGTAGATCTAAAAAATATAGAAAAAAGAAATAGTGTATAAACATTTTTCTCACTTTTTTGTCTTCAACTCGCTGAAATTCTTCGAGTATGGTTGCCATTGAATTTTTGATCACATATTTGTAATCCGCAAACTTTCCTGGTTTTGATGGCATAAAATACTTAGCAATACAAAAATAAGTAGATGGTGACAATTGGTGATAACCTGAAGTCAGTGTCGTGGTGACAGCCAGCAGAGCAACACTCGCGGCGCTTCACTAAACACTAAGATATGAGAGAGAGAGAGAGAGAGAGAGAGAGAGAGAGAGAGAGAGAGAGAGAGAGAGAGAGAGAGAGAGAGAGAGAGATTCAGATTCAGATTCAGATTCTTTATTCCACCAATGGTGGTTATTAAGCACATCATTACATCTTTACAGATATGAATAGATACAAAAAACATAATAAAAATTACTGATAATGTAATACAAACTAATTAAGAATAAAATATAATAATTATCAAGTAAAACTAAATAAAACTACTACACTTAGAACAACGTATTGTGTATGCACACTCGTCAAAAAGCTAAAAAATATATATAAAAGACAGTGACGTAAAAGAATAAAATCGTACCAGCGCATCAAAGCAATAAAAATAAAAATAAACTTGCAACAATTCAGTAAAATGAGAGTAGGCCATATAAGATGATAAAACTAAACATTATTTGCTAAAAAGGAGTTTTTGAGTGCAACCTTGAAGGAACTCAGAGATATAGCTTGCGTGACAGCGGTTGGGAGTTCATTCCACAGCTTGGCACCCAGTACGGCAAGGCGCCGCTCACCACTATAGGTCCTGGAGCGCGGCACATACAGCTTTTTTATTCTGTCTGGTAACATTGTTTGTGACGTCATGTACAGTATTAAAAGTACCAGTAAAAAGCCAGTCTGGATAAAATTCTCTTAAAATCTTATACATTGTTGTGCAAACGTCAAACTCGTGTTTTTGTTTTATTTTCAGCCATTTTAATTCTCTGAAAATAGGAGATACGTGATCATATTTTCTGAATCCTCCGATGGCTACTTTGGCTGCAAAATTCTGTATTTTTTGTACATATGATAAAAGTGTTTCATTAGTGGTGCCCCATATTCTTATGCAATATTCAATTAAGGTTAATACAAGTGATTGAGTGACGATAATCCTAGTCTGCTTATCAAAAAGATCTCCTATTCTTTTAAATATACATTAAATGCCATTTACCTTTTTAGTTAACTCACTGACATGTACATCAAATATCATGTATCGGTCCATGTAAGCTCCCAGTTTTTTTTACATAATTACTTGATGAATTATGTCACCATTAAAGTTTAAGGTAGTGTTGGGGGGAATACGAGACAAGAGCTGACGGTTCCCTATAAATATACATTGTGTTTTAGCAGAATTTAACATTAGTCCGTTAATTAGAAAATAATGTCTGCATTTGATCAGAGTGTCCTCAGTGTCTTTGATAAGTTTATCAATGTTGTCAAGTGTACTTGTATATAAAAACTGGGTATCGTCAGCATATTGTACTAGAAAGCAGTTTACATGTTCCGATAAATCATTCACATATATTCCAAATAATATAGGACCAAGTATTGAACCTTGTGGTACCCCATAGTTAATGTTTTGCATAGTAGACACGTTACTTTCCAGACGAACAGATGTAGTTCTTTTGTTTAAGTAACTTCTGAACCAAAATTCATCAATATTAAGTTTAGCACATTTATTTAAGAGAATCTTGTGGTCCACACTATCAAACGCTTTTGAAAGATCACACAAGGTTAACAGAGATATATTTTTGTTGTCTATGTTGGTATACAGTTTGTCTGTAATTAAAGTGAGAGCTGTTTCAGTAGACAATTTTGGTCGAAATCCGTGTTGACTGCCAGAGAGTAACTTATTAGATTCTAGGTAATGTGAGAGCTGGTTAGCAACAATTTTTTCAAGTATTTTAGAACTGATTGGTAAAAGCGATATAGGTCTGTAATTACTTACACAGTTAGGGTCACCATTTTTAAAGAGAAGAACTACCAATGCGTGTTTCCAGGCCGCCGGAAACTTACCGGTTATTAATGACGTATTGATAATACAGGTGAGATGATAAATAATTACGCAAAGGCCGTCTCTAAGGAACTGTAACGAGATATCATCAGACCCGATAGAACTAGTAGATTTAAGAGATTTAATAGTTAAAACAACACTATTAATATCTACTGGCTTAGACCTGAAGGCTGAACCGGCGTCACTAATAGAATAGTTCTGCTGAGGGAATAGATTATCTTTATCTTCTAATTGTTCCTGTGAACGTTTGTATGTATTTTCTCCGACTTTAGAAAAGAAATCGTTGAACTCCTCAGCTTTTTCACCGAGATTATCGAAATTGTAAGTGTTTGATTTACCCTTTTTGCTAGGAACAATTTCCCCGATAATCTTCCAAGTGGCAGAAGAGTTACCTCTTGAGTCAGAAAGGCGGTTACGGTAGTGATCTGATTTTGATTTACTGATGAGTGATTTTACTTGCTTTTTTGCCGTTTTATATTGCTCTCTTAAATTACAATTATTCACGTCATTTTTAAGTTCTTTTTGCAGGACATTACGAGCACTGATCGCACTACGTACATCGTCATTCATCCATGGCGTAGATTGTCCTTTTATTACTTTTGTTACCTTAGGGGCACACAAGTCTAAACATTCTACAAAATATTCATTAAAAATTCCCACTTGATAATCTACATCATCGGTAGAGAATAGCTTGTTCATAATATGTATGTTATTAAGAAGAAGTGAACAAAATGTATCTTTACTATAATTTTTAAAATCACGGATAGTCTTTGTAACAATGGACTTTCTAGGTTTACTTACATTTATAACAGCAGAGATAAGATCATGGTCTGCGATAACTTGAGGGACAACATCATGTGATATAATAAATTCAGATTCATTAGTGATAATCAAGTCCAGTAAAGTAGCTGATGATGAGGTGGTCCTTGTCGGTACTTTTACCATTTGCGTTAGATGGTTATTTTGTATTATTTTACTTAATTTATTTCTTGTCTAAATTTTCGTCATTAAAATCCCCTAGAATAAAAACTTTTTTGTTGCGTAGGCATATCATCTTAAAACGGTCGTCAATATAATTAAAAGAAGTCACCAGAGCTTTAGGGTGACGATACACACATCCAACGATAATGGCTGGAAGTTTTCTACATTGCACAGTGACCCATACATCCTCTACACCAGCCAGTCTTGGGATATCTAAGTTAATCATACAAGAACTTAAAGTGTTCTTTACATATATGCACACGCCAGCTCCTCTACCATTGTCACACCTGAATATTTTATACATAGAAATATCAACAAAATTATCTGGAATATGAGGAAGGAGCCATGTTTCACTCACACATAAAATATCAATGTTTCTCTCAGTAAGCAATAATTTAACATCATCAAGACTAGATAATAACGACTGTGCATTAATGTGTTCAATAGTCAAACAGTCCTTTACCCGGGTAACAGCGGCAGGTAACGTCTTTGCATCATTTCAGAAGTAGTATCCACAAAGCTGGTTTTATGTCCTAAAGAATAGCACTGTTGGCACTGGAGCTTGTGATCAAACCTACAGTTTGACTGAACATGGTTAAACTCACCGCAATTGAAACATCCGACTTTTTTAGTAGAGTAAACATCTCTTGTCACATTCTTGTCATTTCTGTATGAGCGATTATGATCTGTAAAGTTATTATAGTAGTCGTGTTTTTGCTCCCGAGGTGCTGAAGTAGGCGTACGGCTTTTTTTTATGAATACGGGTGACGGTGTGTGCTTGATGTCACACTGGAATAGTTGCCCTCCATCGTCGGTCCTGGGATTCATGTTGGGTTTTTACGTTCATTGTGGGAGGTGGTGTCACTGCCACCAGCACTGTGCATAGACGTCCGCCATGTTGCTTCGGGGCTTCGAAGCCTCGAATAGTCAGGAGGCGAACGCGACTCGCCCCACTGCCTCCCAGTAGTTTGGTCGAGGCGGTGCCTTACAGGGAAGTGAGAGGCAGCGGCCTGAGCATATGTTGTCGAAGTGGGTGGTGGGCGCACAGCAGGGTTATAAGAAGGAGGTACCCGTGGTGCCGTGTGCGTCCCTCCGTTAACATTTGTGAGCTAATTCAGTCTTTAGGATGGAGATCTCATTGGATTCACCCCATTTATTTGAGATGTTCATTAAAATCAGCAATTCTAGCCTGGGAATTCCTCTGATTAAAACGTTGGAGCGTGACTATATATATTTGTATACCGTCATTCTTTCTTTAAGTTCTCCTAAAGTTCTGTCATTTGATCCAAAATACTCACTGGATCCATATCGTTCTGAAGGTCACACAGTCAGCATATATGAAGCATTTTGCTGAGTCCCGTTTAGCTTTCGACACCCACATTTCAGTAGGTCACGTTTTGCACCTCGATGGTCCTATGGAGCAGTTTTCTACATAAGGGCAAGCGCCCGTTGCAGGTTGGTTCCCCTGCAGAGGATAATCCAGGGTCACCTTCCAGGGCGCGGGTGTCTGATTGGCTGTTTATCCCGCGTAGTTGTTTACACTTTTTTCAAGACACTAATCCCCTTGATTTAAACTCTAATTGTAGAATACGCAAGTACTACGGATTATCTTCATTAACAATTCTATTTCCAAATCCTTTGTTTGTAATTTTTCATATTTTCTCAAATTTTTGTTCAAGACTTGTCACTGCTTCCTGATATTCGTTTCGTTTCCGTCGTAGGGGTTATTCTCAACTGGTCCGGGTACTGTTTTCTGTTTCATTGGTTCGTCGTACAGTTAGTGGAGGCTGGAGCTGTTGTGACGTGGTGTGATGTGGAGAGGCGCAGCTTGGATGAGGTGGAGGGTCGCTGCTGAAGGGCATGCAGCATGCGTCGAGTTTTTGGCAGCAACAGAATTTGTGTTTTGTTGCCCCAGTGGGAGTGGGCCCTGACGGAGTCGGAGCGACCTGGTGAGCACGGCAAGGAGTTACTGGTTGGTTTTTCGTCAGGCTGGGGCGATGCGTGTCTCGTGAGGTAGTTCGAGACTGTTTTCACTGTTTAGGGCAGCGATGTGTATTTGCCATTATCATATCGATAAGCTGTTTTCCTTATTGACCCCTCCTTGCTTAGTCCAAGCTCTCGGCACCTTTGTGCCCGGTCGATTTTGGAAGTTGGTTCTTAAGAACTCCCTTGTTTGGAAATTGCATAGATGGTCTAGGTTTGGTGTGGCTGTTTATTGTTTTCCTCCATGGCAAAGGGGGTCACTGGTGTGCGCATGCACAGAAAATGGCTACGGGTTCCAGGGGGATTTCAAGGTTGGCTAGATATTTGCACCCTCAGAATACTTCAAAGTCTTTCCGAATCTTCACTTTTTCTTTAGGTCTATTTGATCTAGCTATGTTCACACACCAGTTGATCTAGCAACACCATCAGAGAGAGAGAGAGAGAGAGAGAGAGAGAGGAGATGAATAAATATAGTAAGAAAGAAATCAATCAATCAATCATTGGGGGCATACGCCGGGGGGCGCGTCGCCTCGCCCACCCTACGACGCCACTCCCGGGGGTCACCACGCGCGAGTTCCCATGCAGGCTCCTTTCCCATACCAAGCAGCTCTCGACAAGTTCTATTTGTCGAGAGAAAGAAAGAGAAAGGAGAATTACCATTATCTTTAATATTCACAGGTTATGAAAAATCTTATATATCAAAATCATTGTTACCAAAATGTACCATGTCCAAACCTCCTCTCTGAGCCTCAGCTGCCTCTCGCTTCCTTATTTTCCAGGCCATTGTAATCTGCATACATCTCACGCTCTCCTCCTCACCGCCCTCTCCTCCTCGCTTCCCCTCCTCCCCACTATCCTCCTCCTTCTCCTTCCTATCCCCTCACCTCCTCCTCCCCCCACTATCCTATTTCTCCATTCCACCCCGATTCCCTTCAACAGACACACCCTTTCCTTTACCTTCTCCTTTTATACAGCTGTGCCTTTCCTTCTTGTGACATAGATAGATAGATGGATAGATAGTTTATTGACTACAAATAGGCTATACATATAAAAAACAATGTATGATTTACTATATACGAATCAATAACCATATGATACAAAACTAATAGCTTTGTAGTCCAAAAAAATACGTACATTATTATCTCTCTCAATTCACGCGATTCCCTTCAACACACAAACCTTCTCCTTTTATACCGCAATGCCTTTTCTTTGTGTGACATACATTATCTTCCTCTATTCACAAAGGAAATTCTATTCGTGTTTGTATTGAGTAAAATCTTGTGTTTGAAATATACTGAGACAGGCTTTTGATCGGAAGAAAGTGCGGGTGGGTACGGCGGTTTTGTGAAGTGCATTGGTATAGAATATATTTTTTGGTTTGTATGTATTTGTTGGGTGTCCAGAAAATGTTTGTTTATTAGTTTCTTTTGTTGAATGGTAGGAAAGTTATGTTAAAGTGTGTGTGTATTCTTTAAAGTTTTCCGAAAGTGGTTATTGTCGTCCCTTTTTTTTCTTTCTTTTATTATTTTTCACCCTTTTATTCTCTCCCTCATCTCATCATATTCGGATCAAGAATTGGCTGAAAGGAAATAGAAAGATTAGGAAAGATGAAATAAGTTTAGCTTCAGAGAATTGCTTTCAAGGCCTCCCTGTTTCTAGTAAAAGATAAAGTTTGTTTCGGTTTGGAATTATTTATATTTCTAAGCCGCGAACTGTTGACCTTTACGGCGAGTGAGTGAGTGAGTTTGGGAACATTTTAGAATACAATAAAGGAGATGTTGGAAAAATTATTACGGCTAATAATCAGTATAGATCAAGAAGTAACTGAGTAAAACTGGTAAAGCGTAGATTTAAAGAAGAAATAGGTACAAACTGGTTCACAAATATGGTAATAAATGATTGGAATGGACTCAGGCATCAGGTAGTTAGTGCAGAGTCAATAGGGAGTTTTAAAAGGAGGTTAGACCATTTCATGGATGGGGATGAAAGGTGGATGTAGGTAGTGTTAAGTAACAGGAACTACCACGTGTAGGTCTCACGGCTTCTTGTAGCTTCCTTATTTTCTTATCTTCCTATGTTTTAACATTTACCTTACGGATATATTTGAGGCTAGCAGTGGGTCTTCCTTCTGCGTGAGATAGCGACAAGACCTTCGTTGCCAACTTAGAGTCAATAAGGTTACCGTTGCTTCACCGTGAGCGAGTCTTGGATGCAGTTCGTCTCCTATCAACTTTGAGAGAAGGCGGATTGTTCTGGCGAAGGATTCAATGGACCATTTTTANTTATAGCGAATATTTTAACCAAATTTAAAACTAGGAAATAGACGTCCACATAAAAGATGTGAACTTTTGTCCAAACCCCGCACAGGCTAAGTCGCTTTTAAATTACCATCACCTTAAAATACTTCTATTACAACCTGACCTAACCCAACCTAACCTTCACCATCCCCTTCTTTGATTTTCTTTACTTATTACAATGAAAGAAAAGTGCTAATTTGTTCTTTAAAAAAAGTTCTAAAAAAAAGTTCTAAAAAAATGGTGTGGTGATGGCGTGGTGGTGGTGGTGGGTGGTGGTGGTGGTGATGGTGGTGGTTGTGGTGATGGTGGTGCTGGTGATGGTGGTGCTAGTGGTGTGGTGGTGGTGGTGTAGTGGTGGTGATGGTGGTGGTGTGGTGGTGGTGGTGGTGGTGTAGTGGTGGTGATGGTGGTGGTGTGGTGGTGGTGGTGGTGGTGGTGATGGTGATGGTGGTGGTGGTGATGGTGGTGGTGGTGGTGGTGGTGTGGTGATGGTGTGGTGGTGGTGGGGTGGTGGTGGTGGTGTGGTGGTGGTGGTGGTGGTGGTGTGGTGGTGTGGTGATGGTGGTGGTGGTGGTGATGGTGGTGATGGTGTGGTGGTGGTGATGGTGATGGTGATGGTGATGGTGGTGATGTAGGTGGTGGTAGTGGTGATGGTGGTGGTGGTGGTGGTAGTGGTGGTGATTGTGGTGATGGTGGTGTGATGGTGGTGGTGGTGGTGGTGGTGATGGTGGTGTGGTGGTGGTGGTGGTGGTGGTGGTGGTGGTAATGGTGGTGGTGGTGGTGGTGGTAGTATGGTGGTGGTGATGTGGTGGTGGTGGTGGTGGTGGTGGTAATGGTGGTGGTGGTGGTAGTATAGTGGTGGTGATGTGGTGGTGGTGGTGGTGGTGGTGGTGGTGGTGGTGGTGGTGGTGGTGGTGGTGGTGGTGGTATGGTGGTATTTCATAATTGTTATATGCGAATCAAGTTCCAAGCTCCCTTCGCTCGCTTGGATAACTCCTCTCTGTACCCACGGCTGAAATGGCATATTTAACACCTCACACACAACCTACCACGTATATAACACCACGCTAACCCTAAATAACACCTATAACGGCATTAGAAACACGAGTTATAGTGGTTATATGAGGCCTAACACAAGCAGCCTGTCTCCTCGGCTTAGACACTGTTATTGTCAGAGCTACGAGTCGAAAACATTTTATTTCCACTACACTAATGCACTACTTTCGCCACTGCACTAATGTCACCAGGCACAATATATTACGAATTTTAGCATAAATGCTCAAAACTCGCTTCGCTCGCTTGGACAATGAGTTAAGAGACGAAAATATAACCCTTTGTGCCAAATTTCTTCCTTTACGCTTGTATACCCGTTGCCTACAAAAGTAGTCACAAGAAGAAGAAGAAGAAGAATTCGTGGAAACATTTTACAAGCCTATATGACACCTGATTTCGGCTGAAATACTTGAAATACTTCGCTTGGACACGAGCAAAAATGAAAAAAATCATCACCGAATTGTATGGTACCGTTTCCATTAAAAACACTATTTGTCCATCAGAAAAAGCACAAAAACTTTGCCGGGAAAAATTTGTCAGGGTCTTATAGGTTTTAATGAAACCTAACCTAACCTTATAGGCTTTATCAAAACCTATAAGGCTAGGTTAGGTTTCATTAAAACCTATAAAACCCTGACTAAAATCCCGGCAAAATTTTAGTGCTTTTTCTGATGAACAAACAGTGTTTTTAATAGAAACGGTACCATAAAATTCGGTGATTATTTTTGTTTGTGTTTTGTATGGGTTTGTGCAAAATAAAACTATCTCCATTACAAAAAAAACCTATTGTAGGCCAGGAAAATATAGTCGGTGTCTCGGAAAACGACCGCGAAGTCCTTGTCCATTATAACCTTATAATTTTATGTTGTATTCATCCACCATTCACATCCCGCATATACAATTAGCTGTAAGTCGAGGAAAACCTTTTATTAATAGTTTAAAGGTACTCAAATTTCAAGTTACCGTACATTTGTAATATTGAACTATTAACAAATTTTACAAAGAACTTTGTTTTGAAATACCATGGAATGTTCATGGAACTGTCGCTGATAGGAATTCATGGCAAACCACCAACTTCTAAATCAAATTTTCTTTACCACTTAATTTTTTTTTTCTCTTATTTTTTTAAAGAATCTACCACTGCCGCAGACCAGGATGCAGCATGCAGTACGATACACCGCAGAATGCGGATGATTGTCTCCATGGCCATATTATTCAAGGTACATTAAATTAGCTTTACTGAAGTATGTATTACAAACAATGGATTGAGGTGCTTTTGAATAATAATTTAGGATAATGATTGGTTATAGGGAACTCTTTATTGCGGATAATGAGACCCGTTTTGTGAGTCTTATTTTATGCTTTTTATTACGAAGATATTTTTTTCCCTTCAATCAATCACATTCTTTTCCTCATAGGGCAGTAACAAAGGGTTAGCAGTAGTAGGCAAGACAAACCTAGCCTAGCCTAACCTGAGTAACGCATGACAAATCTATTCTGCTTAAAATTGGATAATTCAGTGAATTTTTTGTTCAGGCCATGAATTATGTTTATTTATTATCGCTTTTATGAGACATAACACATGTGAATGCTTCTCGCAGATGCATCATTTCATAGGGGCACAGATACATCACCTCATGGGGGCGCAGATTCGTCATTTCATGGGGGGAGCCGAGACTTCGGCATGTGGAGCATCCCAGAACGTCGGAGCTGGTGGCACGGGTTGGCAAAAATTACCCACGCTTGACCGGTGTCGTGTGGGCAAGTGTCTGTTTATGAGGGAATGTCTGTTTACTAACAAAAGGCAAAATAACGGGAGTTGAGGGGAGTAATTACTAATTTTGACTTGATCAATAAAGGCATGTCCAGTAGGGTACGCCGTATATAAAAAAAAAAAAATCTCAACTTTGGCATGCCAATTTCCTATGTAAAATGGAATTCTAAGACGATTTAATCTCCCTCCATTTTTGCATTTGAGCAATTCTTACTATGCAAAATCGCCCTTTTATATTGCACCCTTATCGAATAATGCTTAAATGAGTACGCAGTGTCCGGTTGGTCCTGTTTATTGCATCATGCACCAATATGAGTTCCAAATGACTAGCGTGGTAAGCTCTTTCTGATCAGTGGGTTCATTAAGCACTACATCACAGTGTCACAGCCTCTACGTTGGCCTAGAACGTGTCCATCATGTCCTTCTTAGACCTGAAGCAGGGCATGGTCTCCCGGTGGTGGGCCCGAGCCCGGATGAACCCGTCTCTGGCCTGCTGCCCCACCACTGCTGCCGCAGCCTCTGTCACCTGCTTCACGACTCTTTCGGTGCTCTGAGTGTGGATAGAGAACTCCGGGCTCGTACGGCTTGACCAGGATCTCTTGGATCTGATCCCCGGACAGTGAACAGGTGAATGCCGGCTCGTGCACCTGGCCAGGCTGCCAGCTGATCAGTGTCTGCAAGCTGGTGGCTGGCAAGTTCAGCTTGGGTGTGATGCGAGGTCTTACACTGGTGTCCCCATACTCCTCGCCAGCCCTCAGCTTCAAAATCTGGGTCACGGCGAACCTGCGGTCGTCCTCACTCTGACTCGCCATCAGCGAGAGGAGGACACCTTCTGAGTGTGCGAACCATGCTCCTGTCCGCACGTAGAAGGTCACAGCTGTTTGGACCTTCTTGGGCTGCGACCTCATCACTCTGAGCTGCGTGAGGATGTGCTTGGGGCCGTCCTCTAGTCTGTGGTGAACCTTGATGTCGTAGTAGAGTTTGAAATACACCTGCAGGTAGTACTTGCCTAGGATTTCCAGGGTGTTCAGTTCTTTGCCAGTCAGTCCATGCTTTCTGGTCCACATGTACAAATGTAAGGAAGGAGTTAAAAAGATTACGAGACAGGGTGAAGGAGGAGAAGAACAAGCCTGAAAACGCAGGAGTAAACATCTTGTATGACTGGAAAAAACGCGTATTGCTGAGAGACGGTGAGATAATTGACAGGTATTCCCCGGTTTTCTATGGAACTAGTGATTTTATTGAAAATATTAATGTTTGCTCATGGAACATTGCAGGGGTGAGAGATAAGTTAAATAACCCAGATATTTTAAGGTTTATGTTAACATTTCATATAATTTGGCTGTTAGAGACGAAGACTAATGCACGTATTAATGTTCCGGGGTTCAGTGTGTACTCAAACCCTTCGAAGCAGGGTCAACATCGTGGAGGTATTATGATGCTGGTGAAAAGCTCATTGATGATATTTGTAAATAAGGTGGATATGAGTGTTGACGGCCAAATTTGGTTAGAGTTATCATGTCTTCCAGAGTGCTTATTTGGTGGAGTTTACATCCCCCCCGATGACTCAATATATTATGATGCTTCCCATTTTGGTTTCCTCAGCGCAAAGGTAGCGGATAGAAAACGAGTCGTGGTGATGGGAGACTTTAATGCACGGGTCGGTGAACCACACATTTTAGACATATATGATGGCTCCTTATGTTATAAAGGAATAAAGGACAGGACTGTAAATGGCAACGGTAGAAGGCTGATAGATGTATGTAAGAGTAACTCAATGGTGGTAGCTAATCATATCACGCAATGATCAAGTACTGGGCGGAAATTGTCCTACAGAAAGCGAGAAACATGGGTATCAGAGATAGATTTGTGCTAATTAAGCACGAATTATTGATGTACTTAAGAAGCTGGAAGTGAACCAGTGCATCAAAGGATCAGATCATGCACCACTCTGTGTAGAGCTTGACTTTAGTCGCTACTCATTCGTGTCTGAAATATTACTGAAAGAAAGAGCGAGTAACTTAGGGCAGTCACATTACAGTCCTTCTGTCACTCACTTGCCCAAGAGAAGCACTTCGCACAAGGTGGTGGATGTTCATCGTTTCAGTGATGTTATGGAAGCTCACCTGCCACCTGATTTATTTAATGGAGAGGTTGAAAATTTGTCTGATGTCTTAAATATAGGATGTCAGATTATTGACCAAGCTGCCAGAAATTGTGCCATGCAAAATAATTGTCATGATAATGGATGGGACATTACCAACCCTAGATGGAAGAGACTTTTAGATACTAATGACAACAAAGATATCTGGAAAGCCATAAACTGGAAAGGGGATGTTTCTGATCATGACGTTGTTCAGCCTAATGTTCAAGTCTCACTTTGAAAAATTATTAAATCCTCATAGCCAGAGTGCACAAGTATA
The DNA here is from genome assembly GCA_016584305.1 of Chionoecetes opilio. Taxonomy (NCBI): domain Eukaryota; kingdom Metazoa; phylum Arthropoda; class Malacostraca; order Decapoda; family Majidae; genus Chionoecetes; species Chionoecetes opilio. The sequence continues at coordinate 62,958 of JACEEZ010021626.1, forward strand.
TGATGGTGCTGACTTGGAAACAGCCCCATATATCCCAGTGGTAGACGACCCATTTACCCCTCAAGATTTTGGAAGCTGCAATGGCAAAATTGAATAGGAATAGGAGTTACAATGGGGTATGTCCAGGTCTAGTGAGTAGATTGCCTCTAATATGGTTCATGTTTCTGTTGAATGTATTCAATATGGTATTTTCAGGTATATTTTACCCCATTTCATGGTGTCATGACAAATTGATTACCTTGTTTAAATCAGGAGACAGATTAGACTGTGGCAATTATAGGGGAAAATAAGCATCATGGATACCTTGCTAAAGTGTATGACCTTTTAATTTTAAGTAGATTGCAACTATGGTCTTGTATTGATAAGTGTCAAGCTGGCGCACAAAAAGGTCGAGGGGTGTTTAGAGCAAATAATATCACTGAGACTTCTGATTGACTATGCAAATAGGGAAAAAAGTAAAATTATATGTCCTCTTTATTGACTTCAACAAAGCTTACGACAGAGTCCCACGACATAAGCTAATTAGTCATCTGAGATCTCTAGGGTGCGGTAAGGTGAGCTCATGGCTACCCAGAACTATATATACATGTACACGAAACATTCTAAAATCAGCTGTACTACTTTCAACTATTGGAGTGAGACAGGGAGCACCAACTAGCTGTTTGTTGTTTGTTATTTATATTGACAAGATGGTAAAAATGATCAAGCAAATGATTCCTATTGATGGTTTCCTGGGGACTTTGCACTGTTTATTATTAATGGATGATACTGTTATACTCGCGACCTCCAGAGATATGTGTAAAAGAAAGCTGGACGTTATATTTGAATATTGTAATGAGTATGGTATGATTTTGAATGAAAAGAAATCGAAATTCTTTGTTATAAATGGGGATGACGATGATAAGTTATCTTTTTGCAGCAATAGTGTCGAGATACAATACTGTCCAAAATATTTATATCTTGGCGCCTGGTTTACGGACGATGGAAAAATTTGTTCGGCTTTATCGCTTCATGATGTGGAAATGTCTGCCTTAGTTAGCAAATTTGTAATTTTCTGTTATGTGAACAGGGATATGCCATTTGTCTATAAACTGAAAGTGTTTAACGCAGCAATGCTGTCATCATTATTGTATAGTTCTGAGGCTTGGCTGACCTCGAACCCTAAGAAAGTAATTTGCCATTACAACCAATTAGTAAAATGCCTTCTTGGGGTAAGGAAAAATACCTCTATTAATTTATGTTTAGTTGAGGCTGGAACTCCACCAGCCGAATTTCTTTTAGATAAAAAGAGAACCTCATTCTTAAAAGAAAAGTTAAGGTCACATGATATGGATGAACCCTTCAGTTACGTATACGACCTGTGTAGAAGGTATAATACGCGAGGATATAGATTTATTCAGAAGGCGTTGGACTTCGATATTGCGTCTGATCCCCTACAGCCAATTAAGAACCTTATAAGAAACAAGTTAGATTCAGCCACAAAATATGTTACATATAGGACAGTACTAAACCCCAAGTTTTCGGTACATAATATTTACCTCAGTAAAGATTGTATTCCAGACCACACCCGTTTACAATTTACAAGATTGCGGTTGATGTCTCATAATCTGAAAATAGAGACTGGTAGATGGAGCCGAACACCGAGAGAGTTAAGACTCTGCAGTTGTAATCAACGTAAAGTTCAGGACGAGACTCATGTTTTGTTAGAGTGTCCCATTTCTGATAACTGCGGGAAAAATTTCCCATTATTAAATTTTTCATCAATGAGTAGGTTACTAGGTGTGGGGGTTCACTGCGATATATTATGTAAATATGTTTATGATGTTTTACATTGTGAAACATTTGTTTGGTAACCCTTTTTGTGTTGGTATGTTTTCTTTTTACATCATTCTATAATTAAGTCATTCCTTCTATGTGTTTTCTGGTTCTAAAGTTCTTGTTTTAATTTTATTTTTAGTATAGATTTTTATCCCTTACGTCCCTAATGTAATTATTATTCTTAAAATATTTGTCTCATTTGGTTGTGTAAATATATTCATAATATGTTACATAGTGATATAATTATTGTGTAATTTTTTGGAGCAGTTTTGCTGTTTTATTTGTTAGGTTGTTAATAATATTGTCATTCTTTGTGTTTTCTTTTAGATAGTTTTTAGTATAAAAATATCGCCCTCTTTTCTTGTTAATGCATTTAGTATTGTTAATTTTACTTGGACATAGTGTATCATATTTTTTTTTTGTTATGACGTTAAAAATTTCTGTAAAAACTTTGTCAATAAACTACTACTACTACACGAGCGACTGGGCTGTGGTGAGCCATCTGGAGTGGGACACCTTGCCACACTTGATATCCTGCAGCTCGGACGGGAGAACGCCCCGCTTCACAGCTTGGACCAGCTGGTAGGAGACCTGCTGGTCAGTGGACAGGTTGACAAGGATATACTCCGGTATCTCCGTGAGATCTTCACCGCCTGACACTCCTCTGAACTCTGCGTTGTACTGCGTCTCATTCACGCTGGACAGCAGACTGCACAGTGAAGCCAGTGTCAGATGAGATACGCCTATCGATGCTGGTGATAAGGTGGCGCAGGGGCAACTCGTTTGTGTGCAGCACGCATATACTCCAGGAGAGCTTGGGTCTCAGCATCTTCTCCAAATGGGCGTGAGTACCACCCTACCACCCCGTGTTGGCCCTAGTTGAGTCACCTTGCAGTACGATCAGTGAGTCGGTGGAGTCGTATGTCACCAGCAGATCATAGAGAGCCTGAGCCACCTGGAACGCAGGCTTCTCAGGTGGCACCGGGTCCTCTTGTACAAAGTGCCAAAGGTACCTTCCAGATGGCTCCTCTGTCACTGACACATGCTCCTCCCTGATCAACCTTGGGTGCAGTTTCCCATAGCTGTCGGGCACCATCGCCCTGGTCTTGTCCTTCCTCCCATCGTAACCCAATCCAACTATTTTGGTACCCTGGTGCTTCCCCTGGGCAAGGTCCCTGGCCGATGCCATGGCACCCTGCCTGGCCCTCCTCAGCTTGTTAGGATCGCAGAAGTACTAACGACATGTCTGGAGAGAGGTGGCCGTCAGCGATAAGGACCTTAAGGCAGTGGGCGGAACGTCGAACCGGATGCTTGCCAGCGCCAGGTTCCGGACTGGCATTGTGTTTCTTCTTGCAGCTGGCCTGTGCAAGTACTGCATCACAAGGGGTGCCAGGGACCCCAGCCTCTCCCTAAGCAGTCGGTCTACCAGTATGGCAGCCTCCTGTTGCTCCTGCCTCTTTCTTCTGAGTGGCAGGGTGAACGACTCTTCCATCCTATCCTCAGAATCCTGGTGATATTCAGCCTGACCCAGGAACATCTGCTCCTGCAGCTCAAGACGTCTGACCTTTTCATCTTTCTGCTTCTGCTTCTTCAGCTTAGCCTCCTCTTCCAACTGCTTTCTTTTTGCTACTTTCACTTGTCTATGAGTGTCATTCTTGTCTACCCCTCTCATCATCATTGCACTCTCCTCCCCAACTTTGATCCTCTGGTAGTACAGCCACTCCAGGACTAAATTAGGGACTTTGCTGGCCAGGGGGCAGTCACACTGCACGTGTGCTCTCGCGTGGCACAGCTGGGGGTTGGAGCAGTGGGATTCCTGGTCCTTGCAGAGGAAGATCGTGTGAGGGCAGGCCGTTATGTCAAACAGCCTGTCCATATTCTTCTCCACGAATTCCTTTACTGCTTTAGTTGCTCTGTCTCTCACCACTTCACTAACCTTCTTCCAAAAATGAGCTATCCTTCTGGTCACGGACCGGTCAATAACAACCACTGGAGGTGCAAACTGGGCGTTTGATTTTTTCCACTGGGCAAGCACCATGGGGGTCAGATCCTTCGCAATGTCTCTCACTGGGTACCCCCGCTTGTCAACACCCTCCCGGATGCCGCTGAGTTCTTGGAGAAGGATTCCCCTCTTCATCACGCCGCGATACGTAGGCACCTCACTCTTAGCAAACTCTCGTCCACCGCCAGCAAAGGCGGCCAACTTGGATTCAGAGCTCTGTCTAGTTGCGGGCTTCGACCCACCTGGTTTACAAGGAGAAGCCATCCTGAAAAAGACGATCAAGAATTGCAGATAGGTGCAAATGAAGCCGTTGCTTTAGCGGGGCTAAGCTATGTTTTGCATATAAATATAAAAGTCCATTTTTGTATAGCAAGAAGAGCTCAAATTAACAAGTTGAAATGCCTAAACTACCCTTAAAATTCAATTTAAATAAGAAAACACCCTGCCAAATTCGAAATAATCTATATTATACTTTTCATTGGACCTACGGCGTAACTATTTTTTTTTTGTCCAGGCGCCATATTATCCACGCGCTCTCCCTTTTCGGCAGACCGCTAGGTTAGGTAAGGTTAGAAAAACGTTAAGTTAGGTTAGGTTAAGCTAGGTTAGGTTTAGGTTTACTTTAATTATAGTAACTTTGTGTGGGAATCACAATGAGGTTATGTTCAATAAAATCCTGTCAAAATTAATAGTTATTCCCCTCAACTCCCGTTTTCTTTGCCTTTGTTAGTAAACAGACATTCCCTCATAAACAGACACTTGCCCACACGACACCGGCAGGGAGGAAAGGTCCAAGGTGGTGTGGGCGAACATCGCTATGAGAATGCAGGAAATGGCATGTATTGTGAGATTAAGACAATAATGATGGATATAGTATTCCTTTGATGGTTATTTTATAATATTATATTGTACAAGTGTGTTTGATAGATTCAGGTTCTTAAAAGCTTATAAAAAATATAATGGCAATATTATTTGCCATCTCCTCATAATTTTACATGTTTTTATCTCTCTCTCTCTCTCTCTCTCTCTCTCTCTCTCTCTCTCTCTCTCTCTCTCTTCTCTCTCTCTCTCTCTCTCTCTCTCTCTCTCTCTCTCTCTCTCTCTCTCTCTCTCTCTCTCTCTCTCTCTCTCTCTCTCTCTCTCTCTCCTAAACTCATGGGTGGTGTTGTCAATGCAGATGAAGGCAGCAACAACTATTGGATCGAAGAAAGAATTTGTTGCCCGCAGACCTTTCGAGCACCTCGTGGTTCATGTATGTACCAGATGCAGTGATACCTTTGCTTGCACTGCTCCATAACTATGCTGTTGTCGTTATAGGTTAGGTAGGACCTATGTGTCGAATTGATATAGAGCTTACATGTCATGTATTTATCTATCATGATGCATAATTCGGTTACCAGGGTGCAATGGCAATTTATGTATCTTTTTCAATCAGACACATAGGTCCTACCTACCTATAACGTCAACAATGCCTCTACATGTGAATGTATATCATTCTGCACATTTCCTCCCAGGAATTCCTTAAGAGCTTGTTTCTGTGGTTGCTGGGATCATTGCTAAGCATGTCAGACACATAGGTCCTACCTACCTATAACGTCAACAATGCCTTTACATGTGAATGTATATTATATAATGTATATTATGTATATAATAATGCACAAATTTTTCCTTTGTGACTCTAACCTTCTAAGGAAATGCCACCTATTCACTGACAGAGAGGTGGTTCTACAAACTTCTCAGTCAAAGAATGTAATCCTATACTAGCATGTAATGATAAATTGAATGCATTTTTCTGAATTTAGTTACATCACAGATACCAGAAAAGTTTGCAAGCAGTACCTCGCCCTACCTGAATTATGAATTTGGGACTGGCATGCATTTTTGACAATATGAGGGGTCACATTATATTAACATAGATGTTAAGTTTTTTTTTTTATATTACTCTCTTATTGGTATTTAGTCTTGGATGACCCTTATTTTTCTGCCATTTTATTGGTTCCTGACCCTTCTGGGAATACTAATTTGTCGGGATTACAAAAGATATGTGCCCTCAATATGTACTATTTTCTTGATGAATAGTTTAACCTTTACCTAAATTGATGTAGCCATTTGTTTGCATTTCATGCTACCTGCATTCCTGCATGTCTATAAGTAGAGCATTTTGGGAATCATGATGTTGCAAGTTGAAAAGAAAAATGTAAATCTACTGTTAATCAACCTTCCTTCATGTGAAATTTTATCACATATTTATCAGTTGTGATACCATATTAGTGGTTTATGCCATTGGTACCATATATATAAACAGCATACGTGATTTAGTATTGACAATTAGCAAACTATGAGAAACTGTATAATGTGTATATACTATACTACTAAAACACCAATACTAAGCATTTGCTACCTCAACAGATGCCCGGGGTCACCCTTCTCCAAGCTAAAGGGAAAGAAATAATTTGAAGATGAAATATATGAAACACAAGGACAACAGCAGGAAGACGGGAGCTTCATATTCCAAACCCCACCTTTTTTTGTCGAATTAGATGCCATCCTTGGGGATCGCCCTTCGGCTTCCCCAGTAAACCGCATGTGCATCGGTGCCATCAGGATGGCAGCGATGGCACCACAAAACCCAGGACCCTCCACGCCCCAGGAACACCAGACAGCAATCACCGCCCCACAGCCCGGACCATCCAGGGCCAGTCCGTTAGTGGAACCGGAGGCATCGGCGCAACGGTGCTCCCGCTCGGCCTCTCCCATGCCGGCGGGTCAGGATGTGCCCGTTCTGAACATTGCCGCTGGAAGGCGGCGGCTACGGGGTACTCGCCGACTTGCTCCAACAAACCATTCGAGGAGAATGGAGGAGGCGGCAAGAGAGCTGTTGGCAGAGCAGAAGCGGCACAACAGTGCCATCGAGCTGCACAATAATAAGATGGAGCAGCTACTCCTCAGGCTAGTGTTGGCACAGGAGGGCAACACAGCCTAAACATCAATCGTTGGAGGCATACCCCGCGTGGCGCGACGTCAAAGACCCTCTACAACAAGATACCTCACTCAAAGGTGCCCTGTGGTGCTCGTGCAATCGAAGCGCCGCCGTGCGGCAGGAGTTAACCAGTCTGTTGGCATAACTGACGTGAATTAAATTTTCTCATACATGTTTATATTCAGCCAGACATGAAATCAACAAAGATAAATACTAAAATAATACAAGGACACGTTCATAAATACACATACAGACACACCCCGACCAAAAAAAACTTGTTCGCTCCAGGAACTGGGTGTACGTATATCTTTTACGCTTCAGTCCCATGCAAGGAAGCTAGAGACACGTTCTCCAGCTTCCTTAGTCTCGTGTTTGATGCTGTCTGGAGGGAGTTAGGGGTGTGTGGATGCCGTGGAACGGAGGGGTGTGAGGTGGTGGGAAGGGGGAAGAGGAAGAGGGTGTGTTATTATGAGAGCTGTGGTGGCGGTGTTGGTGAGATGGTGTGAGACATGAAAGAGGAGTAATTCAATTCAATATTTTTTTCTTATTCTTTCAGTTTAACGTCAGTGAGTAAAGGAAGGAAAAAGAATTTGTTTGGGTTTTTTTTCCTAAGTTTATTTATTTTCTCAAAAATTAAGATTTACATAAATAAAACTTGAAATTACAAATGATTCCATGACATATTTTTTTAATAAATGTATATTTTTTCCTAAGGTTAAGTTTAGCTTAAGTAGTTCATTACAGTATAAGAAGTAAAAAAAAATATTTGAATAAGAATGAGTTTATTTTAGCACCCAGCTTGCTCTACATATTTGAATTGAATTAATGTTAAAAAGGGAAAATGTGCCAGACATCATAGGTAATATGGCACTATGGCAAAGCATAATAAAGGGGAGAATGATGGGAACAAGGTGGAATTTGGGAGTCAGAAGGAGGAAGAGGGGTAGACGGAAGGTGGGAGGGAAGAGGATGTATCTCGGCTGAGACTTTGAGGGTTGAGAAAGAAGGTGGTGATAATGAAGCGGTTTGAGAAGAGAGCAGAGGGGTCATGATGTCTTGAGGCTGAGCGAGGTACTCCTCGATCATAGCCATGGTCTCGACTGGAGAGTCAGGAGGGGAGACCTGGGAGGCACAGAGTTGCTTAGTAGGAGGAGACGTAGAAAGTGGGGTGTGAGGAACTGAGGAGGAGGAAGAGATAGTGGAAGGTTTCGGGAGGGAGGAAGGGGAAGAACGTTTAGGTCGTCTGACAAGAGGAGGCCGATGGATGAGTTGTGGAAGGAGTAGACGTCGGAGTATGTGGACTAAGGTCGGAAAAAGGGTTAGCTAGAGAGAGAGAGGGGAGTTGCTTTACAAAGCTGATATAATAAAGTTCATTTTGTCAGATGCAGTTGTGTCATGAGGAAGTTCTATTTCAGCAATGGGTTGAATGTTTTCTTCATTGGGAATAGGCCCTTCCTTAAGAAGAGTGACTTCCTCCTCAGGGAAGTTGAGAGTAATGTTATGTAAAACACAAACAGCTGTTATAATGCTAGATATTCTATCGATTTCAGCATCAACATACTGAAATCTCATGAACTTTCCCTTCAAAATTCCAAACGTATGTTCAATAATAACCCTAGTTTTAGACAGTATCTTATTGTACCTTAATTGATCTGGCGTTCATCCGTTTCTATCTGTGAAAGGAGCTACAACATACTGATGGGGAGTCAATACTGTATCACCTAAGATGTGGTAAGATGGAGAAGGAAAGTATGCATGTGCATTCTGACTAATGCCCGTATATAAGCTTGATGAAGTGAACACTCTGTTATCATGGGCGGACTCTGGAAATCCTACGTCAATGTAAGTAAACTGCTTTTTACTGTTACATGTGGCCATTAAATTTACACTGTGTGTCATCTTTCTGTTGATGTAGTCTGCTTTCATGTCATTTGGAGCCTTTATGGGAATGTGGCTCCCATCAAGTGCTCCGATCACCCCCATGAAGCCTGCCACATCTCGGAAATCTTTCTCCAACTCAACAGCCTCCTGTGCACTGGGCCATTTTATGAAATTTCCACCTACATCACATAGGATTTGGATTATTTTCTGCACACACGCATGTGCACCATTCTGAGACAATCCAAAAAATTCTGCAATTTCCCGGTACGTTGCCTTGCTGCCCAGGTAGATGAGGGTCACATCTAGGGCTAAACTTGCATCTACCGGGTAGTTGCCCCCTCTGTATACCGGAGTGTAGTGCTGTCTGACGATGTTCAGGATGAAGGCATGCGTTGTTTTGGTGACCCTTGTATGCCGGAAAAACTCGTAGTCATCCTTCTCGTGGAGCAGTTCTTCATAGCCCTCCACTTTGTCGTGCTGCTGTCTGGAAGTGCGGTCATCTCGGTAATAACAAGAGTCACATGAAACTAAGCACATCAATAAATTACTCTTGAACACTAGTATCAGTGGCAAGTGGGTACTCTTTTTATAAATTGGGTAAATATTTACAGTATGACTGTGGTTTGATTTTCAGACGTTTTTTTTTCTTTTCTATTTGATGCTTTACCATAAGGGGATAGTTTTTCTTGTGTTTAAAAATTTCTTCGAGTAATTATAGGCCTCATTAGTAGGGCAAATAAATAATGACCATAATATGATCATGACAATCTAAAACCCACGGTAGTGGGGAGGGCTGTGAAGTAAAGTAGAAACTAACCTTAAAAAAAAAAAATCATTAATTAAGAAAAAGAGAATATAATTATATAACAGAAGGTCAAGTAGGTACCTAGATTTAACAAATTCATTTCACACAAAAATATCTTAGGCATACACCATATGATGCCACAAATCCACTGGGGATGGTCAGTTTGGTAAAATTGTAGAGTCCCTTCCCCCCCTTATAAGTGGGGGTTTTCCTCCAGACCTTCACAGATTCTTTCAGATAGCTCTGAAACGTAATCATAAAGTGGAGGAGAGATGCCACCTTCATTCCCCTCACCCATAAACGACCCCCCAGTACCTAGCAAAAGTATAATATTTGTAATATTACTAATCTAACCTCACTAATAACCTAGCGAGACACTCCCTAAATAATTAATAACCTAACCAAACATTGAACAATTGTAGTTCTTTCCTTCTCTTATATATCGCTAGGACGGGGGGATGTAGGGGCGCATCCCTTCCCCACTTTATAGTTACGTTTTAGAGGTAACTGAAGCTCTTAGGTCTCGCTAGAAGGTTATAGTGAGGTTAGGTTAGTAATATTATTTTGGATGAATCCAGGGGGTGGGGGGGGGTTGAAGGGGGCATCTTTCCCCTACTTTATAATTACGTTTTAGAGGTATCTGATGGGATCTGTGTAGGTCTGGATGAAAAAAAAAAACACGGTAAAAATGCATACGCACTGCTCCAAGCTGATCTGAATGACATTGCACTAGCATATATAGTACACTTACTGTACTTCATATATGCAAAGGTTCCAGTGTGCGGTCAGGCCTGTTTAAACCACACTGCCTCTACAAGGTCTAGGTGCCTGAAAAATTCCACAAGTCCAAAGGCAAAGGCAGGTTAGGTTAGCCTGACCGCACATTGCAACCTTTGCATATATGAAGTACATTAAGTGTACTATATGCTGGTGTAATGACATTCAGATCAGCTTGAAGCAGTGCTTATGCAGCTTTACCAAACCTACTAATGAGGGCGGCAAAGAACTCTAGAATTTTACCTTTAGGGTAATAATGGACGAGGACTTCGCGGTCGTATTCAGAGATACCGACTATTTTTTCCTGGCCTACAATAGGGTGTTTTCTAATGGAGATAGCTTTATTTTGCGCAAACCCATTAAACAACTATAAAAAAATCATCACCGCATTTTATGGTACCGTTTCCATTAAAAACACTGTTTGTCCCTCAGAAAAAGCACTAAAACTTTGCCGGGACATTTTTTTTCTGGTCTTATAGGTTCTAATGAAACCTAACCTAACCTTATAGGTTTTATTTGAGGCGAAGTCCTCGTCCATTATAACCACCATGAGTTTGCCAAATAAAGAAATGGTTATAAAAGTCCCGTGTATTTTGACGGAATAAAGAAAATAAAACTAATCTTAACCAAAGAAGCATTACCTGGTGGTTTCAAATAGCCACAGCGTTAACACTGCTGGTGGCCTATCCTCAACGGCCATAAAAACAGTCCTGAGCTATGCTGGTGTGAGTTTTCGAGGACGATCATCAGGAACGTCGCGTGCTGCCATGGCGAAGTCTTCTTATCAGCTGTGGATGAGGGAGGAAAACGCTGGAGTCTGGACCCGGAAGAAACCGTTTGTTTACGTATGGCGCCGGACAAAAGGCTACCACTGGGTGACTCCCAACTCAAGTTCAAGTTTTTGATCGTACTCAACCGTACTCGCGACACATCAAAATTGGACCAAAATTATTTCTTCATTCCAACATCGTTTTAGTATGAAATACCTCGCGAGTAGGCCCCTTATGTCGTTAGAAGATAAAGTAATGTTCCATTACTAGTACAGATCATGATTAAATCGTTCATAATTTCACCGCGAGGCAACCGCAAGTACACACTGCATCCATACATATGTCGCCTGCCACTGTGAAATTACCGGCCGCCGTGATTTTTATTTCTTCATCTCACTTCTAAGGGAAGTCTCAAAAAGCATAGGTGTATAGAGCATTTCCTACTTAAGCCCGGTTCCCACCTTCCCGCTTGTACGGCCGCCATACAACAACAAAGACGTCACAATGACGTCACAACAAAGTCTACCACACCGCCGTACCGCTGTACGGCCGCCGTACAAAGTTAAATTCAAGTCATCTTTCCCGCTCAGCTGTGTCCTCTCGAGCGGAGTTGCCAACTGTGCCCAGTTACCACAAATACCACTCAAGCGGTGATGATGGTGACGTCATTGTTGAGCGGTGTTGTTGTAAGACGACCGTACAAGCGGGCTGATGGGAATCGGCCTTTAGAATTACACGTTCTCTCTCCTGTATCAATATTTGCAGACACTCGTGTTACACCCTGTATATAAGAAAATACAGAAATGCAAAAACATACCAAGGCAAAATAAATAAATTATAATATAATAAAATAAATATGAAATCCACTATAAAAATGGACGAACGGATTGATGCAGTGCAAGAAAAAGAAAGAAAAAAAGAATAAGCTGCAATAAATAAATAAGAGATACAAAAGAAAAAGAAATAGATAGGTAATGGACACACAAAATGCTCTCACAACCTTGGTATAC
>JACEEZ010021626.1:77500-79998 GCA_016584305.1 Chionoecetes opilio
TTCCTTTTAATCATCCATTTTCCATTACGATCATTTCGGTTTTTTCGTCATTCGGTCATTTGCATCATCAGCCACTTTTCTTTTCACTTTTTGTTAATCCTCTTTTTCTCATCGTCTTTTTACTTTCCTTGACTTTCTATCTCGCTTTTTTTTTCCTTCTCGTCCTAATCTCTCCCGTAACTTTTTATTCTCTTTCTCTTTCTTTAAGTCTCTCTCTCTCTCTCTCTCTCTCTCTCTCTCTCTCTCTCTCTCTCTCTCTCTCTCCTCCATCTCATCCTCATCTCTCTCTCTCTCTCTCTCCTCTCTCTCCTCTCCTCTCTCTCTCTCTCTCTCTCTATCTCTCTCTCATCTCTTCTCTCATCTCCCCTCTCTCTCCTCTCTCTCTCTCTCTCTCTCTCTCCTCTCTCTCTCCCTCTCTCTCTCTCTCTCTCTCTCTCTCTCTCTCTCTCCTCTCTCTCTCTCTCTCTCCTCTCCTCTCCTCTCTCCCCTCCTCTATATATATATATATATATTATGATATATATATATAATAGTAGCAGAAAGGGTGCCCTCCGGGCACCTTTCTCCTAGCTCCTGCGGAGGGCTGTGGACCTGCGGCCCATTGTGGGCTTGCGACCCAATCGGTGGCCTGCGGCCATGTTGTGTTATTTTGATAAAAAAAAAAAAAACACTTCCATCCCCCCAAGTCGATCACGGCCAATAAATTTGGACTACAAAGTCAAGTCTCTATCTCGCACGGTTTAACCGCTACAGCTGTTTTTAGGTTGTTTCTGCTTGCCACGCCCACCGGGGTCGGTCACGCCCCTCAAAACATCTTCCATCCCCCCAAATCGATCACGGCCCACAATTTTGGACTACAGTGTCATGTCTGATAAATAAAATGATTTGATTTACTAAAATTAGTAATAGTATCCCCATAAAATGTTCATTCTCTCTAGTATGAATTTTAGAAAAAATGTTCCAGCAGAGACTATAACAGCCACAGACGTTTTAGGTTGTTTTTGCTGGCCAAGCCCCCCAGGGTCGGCCACGCCCATCGAAACATAGCCTATGTTCTCCGCTGGGTCATGAGGATTCCTAATATGTTGATTTACTAAAATTAATAATAGAATCCCCATAAAATGTTCATTCTCTCTAGTATGAATTTTAGAGAAAATGTTCCAGCAGAGACTATAGCACCCACAGCCGTTTTTAGGTTGTTTTTGCTGGCCACGCCCACCAGGGTCGGCCACGCCTATCGAAGCATAGCCTATGTTCTCCGCTGGGTCATGAGGATTCCAAATATGTTGATTTACTAAAATCAATAATAGTATCCCCATAAAATGTTCATTCTGTCTGGTATGAATTTTAGAAAAAATGTTCCAGCAGAGATTATAGCAGCCACAGCCGTGCTTAGGTTGTTTTTGCTGGCCACGCCCACCAGGCTCGGCCACGCCCATCGAAACATAGCCTATGTTCTCCGCTGGGTCATGAGGATTCCAAATATGTTGATTTACTAAAATGAATAATAGTATCCCCATAAAATGTTCATTCTCTCTAGTATGAATTTTAGAGAAAATATTCCAGCAGAGACTATAGCAGTCACAGCCGTTTTTAGGTTGTTTTTGCTGGCCACGCCCACCAGGGTCGGCCACGCCCATCGAAACATATATATATATAGCAAAGGCATCCGAGTAAAAAACAAAAAGAATCTTATAGTCTGGGAATGCCATGACAGGGGCTGTAGTTAGGGCGACTGTTAGATTTTGAAAAGAGTTTTCATGTACAGCGTTCCAACTAAAGTGCACGGCCTTATTTAATAGGTTTGTTAAGGGCGATGCAACCGCTGCAAAATTGGATATAAATGATCTATAGTAACCACAAAACCCAATGGAAGAACGGACATTGTCTATATTCTGAGGTCGCGAGAAATTTGTAACTGCAGTTACTTTATCTGACATTGTATGAGGTCCATCACCATCTACCAAATGGCCTAAAAAGGTGATATTAGACTTAAAAAATTCACATTTAGTCAGTTTAGCCTTGAGTCCAGCATCTTTCAAATTCAGGAGTATTGCTTCTAGATTAGCAAAATGAAACTCCGAGTCTTTGCTACAAATTTTAAGATCAATAAGGTTAGCATAGATATTTTTGCCTAGCATATCGGAAAATAAATTATTATTCATTCTTTGAAAAAATAATAGGGGCTGACTTAAAAACAAATGGCATTCTGAGCCACTCGTAGTGTCCACTAGGAATGCTAAAGGCAGTAACATCCCAAGATGCATGAGCCATCGGCACCTGCCAGTAGTCATTAACCAAATCAAGGCTACTTGACATAGTGTTACCAGGTCCTAATGACATTAACAAGTCTTTTAGGACAGGTAAAGGATACCTATCATCCTCCGTGAACTTAATTTACTCGCCTGAAATCAATTAAAGGTCTAAACTTTCCGTCCTTTTCAGGAACGAGGAATAGCAGCGAGTTCCACGGTGAACGGGAATTTTGGTAACCAAAT